>JAFEMH010001882.1:0-407283 GCA_022495995.1 Adenophora triphylla var. japonica | reverse complement strand
GGCTTTCTTAAATGGAAAGCTAGGCGAAGAGATTTACATGGAACAACCTAAAGGGTTAAATTTATTCGAGGTAAAGAACGAAGGTGTGTAAACTTGTTAAGTCGTTGTACGGACTAAAACAAGCGCACAAGGAATGGCAGCAAAATGTTTGGCAGTTATGTTGTCAAATGGATTCTGAATAAATGAATGTGACTAGTGTGTCTACATCGAAGGGACATCTCGAATCATTTTTAATAAGTACAATGTCTTTATGTAGATGACATGTTGATAATGGGAAGTACTTTCATGAATTGATCATGAATACTAAGACCATGTTAAAGAAAAACATTGACATGAAGGATATGAGGATTGGGCGGGAAGTTATATTAGGAATAAAGATTTCTTGAACATCGAAGGAAGATAATCCCTATCACAGTCACATTATCTTGAAAATGTTGTTCGAAAATTTAATGTCATTGGCCAGTCCATTGGCTAAGACTCCACGATGGGCATGAGTCTACACTTAGTCAAGAACGTCGGTGTAACTGCAGGTTTGAACCGAAATATGCTAGGATAATTGGAAGTCTAATGAACTTAACAATACATGCACGTCCGGACATCGCATATTCGGCGAGCAAAAGGCGAGTAGGTTCTGAAGTAATCCCGGTAATGATCATTGGAAAGCCTTAGCGAGAGTATTGAAGTGCATAAAATACGTGGATTGTGGGTTACTTTATAGAAGATATTGACTGATATTAGAAGGATACTTTGTGATGCTAATTGGATATCGTACAAAAGACTCCAAGTCCATAAGTGGATATATTTTCTGATAGGTGGAGGAGCATGGTAAATGCAAGTCTTCCAGAAAAAACGAACTTGCGTAGCTCGATCGTGATGAAATGCAGGTTTATAGCCACCCAGAGCAAAGGCGGAGAAGAGGTGAGTGGCTAAAGACACTACTAGAATCGGGCCTCTTTGCGACGGACATTTTCCGTCGGTAACTCTCCATATCATTAAGTAAATGAACGTGCAGAGCGGAAATAGTGTCAAGTCGGATTAAGATCGGAAGTAATTCGTTGGTAATACCGACGGACCATTTCCGTCGGTGATCTTTTGTGAGATAGTCAGTCGGAAAATAGAAAATTCAGTGAGGAAATTTGTCCGTCGGAGGCAGTGCGCCGGCCGGTTTGCCGGAGCCTTGCCGAAGGTTACCGACGGACATTTCCGTTGGTAAATATTAAAATAATAAAATATTAAAGAAACAACTGCAGAAGCGGTTAAATCCGTTCGGAAAAATTCATATTTACATGCGGATATGTCAATGGTATTTGGCAGCATTTCCAGCGGATATGTTAGATGCATGGTACAACACCTGTAGTAAATTTCCGTCGGTAATTAATTTTATTTTTGTGTTTTTAATTATTTACTGTGAAATATCAATTACGATAATTTGACTTGAATTTAAAAAAATTCTATTTTATTATTAAACCACTGTCCCGAACACAATTTTAAACAAATCCCAACAAAAAAAACACAAAGCGACCTACAAACAAAGGGAAAAGGGGTAATGGGAAAGGGATAAGGGGTAATGGGAAAGGGAAAAGGGAAAAGGGGAAGAAGCGTTTTGTTTGAATATCAAATAAAATGAAAGCGTAATAACATCACATAGCGAAAGGGGAAAGGGGAAGGGGGAAAGGAAGGAAAGGGGAAGGGAAGGGAAAAGGAAAAGGGGAAAAGGAAATTGTTTAGCTTGGAGAAAAGGGAAGGGAAAGGGAAAGGGAAACAAAATATATTTGTTTACGTTACATGCTGACCAAATAAAATGAATGTCAGTCAACCGCGACCCTGACCACGGCTGACTGCCGCTACCGCTACCGCTACCACCGCCGCTACCACCGCCACTTGGCCTAAGGTATTGACCGAGTGACTCATCGAAGCGTTACCGCTGTTACGTGGCTATGTTTGTGTTTGTGATTGCAAGTTCATGGTAGCAGTATTGTTGCATGCTTATTGCCTTTCAGTATGTTGCTCAATATGCTACTTTGGACCTCACTTTGAGTGTGCATGCAGGCTGCAATTGGAGTCTGCACACAGTGCACACTGGGCCTCCACATTAACTGCACTGGCTCTGGATCGGCTCCGCTCGCCTGCCGACCTCTCATTGACCCGATGCGTCAAACGCTTCTTGATCCATGTGATGACTACTGCGGGAGGAAGAAGATGAAAAGTATTGCGTAGTAGAAATTTCATGAGGAATGGCATGTTAAAATACCCCGCACCATGTCCTCAGGAATCCCGAGGCAAGCGGTCTCCCTTTGGTTGCTTGTCTCGGAGGACGATGGCCGCCCAAAGCTTTTCACCAGCAGGCGGGCCGCTCGGTGCTCTCGGGAGCCCGAACTTCCTTCTTGATAGCCTCGCCATGAGCCCTTTATCATACTTTTTCTTCTGAAAAAAAAAATAATACATTATACGCATATGGTAGAAAATAATATTTCTTTAACTAAATAATTTATAATTTACTAATAGAAAATACTATTAGCACTTACATGTAAAGTGCAGTGACAAGATTTGACCACATTGTGGCGTTGAGCCATCGCGCAAACCTCCGCGGTATGTGTAGCAGGCTCACGGCAGCGACGCCGAGCCCTCGTCATCTCCGATGTTTCTTACGCTTAACATATAAAAAAATTAAAACTTTAAAAAGCCTATCAAATAATAACAATATATGAATCGAAATAGAGTATTGCTTAAGTTTACAAACGGATAATAAATGAAGTAAGTTTACCGTTACGGACCAAGTCTCGGCGAAGTTAATTGATCCTCCGGTGTACTTACGCTCCAGCCCCTGCTTGCGAGTTCCTATTCTTCTTTGAAATTTACTGAACTTTTTGAAATTTCTCACTTTGATCTCCAATAGGCTTCCCAGTTGCTCTCTACAGCTGAGTGGAGAAGTGGCGGAAGCAAACCATCATTTAGCCACCTTTCTTTTCATGTCGTACACTTTTCCAAACAGCACTTCCGCTTGAAAGAAATCAATTTCTTGAAAGCCGCCTCGATTTGAACGTCGGTAAACCCGGGGCATGTGACATATATGTGCTTTTACATAAAATAGTAAAAGTAGTTAAATAAACAAGGGAATAGTGTCTACAATAAACTTTACTGAAAGGAAAGAGAATTAAGTACATTTACCTGAACTCATGCTATACCAGATAGCGTGCAGACACCTCTTTTGATATTGACTTCGGGGTTGGATAAAATTCCTCAAAAATTATACTCATTGTGAATAATAATCCCAAACCATCTAGCGGGATCTTGGACAACCTTACCATGTATAAACCTATAAGATATTAATTGAAAAACAATATATCAATATATATCACAAATAAAAAGACAATAATAAAATGTAAACATTATATATATGACATTTACAATTAAATAATACTCTACTCGCCAGCGGGAGAGATAGATATTTCCATTTTTCTATCCTCATTAATCATTGCGTCCACATGTTAACCCGATCCGGATGGTTCACTAACTGGAACACTAGAGCTTACATTACCTTGGTGTGGAAGATCAGCTTAAAATCATCATCACTTCACGTCTCTGAACTGCGGACATAGAGCCCTCCCCCCTCCAGGTCCTTGGAGAAGACAAGGCGTATGGATAAAACCCTTGACCTTGCCTCTCTTTGAACGATTGCCACCTCGACCCGACATATCTAAAAACTAGTATATTATATATACAAATAAAAACAATATATCAATATATATACAAATAAAAAAGACACTTCATTTAGGTTTATTGATATGTTCCCTAACCCTAATCTGCACCCTGGCTTCCTGAACATCAAAGCCGAGAACTGGGGGCCTAGCTTCTATCCCACATCCCGAAATACATGAATTGCAAATATCACTTTTTGTCACTTGCTTTATAATCGAAAATCAAGCAATTTTAATAGACAATAATGATATTAGCAACCGTATAATCGTGCATAATTTTTATTTTTATTCATTATCATAACATGCATAATTTTTGATCCAATAAACAAGATTTATAAAGAGTCGTTATCATCGACAACAATCAAAAAACCTATCTCGGCCTTTTTAGACCAAGAAAGAGCAGCTAGCTAAACAAGTTCTCATCGTTTGAGCGAAAGGATTCTGCATTTAATATAGCAAGTTTTAGCTTTCATCGTTCTCTTGTCCTCTAAGGATCTCAAACATCACGGCCGTATTGTTCTTGGCTGCCTTGTTTTACTTCACGAGTGGTATACGGTCACAGTAAAAACAAGGTAGTACAAAGAGGATATAACACAGCTGAAGAGAAACACAGCAGCTTTATCCAATTTTTCAATCTCCACGCTTCCATTTACCCAAGATTCCATTGCAGCACGATCTTCCTCATGAGCTTGGGAAGTCGAGTGGGCGGGTGTTGCCCTCAAATCTCCACTGGTTGCTTTGCATGTTTATGCGAAGCAACCATGAGATTGAGAGCAACACCGCCGACTTTCATGCTTCATGAGGAAGATTCCTCGCAATCAGGATCTTGGGTAAATGGAAGGTGAGATTAAAAAAATTGGAGAAAAGTTTCGTTTTCTTCTTCACCTTTGGTGTTATGCTGGTTACCTTGTTTTTACTTGTGACCGTATACCACCAAGAAGAGAAAAATGTATTAATCGACAAGAACATGGCCAAGTGATGTTTAAGATCCTTAGAGAGAAGAGGACATTGAAATTGAAAAAACTCTTATTAAACAGTAAAATCCTTTGCTCAAACAAAGGAAAGAACTTATTTGCTCTATCTTTGATCAAAGATGGACGGATTTTGATAGCCGTGTGAGAAAGACTCTCATCTATATATATATATATATACATATATGTATATTTTTATTTTTATTTTTTTTTTTATTTTTTATTTTATTATATTTATTATATTTATTATTATTTTATTATTATTATTATTATTATTATTATTATTATTATTATTATTATTATTATTATTATTATTTATTATTATTATTATTTATTATTATTATTATTATTATTATTTTATTATTTATATAATTTATTTATTCCAATTTTTTATTTTAGTTTTTATTTATTATTATTATATTTATTATTATTATTATTATTTATTATTATTATTATTTATTTTATTTATTTATTTATTTTGTTTTTTTGTTTATTATTATATTTTTTATTATTATTATTATTATTATTATTATTATTATTATTATAATTTTATTATTTATTTTATTTATTTTATTTATTTATTTATTTTGTTTTTTTTATTTATTTATTTTATTTTTTATTTCATTTTTTAGACATTCACCCCCTCATCGTCCCGATATGAATATCCAAAACCTTTTTAAAATTTGCTCTCCAAGAGTAAATTTGGAACTTTGGACATTCATTTTTGGAGAAGAAGCTATCATGGGGTATCATTAAGGGGGTAACATATTAGAGTGTTTTCCCCATTTTTTATTTATTTTCCAAATATTTACCAAACAACAGAAAACAAGTTCAATACATTTTCCAAAAAACATTTTCATTTTCCGGAAAACATTTTGTAGGAAATCATTTTTCGGAAAACAATTTACGCGAAACAAACGGAGCCTTATAGAGAGAAAAATAGCTGTAGTTGGCACGAATTCAAATGTGTTTTCAAAAAACCATTTGCAAAATTCATTGTATTTCTTTCAAATTTCAAATAAGTCAACAACAACATCTCTAAGGGAATCTTGTCAGATTTATCTATTTCGCATTTCAAAATTTTCCATCTTGACTTTTTCCACTTTTCATTTCTCCATTATTTTAAGTGATATTTTTAGATTTCAACTTGTCAAATTTAAAAATGACTATGTTTTAATATATTTATAGATTTGAATTTTAAATTTTGATTTATTTTAAATTCTATAAACTTAGCTTAATTGGGTGTCTTCAAATTCCAATCCATAATTAAATCTGAGTCACTCTTTGTGTGGCGATTAGATTTCACCCTATTGTAATATAGATTAACTCGATTAGTTACAAGTTGCAAGTTTTTCTTTTTCAAAGGTAAATTAATTGCATTCAAATAAAAGTCAAAAAATGATAATTTATATGGATCGGAGCATCATCCAATACAATATTTGCAAACGGATTAATATACACAATAGCAAAAAACACTGAATCATAATCAGATCTCCATCAAACGTCCTTTCAAAGAATGACTTGGAATGCACAATTTTTCACCAAGTAGAACTTGTACCTGTTTGCTTAACATTGACATTCAAAAAATCTTTAAAAGAAAATAATTTGGCCTGAAGGAAACGACGAATGAAAATATTTGGATCGATAATAAATGTTAAACCAAGCGTTCCAAACATTACAATAGAAAGAAATACAAATAAAATATAAAAGCTCTCAACGCACTAGAGAGAATATAATGGCTCCCGACAAAGAGAATAATACAAGGACTCTCGACAAACTCGACAAAGTAGAGAAAGCCAATTCGCAAACTTATTAAATACAAATAAACATGAGTAGACCAAATAAAAAAATGGTGAGAAATTAAGAAATACCAATGAAGATCCATCGGGATATAGATTGAGTATGATGATACTATTTTGGACACATAAAAAATCATTATTTTGGACATATCAAAAATGACTCGCATAGCCTAGTAAATTATAATCATCATCTTTGTGAAGAAACATATAAATAGATGAAAAGGTGGGGTTTGTAAGATTTAAATGAAAAATATAAGAAGAATTAAATCGAGTATTTTTTCAACAATTATACATACAGTTAATTAATTTTTTCAAAATTAGGCATACTTTCGTAATAAATACTTGAGAGAGAGAGAAATCCAGTGAGAGAAGGAGAGAAAGAGAGCTTACCGGCGACGGAGACAACGACGGCGAACGGCGGGCTCGGCTGCAACGGCAGAGACTAGGGCGACCGCGAGAGAGAGAGAGAGAGAGAGAGCAAGCGAGTGAGAGAGAGAAATCGAGTGAGAGAGAGAAAGGGATTGAGAGAGAGAAAGAGAGCTTACCGGCCGGCGACGGAGACGGCAACGGCGAACGGCTTCCACGGCGGAGACGGCGTTTGTTCGCGAATTGCTGTGAGAGAGAGAGAGTGAGAGGAGAAATCGAGTGAGAGATGAATTAGCGTATTGAGAGAAACTTAGAAGACGGCGACGGCAACGGCGAGGCGCTAGGAGTTCGTTCGCGGCGAGAGAGAGGAGAGGAAGCGTAAAATGAAGACGTAATTAAAAAATGGGATTTTTTTCATTATATATAGGGCTTCGTTACCGACGGACGTGGCCGTCGGTATCACAGCGGTTTCTTGTTCCGCCGGTATTACCGACGGAAATTTTTAAATTACTGACGGACAAAATAAAATTTTAAAAAAAAAATTTCTCGGTAAAATAAAATTAATTTCCGTCGGAATACTTTTGTTTTCCGTCGGTATTACCGACGGACTAAGTCTGTCGGTAAATGTCCGTCGGTAAATGCCCTGTTTCTAGTAGTGAGAATCTTTTGGAAGATATACCTTGTTGGAATAAATCTGTGCCTGTTGTACTAATACATTGTGATAGTTAGTCAGCAATAAGAAGGGCACAGAGTAGTATGTATAATGGTAAGTCTAGACATATACGTCGTAGACATAATGCCATCAGACAATTGATCTCTAATGGACTTATCCTTGTTGACTATGTGAAGTCAAAGGATAATCTAGCGAATTCGCTTACTAAAGGTATAAGCATATATTAAATGTTTACGTTGTTAAGAGGAATGGGCTTAAATGTCACAGCAAAAGAACTTTCTGAGCGGACACTCTACCTTGAGAATTTGAGATCCCAAGCCCTTGGTTCAAAGAGACAACTATGTTTTGAGAGTTCAGTAGAAACACTTGGAACCTTTTCATACTCATTCTTAGAACAGTCAAAGTGTATGCACCTGCAACAATGGTGATGTTAAGTTGAGAAAACTTTTAATGATTCCTATACGTACGTGGTGGAGTCGCGGGGATATACTTTATAGGAGATCACCTATATAAGTGAGAAGTAATAAGGGTCGCTTCTAAATGAAACACTTATGAATGAGATACGGTCAGGGCCGAAATGAATAAAAATGTGAGAGCAACGTGTTAGAGTTATTATTGTGTAAATACTATTGTCTCGGTATACGCTATACAATCATGTTGGTTGAAAGCATCGCGCTAATAAAATGCTAGTATATCCGATAGTATCTTACTAGGAAAGATTCAAGGCCAAAAGCTATCTATCCCAATGCAATAATAGTTCGCCGAGATTTCTGAACGAATATGCATTCATGCATGCATTTATTGTCATTCATGTGGGGGATTGTTGAAAATATTTGCTTGACCATTATTTGACCAAAATTAAATGTATTTTCATTTTGTGTAAATGAAAAATAAATTACTTATTTATAATCTACACTTGGAGTAGATTAACGTGATATATTTATTTTCTCAAAACCAATTTGTGGGGAATGAGAAATTAATGCTCAAAGTATGTAATTTGAAATGGGTTTTATGAAGAGTTTGTGAATATGGAATACCATACTCCTGAGCGTGAAGCGGCGCAAATGGCGTATTGGGCGTTTTATGGCGCACTTTGCACTTGCGATTCGTCGCTAGGAGCTATTGGAGCCTTAAACTCTTAATGGACGTTGGTTCGGTTCGTGGTATGGTTCGGTCAGATTGGGTTGGACCGGGTTTGGTGTTGGATTGACTCGGCTAGGACGAGTTTAGAAATTTCTGGTTTGGGTCCTATCTGCGGATTGGATCCGTACATGAATCTGGTTGGTCAGTGACCCTTTGCCACAACAGGGAAGAGGAAGAAGAGATTGACTAATCTTGCTAACATCGAGCTAGGGAAAAACGAAACCACTACGAGCTACTCACAATGATTGAGCTATGGGCGACCAAGTTGAGGAAAGCTGAGGCGGTGACCAGGGGAGGTGATCGTTTGCCTTAACTCCGGGTTGAGATCCGGTCAGTTGATATATGAGCTTTCTGCTAGAGAGTCAAAGTCTAAGTCTGATTTTTATAATGTGGCTTACGCCATAGCCATATCAGAAGAGAAAAGTAAGAAGAGGTCGGATAAGCCGAGAGCGAAGCAACGGGAACCCATCAGGCCTCCAATGGAAACGCCTATAAAGGGAAGAATAAAAGTTGGGCTAACTTTGACTCTTCGAAAACTATAAATCGACCTAATGTCAGTTTTCGTCATCAAAATCATTCAAGCAATCAAGTATTAGAGAGTTCAGTTAGTTGAAAGTATATTGTTGCATTCTCCTCCCTCCACGTTCAGAAATTCCAAACATCGTTAGTTCGTTGGTTTCCTGATTTGAAGTGCTTCCATCAGCATTTGAAAACTCATTTCATCTTACGAGAGGATTGCCGTTTCAACCGTTAGCACCAGTGCGGGAAAAATTCTTCTTACGGAGATTGTGTTTCACAAGACTCGACTTAGTCCTATTAATTCTATTAGTTAATTTTTCCAGTCCTCTTTTCCGTCTCTTCATCTTATTCTTGTTTTACGATTTTACATTTTCAAGAAATTATTTTATTTTGAAAATATTTCAATTTTCGAAATAATTTTGATAACACAAAGTTTATATCACTAATGAGGTCTATTAAAATGTGCTTTAAGGGTTTAGCATGGCAGGGTAGAAGTCAAGGTACATTTTTTTCCGGTAAAATGTTGGGTAAAAAGGGGTATGTTTCAAGGTTGAGTAGGTCTGCTGAGAAAGTTTCTCCATAACTATGGAGAAACGCGTTTATCCATAACTATGGAGAAACGTGTTTCTAATAGCCAGAAGCTATGCGTTTAATAACCAGAAAAAAATTTCTGGATATCAGTCTCAAAGGGTTCTGGATATCCAGAAGCTTTGGAACGGATATCCAGAAGCCTTTGGGACGGATATCCAGAAAAAATAGATTTGAAGCCAAATCCAAGGCCAAGACCAGAAATTGCTTATTGAAGATTTCTGGATATCCAGAAACCTTCAAATGTATATCCAGAAACCATCAAATGAATATCCAGAAACATTTTGAAAGTTTCTGGATATTCATTTGAAAGGTTTACGGATATCCAGAACCTTCAAATGTATATCGAAACCATCAAATGAATATCCAGAAACATTTTGAAAGTTTACGGATATTCATTTTGAATTCTGGATATCACTTTCGTAAGATGCGGATATCCAGAAGCCTTGGCCTGCATTGTCGCGCGACAAGTCGGGCCCCGTTTCTCCATAAGTTACGGAGAAACGCGTTTCTCCCCAGATTTTACGTTCAAGGTTGGGTTGGGTTTGCTTTTATAGGAAAGAATAAATGCATCCGTTGTTCGCAACAATCTTGAGGGTCTGGGGAAGAAAAAAAATTATCTTTTGAGTTGTTGACCAATGGATAAGAGAAACGTGTTAGCACTGTTGACTAGAATGAAGTGGCAAGTCCTTTGTCATCTAGCTAAGATTGACTCACGACTAGTAAGATAGTTGAGATTTGGAAATGAGAGATTGTTGACATATGTCTTTTGTTCTTTATTTTGATTAAAACTTAGAGGACTAATGTTTGATGCTTGTCAAGGATGAACTCTTGTTTTGCTAGTTAGTCTTGATTGATCTTGGTTATTGATTATTTTTTATTAATTTTTTGTCAAAATTTTTATTTAGAAACTTAGGTTCTAACACACGGATCTTTTAAAATTGGCATAAATTATTACTGACAACTTACAGATGTGCCAGAAATAGCGTTTCCGCCACTTTCTTTTCGTTTCTCGCACACTTTTGAAAATGCCACAAAAAAAATTGGTTAAGCGTTTTTTGCCTTTAGTTGGTCAAGTTTCTTATTGTTCATGTCGTGCATGTGTTAGATGATCGACTGTCGCAATACATGACAGTTGAGTTTATAGGCTAACAAAACAAAAATATCTAATCAGAATATAACAATATTTGCATTTTTCCATTAAGTTGACTGGAATTATTAAGAATTTCAAGAGCCAATGCTTATTTCTAATTGGTAGAAATTCTTAGAACATTGGAAGAAATTCTTAGAAATTGAGCTGGATTAAAAAAACTATCTGTTCATCACCTTCTTTTCTTGAAATGAGCTGGATAAATATAAACTAGTTACTCCTACATTCAATCACTATTAGTCAACCTTATATTCACTTGCCTTATAGTCTGATTACACCAAAAAACTAAATCAGAATGCACTGCAGATAATATGTACAAAATAACATACTCCCTCCATCCCACTCGACTTAAAATTTTGGTAAACTTGATAACACTTTGATCAAGTAATTAAATAAAAAATAATTATACTAATAAAAAATTCAAAACTAGTTATTGTATCACGATTAATAATACTATCAATAACAAATTTTAGATTTTTATTATAATAATTATTTTTTATTTAAATTATTTTGTCAAAGTTAACTCAATTTGATCAAAATCCTAAGTTTAGCGGGACGGAGCAGTATATACGACTTTTTCAGAATGTAAATTATTCTAACAAAATTAATCAAACATGGAGTAGGTGGTGAACGAACAAAAGCACTAAGAATCGTAGGTCAGATTTGGTACCCACAATAACGTTAACAAAACCAACACCAATATTATATTTTTATCAACTTTAACGAACAACATGACCTCACCATCCCTTTGCACTATCTTTACTGATTTTGAGCGCATGACTGTTGCCTTTTGCCAGTCAAAAGCAAGAAATATTAGTCTCTTAAAAGTCTGTTTATGTCAATTTCAATGGTTGTTTTTTATTTGAGGTTAAATTTAAAAGTTTTACTCAAATTAATCATGACAGATGAAAACAAGATGGACAGACATCAAACCCGAATCGATATCTATACACATTTTTTAATGATTTTTATTACCTTAGTGCTCTCTCTTCTTCTTTAGTCTTTTTTCCACACTGAAACCCTACCAAAGCCATAAAGCAATTAGAGTTTTCCTTTCGGTGACAGATTAACGGATCAGTCCACAACTATAACATCACCATTGGTCAATCAATCAATCAAACTAATAAAGCAGCAAAAGCAAAGCACAAACAAACTCCATTAACTTTAATCAACAAAAGTCTTCAAGACAGAAACCTAACCCCAGGAAACTCACTATAAGAGAGCAAGAACCTCCCCAACTGTTCTTTCTCTGCAAGGAATATACAATCTCATTCTCTCATTTTATTCTCTCTCAATTCGTAAAGAAAACCTATATAACAAACAGTTGTGTACTCGAAATAGATAAATTTCTATGGTAATGATTTTGTCGGGCCTTCACATGTGCATGCCCCCATCAATGGATGGGATTGTTCCAAGAAACTTATGATGAAGGAGGTGGTGGGCCATACCCCGGAAGGTGTTCATCCTCACCGTCATCATCAGGCCATTGATTTGGGTTGTTCATGGCAGCATCAACTCCAGAGATGTTGTTGTTGGGCTGAAGAAGCATGCTTTGAGCCCATGACACATTGGTGGAATTAGAGCTTGAAGGGTTGTTGATGAACCCTTGAGCCCAAGAGCCTCCCAATGGCCTATTTGGATTAGTATTAATCATCATTTGTGCATCTTGCGATCCGTAAATCTGCTGCTGCACAACTTGTGATACCCTTATCATAGTTGGATTGCCAGCGAATCCCTGCAAAACAGAATAGTTGGATGAAGTTCCATATGGGATGTTGCCAACACCACCACCACCACCACCATTCAGCGGCGACGATTCAGATTTTGCATGGTGGTAAATGAGGATAAAATCCCACTTGGCGAGTAGATTGAATTTGCAAAAGGCAAACCCATGTTAGAGAAGCCTCTCATCTGTGGCAGCTGAAGTGTTGGCTGTGGTGGTTGTGGAGGAGGAAGAGGTGGTGGTGGGAGTTGTTCTTGAACTGATCTTGAGCACTCCCCAATAGAAGAGGATGAACAAAAGGCACCACCACCAGAGGCTTGTGCAATTTTGACAAGGCGCTTGGCACCTTTCCGGCAGCCACCACCAACCGGAACATTCCATAGGGTTCCACCATGTGTCCAATACCTCCTACAAGATTTGCAGAAGTAACGAGGCTGCGAGAGGCTGTAGTTGTTGTAGTAGCAGAACTTTGTGTTGATAGAATTGCAGCGGGGACATTGTTGTGGAGGCTGAGATGGCGGTGGTTGGTGGGGGTTGTTGTTGTTTCCCCGTGGAGGCTTAATGGGTTGCTTCTCATTTTCTTTCCCATTCCCATTCTGGCCAATGTCTTCCATCTTTTCCCTATACCAAATATCTGTGTGGCTTGCTTTGTAGTGTTGGACTTTTGTATGGCTTCTTTAAGACTTAACAGAAAAACTGACGAGAAAAGTAACGGAGATTGAAAGAATAAAAGAAATTAAGTCGAGTATTGTATTTGATACAATCTCCGTAAGAGTTATTTGTCCCGCATAGGTGCTTACGGTTGAATGACAAAACTCTCGTAAGATAAAACGACTTTTTATTAGTTATAAGGAGCACTCCAATATAACTAATCTACGAACAACACAATGTTTTGAAACTTTGGACTTGAACGGATTGAATGCAACAATATGCAATGATTTGGGTATGATAATCTATCTTACTAGAGGGTAGGAAGGGTAGAAGTGCAGTATATATTAATTGAAATTCGGAGGGAAAGGTATAAATAGAGAGTCAAGGGGTTTGTGTCTTTTCCCACGAAGAGACACAACTTTCTGTTTGAAATAGTGCCTGTTCAGGATCTGCTCGGCCGAGTCAAGGAACTCGCACGATCGTGCAAATCATACTGCTCGGCCGAGCATACTTGTGCCTCGCCCGAGCAAGCTAGTCCAGAGACTTTTGGCCTATTTCTGTGCTCTGCTCGGCCGAGTCAAGGACTCTGCTCGGCCGAGCACATCAAACAAAACTAAACACCCTTTAATTAACTCTCGTTAAGTTACAAAAGACCATTGTCATTAATTCTCATTCACCCTAAATGGTTTTGAGACATTAAATGAGTTTAATAATCTACAACAAATGTAGAATACATTTTGTAACTAGTTCCGTTAACACATAACGAACTTCCGTTAGAAATCTAGGTCAACGTTAAGTCAAACTTAACTTTCCGTTACCCATTTTCAACAATCCCCCACATGAATGACAATTAATGCATGAATGCAATTTCGTACAAAGTTCAGGCGAACTATTATTACATCGGAATAGATAGCTTGTGGCCTTGAATCTTCCCTAGTGAAATATTATCGGATATACTAGCCATTTGATAGCGAGTCGCTTTGAACCAGTGACTGTCGGATGTATACCAAGACAATAATACTCACATAATAATAGCTCTAACAATTGTTGTTCTCACGTTTTTGTCCATTTTGGCCCTGGACCGTATCTCATTCATAAGCGTTCATTTAGAGGCGGCCTTATTACCTCTCACTTAAATAGGTGATTCATTCTATAAGGAGTATCATGCACTACTCCACCCGTAGGTATAGAAATCATTAAAAGTTTTCTCAACTTATCCTTACCACTGCTGCATGTGCTTGTACTTGGATGTTCTGGGAATGAGTATTCAACATCTCCAGGTTAATAAACCGAGTTGTTGTTTCCAAGTAACTCTACTAGAACTTATAACTTGGTTGTCTCATTGAACGAGGGCCTGGGATCTCCATTTCTCAAGGTTGAGTGTCCGCTATAAGTTCTTTTGTTGTGGGTTTTAAACCCATTCCCCATAATAGTTTATACAGTTGATCTCGATTTATACCTTTGGTAAACGGATCCGCTAAGTTATCACATGACTTTACATAATCAATAGTGATAACGCCATTCTTGATCAACTGTCTAATGGTATTGTGTCTACGACGAATATGTCTAGACTTACCATTATACATACTACTATGTGCCCTTCCTATTGCTGATTGACTATCACAATGTATCATAACAGCAGGCACAGGTTTATTCCAACAAGGAATATCCTCCAGGAAGTTCTTAAGCCATTCTGCTTCTTCCCCAGCTTTAACCAAAGCTATAAACTCAGATTCCATCGTGGATCTGGCTATACACGTTTGTTTGGAGGATTTCCATGACACTGCTCCTCCACCTATTGTGAATACATATCCACTTGTGGATTTAGAGTCTTTCGTATCCGATATCCAATTGGCATCACAGTATCCTTCTAATACTGCTGGATATTTATTGTAAAGTATCTCATGGTTTAATGTATACTTTAAATATCTTAGTACTCTCATTAGTGCTTTCCAATGATCAGTACTAGGATTGCTAGTGAACCTACTTAGTTTGCTTACAGAATATGCAATGTCTGGACGAGTACAATTCGTTAAGTACATGATCGCCAATTATTCTTGCATATTCCAGTTGAGAAACTGGTTCCCCTTTGTTCTTGACTAAATGTAGAGCCAAGTCTACAGGTGTTTTAGCCGGAGGGTCATCAAAGACATTGAATCTCCGAAGAACATTCTCTAGGTAATGGGATTGTGAAAGAACTAATCCTTCAGATGTTCTAGAGATCTTTATCCCTAATATTACATCAGCTAATCCCATGTCTTTCATGTCAAAGTTCTTCTTTAACATGTCTTTGGTATTCATGATCAAATCATGATTACTTCCCATTATGAGCATGTCGTCTACATAAAGACAAACGATAACGAATGATTCAGATGTTCCTTTAATGTAGACACACTTGTCACATTCATTGATATTGAATCCATTCGATAACATGGTTCTATCGAACTTCTCATGCCATTGTTTAGGTGCTTGTTTTAGTCCATACAAGGACTTTACAAGTTTACACACCTTTCTTTCTTTACCAGGAACCACGAACCCTTCAGGTTGTTCCATGTAAATTTCTTCATCAAGTTCTCCATTTAGGAAAGCAGTCTTCACATCCATTTGGTATATCTCAAGATTATGCGGCTCTGATAGCTATGAGAACACGAATGGATGTGATCCTTGTGAGGGGGAGTATGTATCAAAGAAATCATATCCCTCTTTCTGTCTAAAACCTTTGGCTACTAGCCTAGCTTTGTACTTATCGACGGATCCATCCGCCTTATACTTCCTTTTAAGGATCCATTTGCAACCCAATGGTTTGCAACCTGGAGGGAGATCAACTAATTCCCAAGTATTGTTGAGCATTATGGATTCTATTTCACTGTTAATGGCCTCTTTCCAGAACGAACTATCCGGACCGGATAAAGCTTCTTTAACAGTTGATGGTTCGTTTTCTAATATGTAAGATAGAAAATCAGGACCAAAAGTCTTTTCCACTCTTGCCCTTTTGCTACGTCTCGGTTCTTCATCTTCTATTTGAGAAGGACCGGTTGTAGACTCATGTGTTCTCTTATTAGAACCTACATCTTTCCTGTCCTTAATGTTTTCAAAGAATACCGCATTCCTTGATTCTATAGTAGTTCCTACGTGCATATCCGGAATGTCCGATTTGTGCACTATAAACCGATAGGCACTACTATTATTGGCATATCCAATAAAAACACAGTCAATGGTCTTTGGACCAATCTTGACTTGTTTAGGCTTAGGTACTTCAACCTTTGCCAAACACCCCCACACTTTAAGGTATTTAAAACATGGCCTACGGTTATGCCATAATTCATAGGGCGCTTTATCAATACCTTCCTTGGGTATTTTATTAAGAACATAATTAGAAGTGAGTATTGCTTCCCCCCACAAGTTGTCGGGTAAGCCTGAACTGATCAAAAGCGCGTTCATCATCTCTTTGAGAGTACGGTTTTTGCGTTCAGCAACTCCATTAGATTGAGGGGTATATGGAGCCAGTTGTTTGATGAATTATCTTAGGATTCCCAACATAATCCTTCAAATGGTGCTTCATATTCTCCACATCTATCGCTTCTAATTTTCTTAATTTTCAAGTTAAGTTGATTCTCAACTTCTTTCTTATAAGTCTCAAAAGCCCCTAAGGCTTCATCCTTACTTCTTAAGAGATAGACATAGCAATACTTAGTGCAATCGTCTATAAATGTAATGAAGTACTTTTTACCTCCTCGAGTTTGCACTAGTTTTAAATCACATATATCGGTGTGAATTAACTCGAGATGAGTTGTGTCTCTTTGTATGGCATTAAATGGCGACTTTGTCATTTTTGCCTCAACACAAACTTCGCACCTATTAGTCGAGTCGGATTTAGTCATTTAGATTAAATCTTGTCTCGCTAATTTCTTAATGGTGTCGAGGTTTACATGTCCTAATCTATCATGCCATAAATTAGAACTTTCCGACAAGTAAACATAAGGAACACAACTTTTATTCATCGCACCTTGGCGGATCACAGTCATTACATTCATTTTAAAAAGGCCCTCCTCGAGGTAACCCTTTCCAAGAAACAAACCATTCTTGGTTAGTACAAATTTGTCGGATTCGAATACTAGTCTAAAGCCAGGCCCCTTTACGAAGCAAAAGCGCTAGGACACCAAATTTTTACGAATGTCTGGAACATGCATCACATCCAACAAGCTTACTTCTTTTCCGGAAGTCATCTTCAAAATCACGTTTCTAATGCCTTGAACATCGGAGGTCGCAGAATTTCCCATGTAAAGCTTTCTTCCGGAGATGGGAGTATAGGAGGAGAAACCACTAGTACAGATTGAATCTTAGGAAACGCACCTTAGATAGCGCTTTTAAAAAGCGCTATCTAAGATGTAAACTTACATAGCGCATCCACATCTTTAAATTTAATAACAAAACAAAAAAAATTAACTAAGATAACGCATATTTAAAAAACGCTATGTTAGTAAACGCTCAGACAGCGCTTAACAGAAGCGCTATATTACTATACATTTCATAAGGTTATTTACTTATTTAGGCATATACTCCCTCCGTCCCAGAACAATCTTCACACTTTCCCTTTTGGGCGTCCCAAAACTTACTTCACACATTTAAAACTTACCTAAAATGGAAAGGAATCTTTACTATTCCCTCCACTCATTCTCTATATACGTTATTTTAATACTCACAACACCATTATAATTTACTATTCTCTCCACTCATTCTCTCTCCTATTTTATTTTCACACTCATAACACTTTCAATATAATACTCCCTCCTTAAAATCAGTGCAAACAGTGTTTGTGAAGTAAGTTCCGGGACGGAGGGAGTATACGCATCAATACTCTTTCATCCCCTCTCTCTCTCTCTCTCTCTCTAAACGCATTTATCCCTCCGCCGTCTCTCTCTCTCTAGCAACTGGACTCCATAGCAATCTCCATCATCAAGGTCGAGAGAGGCGCAGCCGGACTACCATCGCTCTTTTGCCTTCATCGCTCGTCGATTTAATGGGGGTCAATGGTTTGAGCGAGTACAGACTACCCATCGTTCTTTTGCCTTCGTTGTTCTTACTGCGTCGTCGCTATCTCCGTCGTGGACCTGGTGGTGCAACAACAAGCGTGGTTGAATCTGGAGTAGAAGCCGATTAATTTATTTTCTACCATTAACGAGGTTAGTAATCGCATCTACTCATCCCTAATTTTAGGGTTTAGTTTCAATTTCAAATTTAGGGTTTTAATTTAGGGTGAATCTGGAGTGGAAGCCAATTATGTTCTATTGCTAACTTGTTGTTGATGAAATCCTCTTTTTCATGTTCGCTTGCAAGGGGGCGAGGAGAGGGCAATTGAGTTTATTTGGAATGGATGTTTTATTTGAATTTTAGTTTGTTCAAGTTTTGGAGATATGCCTGAATATTTTATTTCATTATCTCAGGCCTTAAGTACCTGCCAAAATGATGAACTGATAGACTGGCGTCCTGCAGAGGTTGCTCTTTATGTCACTTGTCATTCTAATTCTTTTATTTTAGTAAGAAGAATTTCTGGGTTGTTGCTAATTTGGTTTGACCAATTTTGATATGTCCAGTCTTTAATTCCTGTTCATATTTTGATCCGAATCGAGTTGAATCACTCTTTTTTGTTTTGGATTTGATTTGGAAAAACTTTGAATGATGCAGGTGGTGAAAGAGAGATGGAGCTGGAATGCAATGGTATTGACATTTCAAAGTCTTGGGGTAGTTTATGGTCGTTTATGCACTGCCCCTTTATATGTATTTGGAGCTATTCAATCAAGTGATATCAATTCTCATGACCGTATTTACGAGCTCTTTTCCTTTATTTTCTGGATACTAACCTTGATTCTTTTACTCAAGTATGCCTTGCTTCTCCTTGCTGCCAATGATGATGGTGAAGGTATCAATATATATATTTGTATAACTCTGTTTGCTAGTTCAAAATCATATGCAGATTACTCACTTATACATGTGAATAGCTCATTTTTGACTTCTTTTGTTTCCGTCAACTTAATTACATCTTACAATTGGTCGCAGATCATTGAAATTTTAGTATTTAATGCATGAAAGAGTGTTTGTTATATATAGAAACTGGACTCTTTCCGTGGATTGGTGGGAGTACTAGGATATTTCTTACTCCCTCCGTCCTTGAATGAATGTCCACATTTCAAAAAAAAATTGTCCCAAAAATGAATGTCCAAATTTTGGGGAAGTTACAAGATACTCCTTCGCCATACAACAAGTTCTATTCACACTTAGACTTGCGATGCAATATAGTGAGATCATAGAGGGTTCTTATGTACTTGTTGCTAAAAATGCTTAATTCAACATTCTTGCAAATGTCCGTCACAGTGAAATTTGAAGATTCTTTTAGGGACGGAGGGAGTATATTTTTTTCTTTTCCTTTAAAAAGTCTTTGTTAGTGTTTTTATGATGGTGGGTGTTAAATTCTGAATGAAGGGGAATACATGAATTGCAGGTGGTATGTTTTCGTTGTACTCATTGCTGTGCAGGAATGCCAAAGTTGGTCTGCTCCCAAATGATAAGGTTGCTAGTGAGATTATGGATTATGACGAGGTGGCAAGTGCCCCTTCATCTAAAAGAAAACGAGATTCAAGGGCTAGAAGGGCCATCGAAAAACATAAAAGTAGTCATTATTTGATTCTACTTTTGGCCCTCTTCGGTGCTTGCATGATTATTCCACCCTGTCAGTTAATGGAACGTTTTCATTTTCTGAATTGTGGATCTTTAATACTCCTTGACATGATGACTGGCTTTTACCAAAGAACTTGTTGGTAATGATGAACTACCTCTTACAGGACATGCTGAATGCGTCAGGTACGTGAAGAGCTTGAATTTGCCGCTGCTAGTAAGTTTCATTGGAAACTTCAATGTCCTTTTTCTGAATGTTCCTTTTGCCAAAATTTACATACTCCCTCCGTCCCACCCATCTTAAGAAAAATTGAAATGGCACGGGGATTAAGGAATATTATTATAGTATTAGGAGAGAGAATGAGTGGAAGAAGTGTTGTGAGTGTGAAAAATTAAATAGGAGAGAGAATGAGTGGGATGAATAGTGAGTGGATTGTTATTGTGAGTATGGCATGTGGGTCCCATTAAATATAAAATTAATAAAAACTTTCCATTTTTGGAATTCTTAAGATCGGCTGGACGCCCAAAATGGAAAGTTTTCTTAAGATCGGCGGGACGGAGGGAGTATATGTTTATGAGGATTGTTTGCTGTAGGTAACTGGAGGTGGAGGGTACACAAAAGAAAATGTTGCTCGATGTTGGACTGTTGAAACAGGACTGTTGAAACAGGAGTACTTTTGAATACAGATCTTCCCAATGGTATATAACATAGTTTTACTCGTAGATAAAATTACCACTTCGAGTCAAATAAAATTAGTTAACAGCTTTCCAACCATTTCCTTATGGGGAAAGCTTTTTTGGCATAATCACTTCTCTATCCTCTTAGTTTTTGGGGAGAATAGCCATATCGAAATAGAAAGTTTTCCATCAATTCCTAGTTTGTGCCATAAGTCAAAAGTCTGCCTCTTCATTTGGGACAGGGAATAGTTTCTTTTATCTCGTAATGCGATCTTTGTATGTGAGATTCTGCTAGAATTATGTTGGTCTCTTTGGATTTGGCATTATGGATTTCTCTAGTCCAGTTTGTGGAAGTATTTTTGTACTCCCGCTGTCCCAAAATGATCTTCTCGCTTTTTTTTTTGTTAACATGAAGGTAGTTTGAGCAATTAATTTAGGTTAATTTAATTATCATAATGATAATTTTAAAACATTTATTGATATACCATTATAAATACTATCATTGACAATTATTAGATGATCACTAGGATAATTAAATTAATCTAAATTTGTTGCTCAAAGTACCTTCGTATCAACAAAAAAAAAGTGGGAAGATCATATTGGGACGGAGGGAGTATGTTATTTTCAGCATTTTAAATCTCCTGTCAGAGAAGGTCTAATTAATCTTTGTTATTCAGGGGCACATTTGCATCATTAACCTTAATTGTTTCACATACATTCATTCAGAAATTGAGAATGTATTGAGTGGATTAAGAGTCTGAGCATCTTGGTGCTTAATCCCATCATTCATACAATTATATTAGGGAGACCACTTGCGTGTACCGAACTTTAACTGCTCTGGGTGTCTTTTCTTTATGTTTTGTTCGTGTTGCATGATCTAGGTCCTTCTTTTACTTTGTCTATTCACATTAATTTAGTTGCTCTACTAGATACTATTGTAAAATACTGGTAGTTGAATATCTTACCTTTGCAGGTGACCAATGTTCTTTAATTTGGTATACCAACTAAAACCATTTTTGGCCCCTTTGTTTTTCAGAGATCCCAGAAATTTGTACTCACGGTATTTTGGTCCCAGATTATTCGTTGAAGATTCCAAGTGGTCACATTGTAAGTTACTTATACAATAATGTTCATACTTCTCTTGGGCAACTATTATTTTGTGCTTGACAGACACCGGTATATGTATTTTTGTATTAATGGTTTACTTGTTTATTTTATTTCCTATTCTGCAGGTGCTAGATGAAATTGGTGTTGATGTTGCCTCACAGGTTTGTAATCATAATATTAATGTAGTTTGTGGTGTTGATAAGCATGTTTCATATCTTGAGTTTTCTTGGACTGTATGCAGTTGTCATCAGATCCCAAGGGAAAAATTGCTGGGAAGAATACTGAAGATGCTAGCAGATTTGTGCCATGTTACAAGTTTTTCTCTTTCTCGGTTACCGTCCTATGATATTGTGCTGTCTTATGATGATATGCCACAGAAATTTCAGGCCATCAACTACTTGGATGAAGCCCAAGTCGGAGGTAACTTTGTTGCTGGATCCGGATTTCAAACAGTTAATTTAAGTGACAAAATGGTATAAAACTCAGTGTAATGCACTGGAAGAGATACATCATCTTCCATCTAGATAGGGTATAACGGATTTGGGGAATAGATATGAGGAATAGATAGTTTGATGTATTATATGAATTATTATTGGTGTAATTAATGAAAGGTTGATTGTTATTGTTGAATGAAATGTTTTTTAGTTCATATTAATTTTTATTTATTTGTTTTTTGGTTATAATTCATATAATATGAAATAGGTGCTGCAGGAAAAATAATAAAAATAAAATACAAAATAAAAAATGAAAAATGAAAAATAGCCTTAGATAGCGCTTTTTTAAACGCTATGTAAGTTGATTTATAGAAAAATAAAAAAAGTGCTTAGATAGCACATAAAAAACGCTATTGAAGTTGATTTCTAAAAAAATAAAAGAAGTGCTTAGATAGCGCTTTTAAAAAGCGCTATCTAAGTTTGTGAGCTTAGATAGCGCTTTCGGAAGCGCTATGCTAACTTGCATAGCGGTAGCTTAGACAGCGCTTGTAAGCGCTATCTAAGCTCTAAAAAAAGCGCTATCTAAGCTTTATTTTGTACTAGTGAACTTTCCTTGTTACCACAAATATGGTGGGTAGCACCGGTATCTATCCACCATGCTTTAGGGTTCTCTTCCAAATTTGCAACGTTGGCTTCAAAGACAACCGCTGCAAAGTCTAGGTCCATGTGGTCAACATTGTTCGCCTCTTTCTTCGGGAGACGACAATTCCTTGACAAGTGGCCCGGTTTGCCACAATTATAGCAAGACCCCTTGAACATCTTAGAGGTCTTCTTCTTCCCTTTCTTAGCATTCGGCGGTTTCGAATGCTTTCTTTGTACCACTCGTGCTAGCCTCGGAGAGATTGACCTTAGCCTCCATCTTGCCCTTAGCAACCTTGGCCTCATTGATTCTATTGTTCTCTTCAATTTGAAGACGAACAACAATGTCTTCCAAGGACATCTCTTTGCGTTTATGCTTGAGATAGTTCTTGAAATCTTTCCATGAAGGAGGCAATTTTTCAATGATAGAAGCCACCTTAAATGGATCATTCATGATCATTCCTCGGCATCAAGCCCATGTAGAATGATTTGAAATTCATCTACTTGAGTTGTTACCGATTTGGAATCGACCATCATAAAGTCAAGATACTTACCGACGACAAATTTCTTTGACCCGGCATCCTCGATCTTGTACTTCCTTTCCAAGGTGTCCCACAACGCCTTGGCTAACTCGACCGTACTATACACATTGTATAGTGCATCGTCAAGTCCATTCAAGATATAGTTTTTACAAAGAAAATTACCGTGAGCCCAAGCCTCCTTTGCCATTTGCCTTTGGGGATCGGGATCACCTTTTTCCACCGCCGGAGGATCTTCCTTTAAGAAGCGGTGCAAGCTTAAGGTGGTCAAGTAGAAGAGCATCTTCTGTTGCCATCTCTTGAAATCCACACCAGTGAATTTCGCGGGTTTCTCACCATGACCGTGGTGATGAGTTGTAGGAGCAGGAGCAACATGGTTGAATGTAGTATCACCTTGCGAAGGAGGCGTCACATTCCCTTGACTAGATGAAGTGGTGTCTTTCTCGTTTGCCATCTTGATGATCTTGAAGAAGCGAAAATAACTCTTACGATTGTTGGACTTTTGTATGGCTTCTTTAAGACTTAACAGAAAAACTGACGAGAAAAGTAACGGAGATTGAAAGAATAAAAGAAATCAAGTCGAGTCTTGTATTTGATACAATCTCCGTAAGAGTTATTTGTCCCGCACAGGTGCTTACGGTTGAATGACAAAACTCTCGTAAGATAAAACGACTTTTTATTAGTTATAAGGAGCACTCCAATATAACTAATCTACGAACAACACAATGTTTTGAAACTTTGGACTTGAACGGATTGAATTCAACAATATGCAATGATTTGGGTATGATAATCTATCTTACTAGAGGGTAGGAAGGGTAGAAGTGCAGTATATATTAATTGAAATTTGGAGGGAAAGGTATAAATAGAGAGTCAAGGGGTTTGTGTCTTTTCCCACGAAGAGACACAACTTTCTGTTTGAAATAATGCCTGTTCAGGATCTGCTCGGCAGAGTCAAGGAACTCGCACGACCGTGCAAATCATACTGCTCGGCCGAGCATACTTGTGCCTCGCCCGAGCAAGCTAGTCCAGAGACTTTTGGCCTATTTCTGTGCTCTGCTCGGCTGAGTCAAGGACTCTGCTCGGCCGAGCACATCAAACAAAACTAAACACCCTTTAATTAACTCTCGTTAAGTTACAAAAGACCATTGTCATTAATTCTCATTCACCCTAAATGGTTTTGAGACATTAAATGAGTTTAATAATCTACAACAAATGTAGAATACATTTTGTAACTAGTTCCGTTAACACATAACGAACTTCCGTTAGAAATCTAGGTCAACGTTAAGTCAAACTTAACTTTCCGTTACCCATTTCCAACATGTAGTACTTTTTTTATAGGTGTTGTTTGGATGGTGAATTAAATGATCATTAATCCAGATTATGTATGAATAGCTGAATGCTTGACTTGGGGAGATAAATATTAATATTGAACCGTTTCCATTGCGTGAGAGGTGAAACTTTGCTCGAGATTACGATAATCGAATTGAGATAAAACACACGATTATGGATATTACCAAAACTTCTGATCTCTTCCTTCTTCCAAAAGTAAGTTTCTTAGGAGAAATACACAAAATCTGATCAGATTTACCTCCTAAAAGTAACTTTCTTAGAGAGAGATTGTATTGAGCAATACAGGAGAGAAAAGAGGTTAAGAAACTTAAGGTATTGACCTAATGATCATTCCTTTAGGTTCATATATACTTAGGATAAGAAGAAACGAAATATGCACGAAAAATTTATAGATCAGAATAGAAAAAATGGGTTTTTGCTAGAACAACAAAATTTATAGATCAAAAACTTTAATCAGAGAGCTTTCTAAAAACAATATTAATAAGAAGTAATGATGAACCTCAAGCTTCTGGTTTTCTTTCTTCTCTCCGCGCTTGCTGATTGCTCTCTTTCTCTCATTCCCTATGATTGAATTATTTTTCTCTCCATAATTAAATATGCCAGTTTCAAACACTAGTAACTTGTTTACAAGTCTCTGATTGAGTCATCTTCTATTCTATTATTTTTCTGTTTCATCTATGACATCAATTCAGGGTCATTTGGAAGATCATTCTTGGAAAGTACAACCTTTATAGAAAGACAATTTTGACCTTTTCTTTCTCTCTTTTCCCTTCTCTTTCATTTGTGCTCTTCTGCTTTAATCAAGAGTGAAAGGTCCTGTTTACTTGATCAGTTAAAAGAGGATCAGGCAGTTAAGCTTTGACAGCTGAGATTGATTCTTAGTTGTCAGATATTAACTAATCAAAAAGCAAGAGTGAAATGTGCAGCGGAATAAATAAAGTGAAATAATGTAAAGACAAAGTGATTGGTGTAAGTGTGTGTAGGTGTGTTTGTATGTGTTTGTGTGTGATAATACCAAATGACACAAGAATTTTAAGGTGGTTCAGAGTTCACTCCTCCTACATCCACCCTCACTGTCAGTCTTGACACGTGAGATCAATCCACTATAATCTAGTTCCCTTTAAGATTTACAATGATTGATTAGGCAAGTTCCTTGAACTTCCTCTTCCTAATTAGTACAGTCAATTAGGGATTGCTTGTTACGAAGCAAATTACAGAACACACTTAAAGTACAGTCTTAAGTGGTTTACAAGATTTGTTTATACACTTGAAATGCAGTCTCAAGTGTCTCAGAATTGTTTGGTAATTGGTTGCAGGTTTTGTAGGTATGCAATGGTGAAGGGAAGGTTGCAAAAGTTGTGTGTTGAAGGGCGGTAGCTTTAGTCAAGGAGGTTTCCTTTTATAAGCTGGAATATAGCCGTTGGGGAGACAATGCAGTAAATGAATATGGGTGGAATAGTGTTTGCATTTAGAGCATTGTTGACTGGATAAGAACAACTGGAATTTGCAACCCTTGTGCAGAGGATCTTCATGGAGATGACAAGGCAATGTTTGTTGAGTGTTTTGGGCAAGGTACATCTTGGTCATCACAGAGATAAATCATTGCTGCTGTCTTTGAAGATCATAACTGTCAGAGGGATGTGATCTCTGCTGTTGAGATTCTTAGCTGTCAGGTTTAGCTATTTAATCTAGATGAGTAGGAGTCAAGGATTTGAGATGGATGACATGTAATGATCTCTTTGTAAAGAAATGCATTTGATTTATTTGATTGGTCTTTATTTGATCATTGCTGTCAGGTTGATTAATAAGATGTGCAGGTTATATCTTGGCTGTCCAATGTCCATTGATGTATCTTCGCACTCAGATAACATTGGATATGTTTCTTTGTCAAAACCATATATAACTATGTATCTACATAGTTATGTCCTAACAATTTCCCCCTTTATGGCAAATTAATATATCTTATGAAGATATGACCTGCAAGATAGCTTATGGATTGAATATATCAATGAAGAAAAGATCAATCTTCTTGATTTAATCATAAGAGCCAAAACACACATATTATCCAAAATAAAATATATTTAAGACATGGGTTAAAAAGGAAGAAAGTAAAAGACTTAGCCAAAATGTTTCTAATCAGAAAATTCTTCTCTTTCTTTTCTTGCTGCAAGGATTTGATCTCTTTCAGATAGCAGCTCCTTTCTCATCTTTTGTTCTACACCTCTGTAGTACATCTCATTGTTCCACTCTCAGCTCATCTAATCATAGGTGAAGGCATGATCTTGTCTTGACTTGAGCACAGCTTTGGACAGAGGTTCTTGATCATCCCTCAGCCTTAAGGGACCCCATTTGGGAACACTTTTTCCTCTAGCAACTTGACTTTTGGTTCCTGAAAATAAGTTAGAGAAAAAAGGATTTGACTGCATAGAGAGAGTTTGTTGAGCTGGATGGTGAGGAGGTTATGTGGGGGCAATGTGGACAGCTGAGGTTGTGGATTTACGCACTTGCTTTACTGGTTCATCATCCACTTCATCACTGGACACAATGACATTTGCAGCAGAACCAGAAGCCCTTTTTCCCAGGTTAACAGCTTCCTCATCAGAATCATTGGGCTTATCTTTGGAGTTCTTCTTTTCTGGTTTAGCACCAACTGAGATTTCCATTATATGTCTCATCTTGGTGATTATGGTCCTTGTAAATTTTTGCATGTCAGTGATGGTCACATGGTAGGGAGGCACATATGTTGAGGGGTTGAAGTTGGATGGGAGGTTTAACTGAAGAGATCTGGTGTTTGGGGGAATGATGGAAGGTGGTTCTGAAGTGGTAGAAGGAAACATGGTTGTCAGATTAGGCTTAGTGATGAAGATGAATATAGTGATAAGTTTAGATTTAGTTTTATTTATTTAATGTTATTTTCGGATTTAATATTAAGTTGTTAGTATTTTTGGTATTAAAGGTATATTAGTGATTGATTAGGTTACTATATAGACTAGGGTTAATTTAGGAAGTTTTTGACTTGTTTTTCAAGTCCTAGGGTCACTATATAATTAGGGTTATATGTAATTTCGAAAATCGGTTGTTGATTAATAAAAAATTGAGTGTTTACTCTTCAGTTTTCTCGAGCGAAAATTGCCGATTGATTGCTGAATTTCTCGAGCGAAATTCTGAGATTAATCTTTATCAAGTCTTCCGCTACGTCAGTATGAAGATGAATATAGTGATATGTTTAGATTTAGTTTTATTTATTTAATGTTATTTTCGGATTTAATATTAGGTTGTTAGTATTTTTGGTATTAAAGGTATACTAGTCAGTAACCCGTCGAGATTCGACGGGAGCATAGTAATGCTAAGAAAAAAAAAAAAACTACCTCCGTCCCTAAATAATCTTCTTATTTGACATTTTTCATTAATAAACCCCCATGATCTACATTGCTATATAAAGTCCAACGATGATGTTAACATCAAGTTGAGGATGAGCTTGACAATGAACGTTGTTTTCTTATAACACAACTTATTCCAATACACACTGCCCACTATCTTTTCATGTAACCCAAGAACTCCATGTAAAACACCATACATACATGAAGCATTCACTTAAACAATGTAAATATGATATATGTGCATATCATCCCATTCTATTCACCCCCATAGGCCACAGCCACACACAAAAAAGAAGAAAAGAAAGGGAAAAAAAAGATATTTGAAGCCCTCAGAGTTACAATGAAAATGATATGAAATGGTACCTTTGTGCATAGAGCAAAATAAAGTGACATGCAACGTTTTGCATCAGTAACTGAAGTGGGTGATACACTTCATGATCAACAGCAAATTTGATCATTTTTTGGATATTCATTTTGGACTTTATATATAAATGTGTAAAATAAATCGAACCTCCTTGTGCACATTAAAATCTTTATGGAATGAACAGAATCCTGAAATGTCAGCACCATTAAAACTGAAAATTGATTGCAGTACGACATACATAATATCAGAGTTAAGAAGATTGTCTATTCCTAGATAACTGTGCAGGGGAAGGAGGGAATTGTGAAACTTTCAAATGGGGGGCTTTTGCTGGATTCAGGTCTTAAAGAAAATATGCACCTGATCTTCATCTCCAACAATTGTTATGTGATTATGAGAAGCATGTTTTCGTAGCAAACCATATTGCATAGCACTTGTGTCCTGAAACTCGTCTACCACAATGGCTTTCCATGAATCCTGGCACTCCTTAAACACTTCAATTGAATGACAACCATTGATTGTTAAGACATAATAAACGCAATTACTCATTGATAGACTATGTGCAGATGAAAAACCTTCAGGACAATCAGCAAGTAGCTTCAGTGAGCAAGCAGCTGATAAGATCATGGTAAAATCCAGAGCATTACGGGACTTCAATATGTTCTCGTAGTTCCTAAGAATTGACGCCCGATCCAGACTCTAATGAGTTTGAAAGGCGCTTTAATCAATTTGTTGTCAAAAAGTCTCACAAAGCGAAATATTACTCTTAAATGTGACGTCCCGAAATGAATACAAACATCTTCAATTAGGGCGAGAGGTAGTAATATGAAGAGTGCGTGTGACACCAACCTGGTTTTCAAGCTTTTCCAAGTCCTCGACTTTGGTTGCGCCCATCGGCATCGAAGCATTAGTAGTAGTTCACCACGTGAATGAAGCATTCCCTGTTTTACATTGCTTTCACAGATGCAAGGAGCATCAATCAATTGCCATAAAATTATAAAGTGATTATATAGTCTATATGGACACTCATCGAGAAAGCGCCATTGATCAATTAAATGGATTAGACTCACTTTTCTTATAGCTTCTCCTTTGCCATGATTCTTCCCAAGTGGAATAACCCTGACATTGTCTACTTTGTATTTCCTCACGAAGTCAAAACCTACACTTTTGGTTCCATCAGCACTTCCATCATCAACAATTATCACCTGTCCAAGATCCATTTAATTAGAACTATGAAAAATTGTACAAATCGCCTCCTTACGTTAACAGTACATGCATATCAGCCGCCCATATGTCAGAAATCAAATACTCCCACCATCCCATTTAAAGCTTTACTTTTTAACTAAATGGGTGTCTCATTTAAGCTTCACCTTTCCTAAAATGACAAAAGTTTATTATTATGATAGTATACAAACCCCAGTTTACTTAGATATCTCAACAGATTATTTGTGTCTCATTTAAGGGCAGTATAATCAATTTGTTGTCAAAAAGTCTCACAAAGCGAAATATTACTCTTAAATGTGACGTCCCATAAATGAATACAAACATCTTCAATTAGGGAAGAGGTAGTAATATGAAGAGTGCGTGTGACACCAACCTGGCTTTCAAGCTTTTCCAAGTCCTCGACTTTGGTTGCGTCATCAGCATCAAGCATTAGTAGTAGTTCACCACGTGAATGAAGCATTCCCTGTTTTACATTGCTTTCACAGAAGCAAGGAGCATCAATCAATTGCCATAAAATTATAAAGTGATTATATAGTCTATATGGACACTCATCGAGAAAACTGCCATTCAGTCAATTATATAGCCTACCAGAGTAAAGTACATATGGAAGCCTAGAGCTCAGCTTTTGAACTGGAAGTAAGAATGTAAGAGGGGCTCGGAAGTTGCAGCAAACTTTTGGTCCTGGTTGTTGTTTTTGTTGCATGTTCAATAGACATAAAACAAAAACAAAGCCTTTTGTCCCTAAAATCAGTGTAGGCTATCTACAATAAACATTTATTTGGGAAATTCGAGCATCTCAATAACAATACAAACTCAAAGAGATAACTTCTTCTGTCCTTTGTGATGTGGATGCATAACTTTGCTCCTCATGATGTGGATGGATATCATTGAGTTCCAATAGATATTGTGAATGCTTGAACTTTCATATATCAATTGGGGAAAAAAAGTAAAGATTGAAAGGGGATACAGCTACTTCAGAGGGCAGATAGGGGAATATTTCATCACAACTAATAACTCAAGGAAAGATGAAGTTACAAATGAGAGAGAAAGGGCCTTAAATAACACAAGGAAACAAACAAATCGAATCACAAGTAATACATAACTTTCATGATCAAATTTAAACATTCACCAAAATCAAAGCACACCATCCGCATAAATCATAGTTGCAAACCCAAATCCATCTCCCAACAGAACCTGCTAATGAATCCATAGCCAAACCAATTCCCTAAACAACATTTCTAAACAGAACCAACTCCCAAAATAGAAAATGTGACCTCCTTTCTCAGAAAAAAAGATAATTAACCAATCTAATCATACATCAAACCAAACCAAACCAAACCGAAGCACCAATAATAAGACTACATATTTGCTAGCAAACATAAACCTTTGTCAATCTAACCTGCCAATAAACTCAAAGCTCCAGACCAGTTCACTGTGCCATAACAGAAACCAAACAACTTCAACTAAATGTCCACATGTAACTTTCTAGTTTGAAGAATTAACTCTCCAGTCAAAATCTGGATTCCTACGTGCAGTTATTATAGTGAGTTTTTTGTTTTGATTTAGGCTCCTTCCTCTAGAACAAAATCTATATACGGGTTAAAAATAAATCTAATAATTCATCTATCATGAGTTGAATCTGAGAGCTGGCAACTCACTGACTGAATTTGAGAGCTGGCAACTCTGAAACTGAATTTAAGAATTGGCCTTCATATTATTCTTCAAGTTTCTAAGCTATTTCTTCATTTAATGAAAAATAAGTCCAAAATTAATCTATGATAATTTTATACATAAACACCTCTCGCTGATATCCTCATTATATAAACACCTCTCGCTGATATCCTCATTATAATTTTATCCACTGTCTGTGTTATCAACATTATTACAATTCTTGATGTGTTTGTGGCCTATGTTATGCTTCCACTGGTGTTTTACTATATACTCACTTCACTACCTTTACCAATTCAAATTTAAGCTTCCTTCTTGAATTTAAACATTAGTGTTAACTCATACATACATAAGCAGATATAACACAGACAGTGGAGGCAAAATGGAGAGATAAATCTAAAGACCAAAAATAGTAACTCAGATAGCATACATATTACATAAACAAAATCAATCACAGCTAAAATCAATCAGGCTAAAACTGGCAGACCAGTATTTTGTATCCCCCCGTTACCCCCCCTCCCCAAATCAATCACAGCTAATAACTCAGAATGATTTAATTTCAAACTGAACAGTATAGGGCCTCCAGGATATCCAAAAGATGCATCGCTGCAAAATCATTAAAACATGTAGTTAGATTCATGTAATAGAAGACTCAGCTAATGAGGGACAAAAACACATCATTGATCACAAATATTTTATCAAAATTCATGAGCTAGGTGGACATGAGCAATTAAGACCAGGCATATGAAAGTTAGAAGCTTGGTGTCATGGAATGCAATGATTGCTGCCTACGAGCAGAATAATGCTGGTGCTAAAGCAATCAAACTATTTCAGCTAAGGGTTTGGATGCGTTTCTTGAGATGGTTGCATCTGGGACTACACCGAATGCTGTTACGCTTGTCAGTGTTCTGCCTGCATGTGCTAGTTCGGAGTTTATCAGCTTGGGTAAGTTGCCTCATGGTTATGGAGTTACGTTGGGGTTGGACATGGATATATCTCTTACTAACAGCTTGATTGCGTTTTATGGAAAGTGTGGGGAAGTTGACATAGCTCGATCTTTGTTTAATCATATGAAAGTTAGAAGCTTGGTGTCATGGAATGCAATGATTGCTGCCTACGAGCAGAATAATGCTGGTGCTAAAGCAATCAAACTATTTCAAAGAATGCAAGAGGAAAAGATAGAGTTTGACTATATTACGTTGGTTAGTGTCATTTCCGCTTGTACCAGTCTAGGAACTCTGAATACCGGAAAATGGGCACATCAGCTTGCAAGAAGAAATGGTTTTGAATTCAATGTTTCAGTTGCAAATGCTCTTATTGACATGTACGCTAAATGTGGAAACATAGATTTGGCCAAGAATGTTTTCGATAGGTTGCCTCATAAAAGTGTCGTAGCCTGGACCTCAATTATGATGCATATGCGTCTCATGGCCATGGTGAGGATGCTGTCAGGCTCTACACAAAGATGAGAGGAGAAGGGATTAGGCCAAATAACTTAACATTTACTGCAGTTTTGACAGCTTGCAGACATTCGGGTCTTGTAGATGAAGGTAGGAAACATTTTGAAAGCATGAGAAAAGACTACTTGCTTGAGCCTGGGATAGAACAATGTTCTTGTATGGTTGATCTCCTTGGATGTGGCGGGCTATTGTTAGAAGCTTATGAATTCATTGAGAATATGCCAATTGAGCCTGATGCAGATGTTTGGGGAGCTTTGCTTAGTGCCTGCAGAATCCATGGTAATATTGAGCTTGCAGAACTTGTGGCAGATCGATTGTACCAATTGAATCCTGAAAGTGTCATTTTTTATGTGCTTATGGTGAATATATATGATGAAGCTGGTAGGTGGGAGGATGTCGCGAGATGGAAAAAACTAATGGAAAAAACTAATGGAAAAAAGGGAACTGAAAAGGATACCCGGGCAGAGTTTAGTTGAGGTAAACAGAAATTTTCATATTTCACCCTGGAAATCTGGTGAGCGAAAATCTCACTCTTCCTTTCAGCATACAACATAAGAAAAGCACTATCTAAAAGGGTCATACTCCCTCCGTCCCGGAGTATATACCAAGGGTTGCAGAAGAATTATCCTGTAATTGCTAGTGCACCATGACACAAGATGAAGTCTAGCTATCTACGCCGATACATTTGCAGGCGAAATACTACCTTAGGGTTGGTACTTTGAAACTCGTTCTCCTGTACTTTACTTATTTTTTCTTTTTCTTCATTAATTCAGAAATAAGTTACATTTAATTTATTCGCATATGGATATGTTTTAGCCATTGTATTATGTTAAAATGCTGTTATGAAGCACTCTTGGCTATGATATACTCCCTCCGTCCCAAAACGATCTTCCCATTTTTTTGCCATTACTTGAGCAATAATTTTAGATTGATTTAACTATCCTAATAAAAATGTAAAACTTGTTTTTGAGTATTGTTGATGGTGTATCTCTTGTTTTTAGATTTTCATTTGTATAATTGAATCTGTTAGGACCTAACTTTGATCAATGTCTTAGTTAGTTGGTTTTGATAAAGGAATATATATATAGAACAGGGTTTATATCAAAAGAGGAAGAGTGTCAGTCATGATCCTTTTCTCTGACAGCTAAGTCCATGACTGACCAAATCAAACTTCATATTCATTCCTCAGTGTATCTGACAACTATGAGTTTGATAGTTATGATTCTGTTGTATACAATGATTACAATCAATCAAAAACATGAATCATATTCACTCTCTAAGCCATCAAGATCATCAAAGTGCATCTCAGTCCTTATTAGAGAACATCTACGATAGCTAAGCCTTGTATGATCGCGGATATGACTTCATTCCTCGATAGCCATCACATTGTCTCAATCTACGTTACCACAATCTCAAGCTGGAACACGGATCTTCCTGGCTGTCAAGTTCACCATTGAAGACCAATGAAGACCCTTGAAGACCTTCGGAAGCTCTCGGTTCAAGCCACGGCTCAAGCCGGCTCATGAAGACACTGCAAGTGGACAAGTGGGGCAAAGACAGTCCAAGGCTCATTAATGTAGGCACACAGCAGTCATATTCCAACGGCTACATTGAAGGGTATAAATAGAGGAGTTCATCCTCTACACAAACCACTCCTGAAAAATACTCTTTTTCACAGTCCAAAACCTTTCCCTCACACCCATACACACCTCCTGTAATTCACACACACACTCACCAATCCTTACCCTTTAAACCCTGTTCCAAACCAAAACCCTCACCTCAAAACCTCTGCCTCCACAACAAAACACCCCTTAGTGTGTTAATTCACAAATTCCAAAATCCTAAGACTGTACTTTAGGTGTCGAATTAGTTTGTAATCACTCAAGACTGTACTTTGAGTGTATTATTTGTTTTGTAAAATCTTGAGGCCCATGTACTTCAAGTTGTAAAAAACTTAAGGCTGTACTTTAAGTGTATCCCTAGTTAGTTGTACTAATTAGGAAGAGGAAGTTCAAGGAACTTGCCTGAATCAATCATTTGTAATTTTTGTTGATTAAAGATTATAATAAAATTGATCTCACTTGTCAAGATTGACAGTGGGGGTGGATGTAGGAGGAGTGAACTCTGAACCACTTTAAATTCTCTGTGTTATTATATTTTTGCAATCACATTCACACACTTGCATTATTTCTTTGTGTTTCTTGTCCTATCATTATTTCAAGCCTCTCTTATTCCGCTGCACAATTCAACTATCATCTGACAGCTAAGCCAAACCATAGGCGTACGATCATCGCATATCAACAAAGGGCCTTTCAATTGGTATCAGAGCTTGTCTTCACATTCAAAAGTCTAACAACTTGTGATGGATCCTCTTCAAACCCACCATGCCTCAACCAAGGAGAAATAATGAGAAAGACATCCCACACAATGATGATTGTGGATCTTTTGAGATCTATGCTTCAAAAATAAAAACATACCTTGATGCAAACAGTATATGGAATTGGTATGTTCTAGAGAATGAAGTGTCCTACCCAACTCAAATCTGTACTGATGGAGGACCTAGTAAGATCAAATCCCCGAAACATGGTGAAGTGAAAAGCAATTGATAAGTGCAAACTTGAAAGTCAAGAACATTCTTCAAAAGAGTGTAAATGACTTACTAGCACAAGAAATTGCTAAGGAACCAAATGCCAGAACAGCATGGGCTCTTATTCAAACTAAGTTCACTAAACACTCACGTGTTAGGACACAAAACTTGTATAACTTGCTTAGCCAATTAGAGCAACTTCAAGTTCTACCGGAGAAAAGGTGAGTCTTTGCTCGACCAAGGTTTGAGAACCTTGTTAGATCAATTGCCGACCATGGAAAAACTTTTGAACAACAAGATCTGCTGCCTCAAGATATACTCAAATCTTCCTCAAGAATATGAAAAGGTAGCATTACCTATAAGAGAAGGATGCGAATGGAGCACCATGACGGTTGAGCAGTACTTTGGAAAGCTTGAAGCTTATGAATTGGAAGGTATGATAAAGATTCAACCGGTCCCTTCCATTTCACTGAGCCTTAGCTTTATTGCTCAAGAAAGCGTCCCATGAAGCCAATCACTCACCAAGACATTGAGACCATTGTCAACAATGCCCTTCAAAAGATAAACATCGGCTCCAAACCCGCCAAGAAACAGATCTCCCAAGAAGACATTCCAAGTCTCATTTCCATGGTACATCGAAATGCCATTAAATTTCAAAAGAAATCTTTTGACAAAAAATTCAATCCCTCCACATCTAATGCTCAACAAGACGACTACAAGAAGACAATTGATTGCTTCAACTTGTGGAAAGCAAGGACATTACTCATCGATTGTCTGAACCAAGGAAACCTAGGGACAATTAGACGGCTAAGAAGATGACCTACTCAAAAGAGATCATTCACGTTCTAAGTGCAACTGCTTCAATTGCTCCAAAAATAAACATGACAAAAACAAAGAGCAAGTTATGATATCGACTCATCAAAATTCGGTGATGAAGAGTATATGTCAAGTGATGAGTCGACAATGAAGGAGAAGAAGCCATGATATGCCTTATAGGCGAAGATGAGGAAGAATCGGACAATGAGGATGAAATGGAAGCACTTGCCGCCGCGATGAACTAAAAGAGGTACATGATTTTAACTCTTTAAATATTGATGGTTTTAAACAATTAGTTTGCACTCTTTTAATTCAAACAAAAAACAAAAAACTAGCTTTGCTTATTTGGTCAATGAGAACCTTTCCCAATCCTCAACCATAGACACCCTTACAAAAACCATTTACGAGCTTAAAAAAGCATGTCAAGGGCTAAGAGATCATGGCTTCATGCTTGAAAAACAAAACATGGATCTGACATAGAGGCTTCAAGGAATCTTGAAAGCTGTCAAAAAATCATAAATCTTGAAAAAGAAAATGATGCTCTTAAAAGAAAATAGATTCATGGAACATGTCAAGCAAAGCATTATCCTATTCACCTACACTCAAAGGCGTCCTAGTGATAAAACGAGGATTGGTGCGATAATCCATCGCAAAAGTGTACACTCCTCCCACCGATGAAAGGGCCATTGAAAAAATGGTGCTAGAAAATCTTAGTTCTGGCAGCTATCAAGCTCAAACCTACCCTGTTCAAACCAAAGGAAAATCAAAAGAAATCTTGGGTGGTCCTAGTCAAGCAAAGGTAGGATCAAGTAAAATTCAAGGAAGTAAGTATATTTGGGTTCAAAAAGGAGCCAATATACAGGAAGAAGTAAAGCTGCAAAAATGTGCTAGTCAGTCAAGTCCTATCAGACAGCCAAGGGTTGGTTGACGAGACCCAAGGCCCGATGACAACCAAAATCTTCCAAACAACAAAGAACCCCAAGGCAACAAAGATTCTATAACAAATATAGATACACCAAACATCAAAAACCTCAATGGCAATACTCAAATGGTAGAAGCCATGCTAGTCAAAATGACTCTCCCAGATCATCCTCTTCAAATAGCTTTCAGTTTCAACCCCAATACAACAATCCAAACCACTTCTTCAATCCATCCCAATCCACTGTCCTTACACCTTACATGATGCAAATCATGTCATATTATCATACCCTAAACCAATTCTTCAACAAGGGACCAATGAACAAAGCTAGGGTTCCAAAGAAAAACTAATCCTTTGGACCCAAAAGAATAAAAAGGGGTACCATAAAATTTACTTTCTGTTTTGCAGGTACCTAGGAAAGGACTTTAGTATTTAGATAGTGGTTGTAGTAGACATATGACCTTCAATAAAAACTGGTTGCAACAATATTCCCCTAAAAATGGTCCAAATGTAACATTTGGTGACAATTCCCAAGCTAAGGTCAAAGGATCAGGAAATCTTATTACAAAAGATATCATTTTTACAAATGTGTCCTATGTAGAGGGTCTCAAACACAATTTGATCAGCATAAGTAAAATCTGTGATAAGGGATATCATGTTGTTTGCACTAAGGATAAATGCACTGTTAAGGATAAAAACAATAAAGTCATCCTAACTGGATCAAGAAAAGGAAATCTATACTGCTTAGAGATTGTGGAATCCTCAAATGCTCACTGCCTTCTGTCTTTCAATCAATCTGATATGTCATGGCTATGGCACAAAAGATTGGCTCACCTCAATCACAAAACCATTTCCAAGCTTGCAAATTCTAATCTAGTCAGAGGTCTACCAAAGATCCCATTCAAGAAGGATAAACTTTGCAAAGCATGCCAATGTGGGAAGCAAAAGAAATCTTCATTCAAACCCAAGACCAAGTTGGACACCTCAAGACCTATTGAACTGCTTCATATGGATCTTTTTGGACCCATAAGAACTAGATCTTTAGGAGGAAAAAGATACTCCCTAGTTGGTGTTGATGATTTCACAAGATTCACTTGGATCATTCTTCTTGAATGCAAAAGTGACACCCTTAGCTGTCTGATAAAACTGTTCAATAAAATTCAAAATCAAAAAGGGACATCCATCATCAAGATCAGATCTGACCATGGGAAGGAATTTGAGAACACTGGAGTAGAAGAATATTGTGATTCCAAAGGCATTGATCACAATTTTCAGCCCCAAGAACTCCCCAACAAAATGGTGTTCTTTGAAAGGAAGAACAGGACAATTTGTGAGGCAAAGCAAGAACAATGCTTTGTCAGAACACAATTGCCCAAAGTATTTTTGGGGTGAAGAGTACATTACTCTTGCAGGTGTATGTTCAAAACAAAACACTAATCAACAAATTCCACAAGAAGACTCCATATGAATTGTGGAATAACAAAGTCCCTACCATTTCCTACTTTCACAGCTTTGGAAGTAGATGCTTCATTCACAACAATGGCAAGAACAATTTGGACAAATTTGACTCCAAAAGTGATGAAGGAATATTTCTTGGATACTCTAACACAAGCAAAGCTTATAGAGTTTACAACAAAAGAAGACTTGTTATGGAAGAATCAATTCATGTTGACTTTGATGAAAACAATGATCAAAGTGTAACTGAGTTGTGTGATTTTGATGAAGGTTTGGGAAACCTAGATAATCTTCCTAAAGCATCTCCCATTCTTGACTCAACTGTTCTCAATCATGAACAAGATTCATCAAATCTTCCATACATGGTTCCAAGAAACTCATCTCGACAGGCCATCACCGTGCCGAGGCCCATGAACCATCTCGCTCTCATCAACAACCAATCCAGCCAACCAAGTCAATAGCAATCTCTCCCACTTCCAATCCAATTGATGAGGAAGAAAATATTCAAATAAATGGTCATCCCTTGACTGACCTTCCTCAAAATTTTCCCTTTACTGACAGCCAACCCTTAGCTGACAGCCATCCCAATTCCTCATGTAATCCATCTTCTAGCCACCTTCCATCTCCATCCAATAATCCTCTTTCTCCTCCCAAAAACAATGATGAAACTACCATTACCCACATCATTCCACCCAATAAAGATCTTTACATCAGCCTTCAAATTGATAAAACCCCAGTTCCAGACAACATCCCTTTTCTCATGAGTGCATTCATATCCCAAGTGGAACCAAAGAAAATAAATGAAGCACTCCAAGATGCTGACTGTATTGAAGCCATGGAAGAAGAACTAGAGCAGTTTGAAAGAAACAAAGTGTGGCAACTTGTTCCTAAACCAAGAAACCAAACTGTCATTGGAACAAGATGGGTTTTTAGAAATAAGATGAATGAAGAAGGTGTTGTAGAAAGAAACAAAGCCAGACTGGTTGCCCAAGGATATAGACAAGAAGAAGGTATTGACTATGATGAGACCTTTGCAACTGTTGCAAGACTTGAAGCTATTAGGCTATTCCTTGCCTATGCTTCATTCAAGAAAATGAAAGTATTCCAAATGGATGTCAAGAGTGCATTTCTGAATGGAGTCTTAAATGAAAAAGTGTTTGTATCTCAACCCCCTGGTTTTGAGCACCAAAAGTTCCCTGATCATGTGTACAAATTGGACAAAGCATTGTATGGGCTTAAACAAGCACCAAGAGCTTGGTATGATACTCTATCTAGATATCTCCTTGGCAAAGGATTTACTAAGGGCCATATTGATAACACTTTGTTTATCAAGAAATATGGAAATGATCAGTTGCTAATCCAAGTCTATGTTGATGACATCATTTTTGGTTCATCAAATGAGAAATTATGCACTGAATTTGGAGATATTATGAAAGACCAGTTTGAAATGAGTATGATTGGTGAGCTTACTTTCTTCTTGGGTCTTCAAGTCAAGCAAATGAAGGAAGGAATCTTCATTAACCAAGCTAAATACACAAGGGATATGATCTAGAAGTTTGACATGCAAACTGCTTCCCGCCGAAAACACCCTTGTCAACCACAACCAAACTCCATGCGATCTAGATGGTCAAAGTGTAAATCCAACACTTTACGAAGCTACATTGGATCTCTTCTTTATGTAACGACTTCAAGACCTGACATTATGTTTAGTGTATGTCTTTGTGCTAGATTTCAAGCTAATCCCAAGGTATCTCATATCTCTGCTGTCAAGAGAATTCTAAGATATCTCAAAGGAACCCCTGATTTTGGCTTGTGGTATCCCACTGAATCTCCATTCTCTCTAATTGGATTCTGATTCGACTATCTTTGGATGTAATCTAGATAGAAAATCCACAAGTGGTGGATGCCGGTTTATTGGCTCAAGAATCATTTCATGGTCAAGCAAAAAGCAAACCTCGGTTGCCACTTCAACAACCGAGGCCGAGTATATTCTGCGAGGCTTGTGTTGTTCACAAATTCTCTATCTTAAAAGCCAACTTCAAGACTTTGGAATTGAATTATCCAACATTCCCATCTTATGTGACAACTCAAGTACTATTGCCATGACAGAAAACCCTGTCCAACATTCAAAAACAAAGCACATTGAGGTCAGACATCATTTCATCAGAGATCATGTTGAAAAAGGGAATATCAACCTTGCAAAAGTTTGCACGGAGGATAATGTCTCTGATATTCTCACAAAAGCCATGGATGAAAAGAGGTTTGAGATATTAAGAGCCATGCTTGGTATGATAAATATGCCAAAATAAAAAGTTGTTCTTCATAAATAAAAAGAGGCTTATATACTGGGTAATGTTGTCACAATGTTGCCTGACAGCTATTCCCTCATAAACATTCCTGATAAGCCATCCACTGATAGCTATCTATCCAAAACCCATGAAAAACAAAAACAACAACAAAAACATACAACAAAAACATACAACAACCCATGAAATCTCTCTCTCTCATCTTCATTCACCCAACAAAATCTTCCTCCAAGCCATACAATCTTCAAAAACCAGCTCTCCTCTTCAAACCCACACCTTAGGCATCGGACATTCTTTGGAAATGTCACGGTCTCTCCAGATCCTCCTCCGGCACTCATTCCTTCATTTCTAGCCTCTTGAGTTGATTGCAAGGTGCATTTGATACCTTTGCAACCATATTGGGTGCCTCTCCAAGAAAGGATCAATGGAAGTGGCGAATATTGAAGAGAATGACTTGCTCTCCTTGGCCACCACTCTTCAATCGCATCATATGGCTGAAGCAAACCCTCCATTGGAGTCACAAAGCTAAAATCTCCAGAAAAAGAACCATTCCCTTCAAGCTGCAAAGGTTGACCAACACTTGACTCCACTCTCTCCCACAGCGGGAACTCTAGCGGGACTAAAGCAACCTATCACCTGGTTGAATAGGTATGAGATTGTTGAAGAAGGAGATATATGCACTCCTGCAAAGTTATCCCCTCTCCCCTCCAACAAACCAACCCCTGGAGAGAGTGAATCCCTACTCACAGGAGTATACAACTCCTCAGGCTTACCCTTTTTCTTGACAGCTAAGCTCCTTTCCATTCTTTGTCTGAGCCCTATCTTGCTTAACCAATTCCCCCAATGTATAAACCCTTTCCACCTTAATTTTTCCCTTACTAGTCTCCCCCTGATCAACCTTGATAGTCTTTCCAAAGAGCCTTATTCCATCTCCCTCTCTACTATCAATTTTCTCTCTGACAGCTATCTCCTTAACACCATAGTCCTGATCTTCTCTCACTCTCTTGTTCTTACCTTTGTCTCTCACTCCCTCTGAACTTTCAAGAACATTGAAGGACTCTCTCTCTATCTCCATTTTATCCCCACTCAAATCATCCTCACAATTCTTCCCAAAAACCAACTTTTTTGCTGTTTGAGCCATATTTTTTGGATTAAACTTTGAGGAAAATCTACCCATTTGTGTTTGTAAAACAATATGAATAATTTTCCTCTGAAGTTGTCATTGTTTTATAGGCAATTTTCACCTAGCTATCTCAGATAGCCATCATCATTCAAACTAGACTTAACTGTCAGAGTTTTCTTTCAACAGCTAGGTTAAAGCAACTTTTATGTGATTTGATCGTGTTAATTGCTCACAATTGTCACTTCCTTTGCCGTCTCTTCCCCTGCAAAGCTTCTTGAAAAAGAGAATGTTCTTCTTGTGTTTTGTGGGAAATTAATGTCTCAACGTGGGGAAGGGTAAAAACCACTGTTCATATGAACAGTTACTTAACTTTGAAACCCCCAATGCTCATTAAAACCCATGTTCCACTCATCATTTGTCTCTCTCTCTCTTTCGCAATCACCAAAATTCCTATTTCATTAACCCTCAGTTTAAAAATCATCTCTTTCCCTCTCTAATACAACATCGTATTCCTTCAACCCTAATTCCTTTAACCTTCAATGGCAGACCCCAAAGCTATTTACCCAGATGCTCATGGTTATTTCATCAAACCTAACTTCTATGAGACTGAAGTTGGAATTCTCATCAAAGAACTTCTTGAGGTAAATGAATTAATTGATTTCATGGGAGCTAGACCTCCAATTTATGAAGAACTGTGCAGAGAGATTTATTTGGTGGGCAACAGAAACAGAGAGAACAACTCAATAACTGCCACCATAAATAATGTAAAGATTACCATTACTCAAGAAATGGTCAGTAAGGTCTATGGGATCCCAAACAAAGAAGATGCTGTGAAAAACATTTGGGATAGAGGGTCAGACAGATTGAAGACAGTTTATGAGAAATTTCTTGGTATTAAGGTCCCTGACTTCAAGGCTATTCAAGACAAAGCAATGGTGAAAAACAAAGATGATATCTTCAAGTCAACCCTGATGGATGTGGTCAACAAAGCTATTGATGGCAAGCAATCCTCATTTGATCAAATGGGATCAAATGAATGGAAGCAAATGCTGAGCTTGATGACCAAGGACACAAACTGGTGCATTGTCCTTCTCCACAACTTTCAACTGGCAGCCTCAACCTCTACCCTCAAGTTCAAAAAACAAGGTGGGAAGATGAACAACTTCAGGTTTATGAGTGGAATTCTTGATGATCTAATCCCTAAGCTCAAAACTCCTCTACCCAAGAAGTGGCTGAAGACTGTGAAGCTGTGGAGATATGAGCCTTGAAAGTTTCAATGAAGCCCATGAAAAGATGCTTGAAGAAACAAGAATAAAGATTGAACATTGGAAGGAGTTGATTGCATTGGCTACAAGTAGGAGAATAAAAAGGGGAGTGAAGACCAATGTCAAGAAAATAGGGGTGTTAAAGAAGACTGTGGTATCTCCTAGCAAAAAGGGCAAAAGCAAGGATGGTCAAATGACTAACAGTGACAAAACCTTGTCTGATAGCCATAGAGTGGATGTGGAAGAAAGAGGTGCTGTTGATAGCCATAGAGATGACACCATGGAACAAACTCATGCTGGTGATGCTGATGTAGATCCTCAAGAACTCCAGGCAGCTATTAAATTGTCAAAAATACAGCATAAAGGAAAGCAACCTCTGACAGCTATCCCTACCAAGCAGACAGTCACCAGATCCAAGGTACAATCCTCCTTATCCATTCCTTCTAAAACTTTGCCAAAGAAAAGAAAACTAGAAAAGAAAGCCCCCAAAGCCAAGAAAACCAAAATAACTACCCCTTCCATTTCTCCAAAATCCACTTCTGTCAGTCCAAGAGTGGACAAGTCATCCACACCCAGCTCAGGTCATCAGTCAGCCATTGAAGCTATCCTTAATCTCAAAGAACCATCAGAGAAGCAACCTTTAAGGGGGAACATTGAGGAGAATATCCCTTCTAATCAACCTCAACAGTTAGCCAAAATCCTGAGAGCAATTGATGCTATTGAGTTGGATGGGAACCCTGACACTGAAAAAGTTGTTCTCTTGTTTCTTGATGATGTTCTAAGTAAGGAAGAATCATTAATGGCCCTAGATGAACTCAGGTCTAGGTTTATGAAGAAAAGGAGTGGACCTGGAGAGACATCTAGTAACCCCAAGGTGACAGCTATGGATGTAGATATCCAAACCTTCCCTTCCATTCCTGAGACTGAGGCTGTGAATGAACCTACCCCAACTGTTGAAATTGATAGGGGGAATCTTGATAATATCACTGAGGTTATTCAAAGTCTCAAGAAGGTTGGAGTTGAAATAGATCCAAATCAAGTCTCAAAGGGAGATTCAATCATAAATGCTTGCAAGGGTCTTGTGTTTGATGGAACTCCTGAAAGTGAGGAAGCCCTGACAGCTATTCTTGAGAAAAAGTTGGCCAAAAGAGAAGTCAGGGCAGCCTTAAACCTCCTTAAATCTCAATTCAATTCCAATATTCTCAATCAAAGTCTTGGCCAAGCCTCTGAGTCAATCCCAACTGTTTCAACCCAAGCCTCTGCACCTTCCAAACCAATTTCTCCAATCCATGAAAATGAACCTTTTGAAGCCTCTCCTCAAAGTCCAATCCTTGCTGGACATGGTCAAGATATATCTGACAGTGATCCCATTCTTGGCCGATCTGACCATCCAAGCCATTCTATTCCTCCTACTCAAGCATATCTTCCCAAGAAAGAACCTTGGATCCTTAGCTGTGGCATTGACTTCTCTATGTCTTCCATCAAGGCAGCAAGAACAAGGTTGGCTCATGTAACTCATTTCCCAGAAATTGCAAACCCATTTACCTATCCAAAATTCTGGGAACTATCAAGAAATGGTTTGATAATGGTAGCAAGAAACCTTGCAGGGTTAGTTTTCTTTGCTTATGAAAAATGGAAAGTGTCAAGAACCTCATCAACCTCCAACTTGGTTCACCAAATCCCATCCTTCCCAAAGTTCATCACTCCCAATACTCTTCTTGATTGGGAAGTTCTCTTCAGCCAACTCATCTCTCCATCACTCAATTCATGCCTGTATATGCCAAAGGGTCTAGTCTTCACCCTGTGCATTGACCTTGCAAAAATTTTTTTCCTGTCTCTGTTTGAACAAAAGTATGCCCTTATGCTTTTGATAAGAAAAATGGTCAACATCTTTCCCCCAACCCTTAATCCAGGAATTGAGCCCTACCTTTCTCCCTTCATCACTGTTGATCCCATGAACTTCACCTCACTCACCCAGTGAAAACTCTCACTTCATGAACTTGGTCTCTATTCCTGAGATCAAAGAATTCAGAGAATCCATAGCTGACAGTCAAAACAGAACCAAAACTGTTATTGATCTTTCCTCAGACTCTCATAGTGATGATGGTGATGCTCCTTCAAGTCAAGATCAAGACCCTCCAATAATAATTCCATCTCCTACATTTACCAACCCTCCTCAACAATCCACTCATTCCTTTCCTGAAGCTCAAGTCTCAGTTCAATCACAACCAGATCAATCCATTATGCCCATGAAAAACAAGAGAACAAGGAACAAGAAGAAGCATTTGTGGGGCACAATGAGAATCAGAAATGATCAGATACCCCTTACAAGAGCTCAACCGAAATCAAAGGAAGATAAGTTCTTCAAGTATGATGAGAGGATGTCCTGGGAATGGAACAATGAGTTCTACTACAGAGGAGTGGAGCCAGATATGAGAAGAGAACTGGAGGAAGAATGAAATCTGATTATTTCAGCCAGGCAAGAAAGAGAGGAGTTCTATGATCAACTGGCTGATGATTGAAGTGTAGTTTTATGGAACAATTTTTTTGGTTTGTTAAAACAATTTGTTTTGATTGGCTCGGTTTTTATGGTATGTCTGTGAACCTTTTCTTGAGATTAAATTCATGTATTTCAATCTCATTACGGTTTGCTTGTGCTTGTTATGAATCCTTGTATTATTTCTTCTATTATTTTTTTCTTATCAAATGTGAAAACATGTTCTAAAATAGATCTTCCTTTACCAAAAAGGGGGAAATTGTTAGGACCTAACTTTGATCAATGTCTTAGTTAGTTGGTTTTGATAAAGGAATATATATATAGAACAGAGTTTATATCAAAAGAGGAAGCATCGGTCATGATCCTTTTCTCGACGACTAAGTCCATGGTGACCAAATCAAACTTCATATTCATTCCTCGGTGTATCGCGGCTATGAGTTTGATAGTTATGATTCGTTGTATACAATGATTACAATCAATCAAAAACATGAATCATATTCACTCTCTAAGCCATCAAGATCATCAAAGTGCATCTCAGTCCTTATTAGAGAACATCTCTGATAGCTAAGCCTTGTATGATCTGACAGCTATGACTTCATTCCTCTGATAGCCATCACTTTATCTCAATCTCTGTTACCACAATCTCAACCAAAGTGGAACCTGGATCTTCACGGTATGTCAAGTTCACCATTGAAGACCAATGAAGACCACGAAGACCTTACGGAAGCTCTCAGTTCAAGCCACAGCTCAAGCCAGCTCATGAAGACCTGCAAGTGGACAAGTGGGGCAAAGACCAGTCAAGACTCATTAATGTAGCTGCAACAGTCATATTCCAACGGCTACATTGAAGGGTATAAATAGAGGAGTTCATCCTCTACACAAACCACTCCTGAAAAATACTCTTTTTCACAGTCCAAAACCTTTCCCTCACACCCACACACACCTCCTGTAATTCACACACACACTCACCAATCCTTAACCTTTAAACCCTGTTCCAAACCAAAACCCTCACCCCAAAACCTCTGCCTCCACAACAAAACACCCCTTAGTGTGTTAATTCACAAATTCCGAAATCCTAAGACTGTACTTTAGGTGTAGAATTAGATTGTAATCACTCAATACTGTACTTTGAGTGTATTATTTGTTTTGTAAAATCTTGAGACTGTACTTCAAGTTGTAAAAACACTTAAGACTGTACTTTAAGTGTATCCCTAGATGACTGTACTAATTAGGAAGAGGAAGTTCAAGGAACTTGCCTGAATCAATCATTTGTAATTTTTGTTGATTAAAGATTATAATAAAATTGATCTCACTTGTCAAGATTGACAGTGGGGGTGGATGTAGGAGGAGTGAACTCTGAACCACTTTAAATTCTCTGTGTTATTACATTTTTGCAATCACATTCACACACTTGCATTATTTCTTTGTGTTTCTTGTCCTATCATTATTTCAAGCCTCTCTTATTCCGCTGCACAATTCAACTATCATCTGACAGCTAAGCCAAACCATAGCTGTCTGATCATCTGCATATCAACAAAGGGCCTTTCAGAATCAATCTAAAATTATTTCTCAAAAATTCCTTCGCAATTAAGTAAAAAAAGTGAGAAGATCATTTTGGGATGGAGGGAGTAATAGAATTAGAATAACTATTTCTAAGAACACTTAGAGTTGAACATTTTTATTTCTGGAAGAATGAGTAATATGACTCCCTGCTACATATAGATACAATAATTATCAACTATTCATTGGATAACAGATTGAAATACATTTCTGAGTATTAATTTGATGTAAATTTTGTACATGGCAGACCCAGTTTTGGGGTGAGCTTCTATTGTCTGTGTGTTCATTGCATGTATGAGGATATCAGAAAAAAAAAACTATCCTCTGCAGCAGAGCAAGAAAGTATTATCTCTGATAATTGAGGAGTCGCGACTTCGACTACCTAAAAAAATGTCGAATCACCATCAGCGCAAATCATTGAGAAAAGAAAAATCAGACTGTCAATTAAAAATCACATGAATCAGCAACTCTTTTCAAAAAACTGTAATACCTCAAAGCCCATCTTTTGGTACAGTTCCTGTGCAGCTACATTTTTCCTATGTACATGTACATACACTTGTTCTACACCTGCAACAGGGAAAATATGATGCTTATCCCTTTGATATTTTCCAAAAAAAAAAAACACGCTAACTTTGGAGGTTTAATAATCATACCAATTGACTTGGCAGACCTAATAGCAAAATGCAGCATGTTTCTTGCTATGCCTTGGCGACGAGCTGATTTCGCTACACATAAGTTTGCAACATAGCCATATCGATCGATTGGGCCTTTTCTATCTAAGCTGCAGAAGAAAGAAGCTTTCACCTTTTCCTGGGAATGGAAGAATCATACTTTTAGATAATTAATCTACAGTTTCAATTTAATTTCATGAATCGGAATGGGATTTACCCTAGGAAATGTCTCTCCCTGCAAGAACTGTCGGATTCTAAGATCAAGGGTTCCAACTACACTCTTTATAACCGTATGCCTTTGGTTCTGTTGCTTCTTTACCTAAAGATTGACCAAAATGACAAAAATTCGTAGAGGCAATGTTTTAATCCTTCACTAAACCAAAATGCTAGGTCAGTATGAAGATGAATATAGTGATAAGTTTAGATTTAGTTTTATTTATTTAATGTTATTTTCGGATTTAATATTAGGTTGTTAGTATTTTTGGTATTAAAGTTATATTAGGACTTTATTTTAAGGTTTTATTGATTGATTAGGTTATTATATAGACTAGGGTTAATTTAGGAAGTTTTTGACTTGTTTTTCAAGTCCTAGGGTCACTATATAATTAGGATTAATTGTAATTCCGAATTTAAGTTGTTGATTAATAAAATTTGAGTGTTTACTCTTCAGTTTTCTCGAGCGAAAATTGACAGTTGATCGCTGAATTTCTCGAGCGAAATTTTGTGATTAATCTTTATCAAGTCTTCCGCTACGTTAGTTGGTATCAGAGCCCGATCCGTTCTAGGAAGAATGAGGCAAGGAAAGAAGGCCACAGTGGAAGCAATCTATGAGAGAGATGAGGCAGTTCTGGAAGAACGCATCAGATCCATCGTAGATCAACGTATGGAGTTGTTGATGGAACAGTTAACGGGCAGGATGACCGAATTGTTCAATCAACAGGATTGGCAGAATCAGCCTAAACCTGGTGGCAGCGACGGAAAGCGAGTCTGGGAGGTGGATTCTGATGGTGGTGATATTTCGTGGCCTTTCGTCGAATCGGTGACTACCGAACTTTCTATCGATTGGTCAATACCTCCAAAATATGATAAGTGTGATTGTGAAAATTATCAGTTTGATAGTGTCCTACCTTTTTTTGATACACCTTTTTCACAATCTATGATTGGTTGGTTTCAGCCTTCGATTTACGACGATGAGATTATTAGTCATCGATTCGTTGATCCGTTTGATATCCCTCATTCAAAGACATTTTCTTCTAGTTACATAAAAAATTTGTTAATTCATGAGTTTATTAGATTACATTGGACGGATTGGATGGAGGTTGTTACTCAAGTAAGCAAATTTAAAGTCCGACAAGGTTATAAAGGAAGATTTCAAGTGTTCAAGTATTATTTCAATGAGAGGATCGTTACAAATATTTTTTATGCAATGATCAAGATTCGACTACAACTTTTTGCACATTCGAGGACGAATTTTTCGAAGCCGAGGAGAATGATGAAGATGAATATAGTGATAAGTTTAGATTTAGTTTTATTTATTTAATGTTATTTCGGATTTAATATTAGGTTGTTAGTATTTTTGGTATTAAAGGTATATTAGGACTTTATTTTAAGGTTTTATTGATTGATTAGGTTACTATATAGACTAGGGTTAATTTAGGAAGTTTTTGACTTGTTTTTCAAGTCCTAGGGTCACTATATAATTAGGGTTATATGCAATTTCGAAAATCAGTTGTTGATTAATAAAAATTGAGTGTTTACTCTTCAGTTTTCTCGAGCAAAAATTGCCGATTGATTGCTGAATTTCTCAAGCGAAATTCTGTGATTAATCTTTATCAAGTCTTCCGCTACGTCACTTGGCAATGACATCCATGATTTTGGCTTTTTTACTACAGATTCTCCAATAGATTTCTTTGGGCAAGTCCACACAGAGAGCAACAAGAGAGAAGGGCATATAGATTCATTCATTCAGATTGTTTGACAGAAATTGGGAGAACATGACTTCCTAGTCAATTATGGTTGACAAATCCATGAAGTTAGATAATCTAGGGGCTGTATGGAAGAAGGATGAGGGTAGAGCTGATCTGTATTTCTTCCATTCTTCATATCCAAACATGATGAGGCCACTTCTGTTTTTGGCATGAATGATGATGGCATTTTCGGTTAACAGCCAAGGGTTTTCAATGATGTTTGGATTGGCAATTTCAGGGTAATGAGTGATTCCCTTGAATCTTTGGTAGGCAGCCATGACTGACTGAAATGAGAAGTCAATTTCACAGTCAAGTATCCAGGGTTCACAAGCTGGAAGGGGTTCAGCATCAAAGGTAGGTTTAGGTGGTAATTGAGGTTCAACATTTTCAACAGGTTTAGATGGGGCTTCACTATCAGGCATGCTTGACTTCTTGGCCCTATCTCTAGTTTTGATTACATCTAGAGCCATTAACATATCATCTTCAGTCAGCACGTGTCTCAGATATTCAGTGACAATGGGAAGCAATTCAGGGAATCCTTCAAGGGTTAATCCTTAAGAAGCTTTGAGGATATGTTCAGGAATGGGTGGTGATTGAGAGGGGCTGGAAATAGGTGAGGATTGGGATAAGGAGGCCTTATCTTCAGATTAGGGGACAAGTGACTACTGTTCCCCCTCAACTGAATGTCATCTCCTTCAAATTCAGGTGAGTTCCCCATCTCATTTTCAACACTTGGTTCATTTGAACTGAGTTTAGAGGCATTCAGGTTAAGGATTTCTTGGGCTACAGAGAGAGGAGGTGAGCTAGATTGTTCTTTGGTTAGTGAGGGGATAGGTGTGTTTGGTTTCTTCATTTTGGAGAGGGGAGCATTCTTGTCTTCTTTTCTCTTCCTAGTGAAAGTATTTACTAAGAGAGAAGGATTAGAGGTTACCTCAGTTGAAGTTTCAACTGGATGAGAAACCTTGGCTGTCAGATCTTGGCCAATCATAGCTGTCACAGAGGATTTCCCTGTCTTAGCTATTCTCTGCCTAGCATCAACTAGAGATTCCGCAAGGACTTTCCTTAGCTGTTCATCATATTCATCATCTTGACTTTCTTCATCTTCACCAACAAATTCATCAATGTCTCTGAAAATGGGGTCTGAGTGAGTTTCTTCACTGTCACCCAATTGTTCTTCAGCAATGTTCTTCCCTTTGTCTATCACTTGTACAGCCACATCTTGTACGATCTTTTCTTTAGATATCTTCTTACCTTTGCCAGTTTTCTTCTTTGCAGCTCTGGTAATCCTTTTTCCAGCCTTGCTAGCTGTGGTTTCTTAGGCCTTTTCCTTGATAACCACCCCTTTGTCATGCTTTCTTTTAGATCTTTTATCATTTACCATGTGTACTAGCGATTTCCTCATCTTCATTTTTTTTTCTTTCTTCTCTCTCAACCTTTTTGTTGTTTCTTCAAGATCTCCAGTAGCTTCATCTCCAATGTCCACTATTTTCTTTCCTTTTAGCCTAAAAGTGCTTAAGCTAAAGCTTTTTGTTTGCACCAGATTTGTGGTCTCAAGCCATTGATGTTTAAGAGGGGGTTTCAGTTTGGGAATTAGATGGTGTAGGATACCACTCATGAACCTGAAGTTGTTCATTCTTGGGGTTTGCTTCTTGAATTTCTAGGGTGAAGTAGATGTGGCCAGTTGATAGTTGTGCAGAAGAATAACAATCCAATTTATCTCCTTGGCTATCAGACTGAGGGCTTGGTTCCATTCATTTGGGCTTATTTGATCAAAAGAAGATTGCTTTCCATCAAAGCCCTTGATGATAACATCCATCAGGGTTGATTTGAAGAGGTCAAGAGATCCCTTTTTAATGGGTTTGTCCTGCATCACTTGATAGTTGCAGTTGGGTTGATCAAAGAACATCTTGTAGAACAGCTCCAATATATTGTCTTTTCTATCCCAAATGTTGCTGAGACTTCCATTTTTCATTGGGATTTCGTAGATTTCTGACACAACCTTGGGAGACACGTGAATCTCAGTCCCCTCAATGTTGGCTCGAATAGCTCCACTTACAAGCCTGTCTCCAGTCATATAGATTTCTCTGCAAAGATTTTTGTAAATGGGAGGTTGTGCTTCCATCATTTTATGTAGATGGTTGGACTCAAGCAGGGTCTTGATGAGGGCTCCAACTTCATGGTCATAAAATTCAGGCTTGATAACATAGCCATGAGCTTCAGTATATGCCATTGTCCTATAAACAGAGATTTTAGGGTTGTGAAAACAGAGAGATTTAGAGAGGAGAATTTGGTGGGTAAGGAACGATTGTAGAGGATGTATTAGTTTCGAAAGCTTAGAGGTTAATGAGGAGAGGAATTTGTATGGTTTAAACAACTAATTCAAGGTTTAGACAACGATTAAAAATTGCATTTAAGGATGTGAATGTTCATGAACAGTGATTTTTGTCCCCCACTCATTTTTTTACAATAACTTCCCATTGAACATGGGAGTTAATTCCGTACACAGAGGCGGATTTTCAGAGGGTATTATCAGAGAAGTAAATGATTTTGTGTTAGTGGCAAGTTCCAATAACCTCGAATGGCAAGAAATCAAAATCATAGCTATCAGAGAGTACACTGCAGTAACAAGGGATTCACTTTCATTGAGTCAAGCAGTTCTTGTGGGAACTGAAGACAATTTTGCAGGAGTGCAAATTTCTCCTTCAAGGGCTTATATGAGGTTGTTCTCACAGTTTCTGAAGTGCTTGAGTCCAGCATCAATGAATGAGGAGGAAGATTTAGGTCCTCAGTCAGATCAAGCAATTATTGCATAGGAGAGTGCAAATACTTTAGGGACCTTTAACTTTGTTTCTCCACTGAGTGATTTTCCTCTATATGATGCTGTTGAAGAATGGTGGCCTAGGAGGGTGTGTCCTTCTCTACAGTTCTCAACATCAGCAATTGACCCTTTCATGAAGAGGCATCCAGTTTGGCTTGAAAGGTATGGAGACATCGGGGAGAATGTTTATGAGGCTCCTGATGTTTATTATGGTGAGCATGAGTATATAGAGGAGAATTTCCAGGATCAGCCAAGGAACAGTAGAGGATGAGAATTCTTAGCTGTCAGAGCCTGTATGAGGATAAGCTGAGAGAAGGAGGAAGGTTTGAAAAGCTTTTGTTACTGAGGAGTTTGTGATTGATTTTGTGTTTGAATAAAGAAGGTTTGGAGGGAGGAAATTTGGTTTAGGATTTTTGTATGTTGTTATCTAAGATCATGGTTAGCTGTCAGATTCTCAACTGTTGACAGCAATCATTTGTTATGATGTTTTGATTAATGATAAACTTTTATTTTGGTAGATTTATCATTCCCAGCATTGCCCTCAGCATCTCAAATCTTTTCTCATCCATGGCTTTTATTAGGATATCAGACACATTGCCTTCTGTGCACACTTTAGCTAAGTTGATGTTCCCTTTTTCAACATGGTCCCTAATGAAGTGGTGCCTGACTTCAATATGTTTGGTTTTAGAGTGTTGAACAGGATTTTTTGTCATAGCAATGGTGCTTGAGTTATCACCGAAAATGGGAATGTTTGAAAGGTCCATCACAAAGTCTTGGAGTTGACTTTTGAGATATAGGATTTGAGAATAGCAAAGGCCAGCAGAAATGTACTCAGCCTCTGCTGTTGAAGTGGCTACTGAGGTTTGCTTCTTACTTGACCAAGAGATTATTCTTGATCCAATGAACTGACATCCCCACTTGTGAATTTCCTATCCAAATTAAATCCAGCATAGTCTGAATCAGTAAATCCAATTAAGGAGAATGGAGATTCAGTGGGATACCACAGACCATAATCAGGTGTTCCTTTGAGATATCTCAAAATTCTCTTGACAGCTGAGAGGTGAGATTCCTTAGGATTGGCTTGAAATCTTTCACAAAGGCAAACACTAAACGTGATGTCAGGTCTGGAAGCTGTATATATATAGAAGAGATCCAATATAACTTCTATATAGTGTTTGATTAACACTCTGGCCATCAGGATCAGCACGGAGTTTGGTTGTTGTTGATAGAGGGGTTCTGACAGGTGAGGCATTTTGCATGTCAAACTTTTTGATCATGTCCCTTGTATACATGGCTTGGTTAATGAAGATTCCTTCCTTCATTTGTCTTACTTGAAGGCCTAAGAAAAAGGTGAGCTCACCAATCATGCTCATCTCAAACTGATTCTTCATGATTTCCCCAAATTTTGTGCACAAGTCTTCATTTGATGATCCAAAAATAATGTCATCAACATAAACTTGGATGAGCAGTAGGTCTTCTCCATATTTCTTGATGAACAAAGTTTTATCAATATGCCCCTTAGTGAATCCTTTGCCAAGGAGGTATTTTGATAGGGTGTTATACCAAGCTCTAGGTACTTGTTTAAGGCCATACAGGGCTTTGTCCAGTTTATATACATGGTCTGGAAACTTTGGATGCTCAAAGCCAGGGGGTTGAGACACAAATACCTTCTCATTCAGAACTCCATTCAAAAAGGCACTTTTTACTTCCATTTGGAACACCTTCATCTTCTTGAATGAGGCAAAGGCAAAGAACAGTCTTATTGCTTCTAATCTTGCAAAAGGTGCAAATTTTTCATCATAGTCAATTCCCTCTTCTTGTTTGTGCCCTTGAGCAACCAGTCTAGCTTTGTTTCTCACAACAATGCCCTCTTCATTCATTTTGTTTCTGAATACCCATCTTGTTCCTTTCAAATTGTTCCCGTTCTTCTTCCATTGCTTCAATCCAATCAAGGTCTTGAAGGGCTTCATTTATTTTCTTGGGTTCCATTTGGGAGATGAAGACACTGATTAATGAGTCATAGACTGGCATATTTGGAGGAATGTCCATTTTATGAATGGGAAGGTCAATATAGATGTTGTTGTTAGGTGGAATGATGTGGGTGATAGGTTCAGGTTGAGAAATAGAGTGATTGGTGTTGCAACAAGGTTGGATAGGGTTATTGATAGAGGTATTTTGTTGGCTTGATGAAGGTAAGCTGTCAGGTGCATCATAGCTGTCAGATGCACCTTTGCTATTGGGTTGGGATTCTTGGCTGTCAGACACAATAGGATTTGGATTAATGTCTTTGGGCACAATATAGGGAAGGGAAGGTGAATCTTTTTCAGGAATGATGTTTAAGGAGTCATGCACAGGGGACACCTCAGGAATATTGTCTGAATTTCCAACAACTTCATCAAAATCACATAGTTCAGTGTAGCTTTGATCATTGTTTTCATCAAAGTAAACATGAATTGATTCTTCTACAACAAGTCTTCTTTTGTTGTAAACTCTGTAGGCTTTTCTATTAAGGGAGTATCAAAGAAAAATCCATTCATCACTTTTGGAATCAAACTTATCAATGTTATTTTTGCCATTATTGTGAATAAAGCATCTACTTCCAAAACAATGGAAGTATGAAATGGTTGGTGTTCTACCATTACATAACTCATAGGGAGTCTTGGTGTGAAACTTATTGATGAGAGTCTTGTTTTGGACATACACAACTGTGGTGACAGCTTCTCCCCAAAAGTATTTAGGAAGGTTATTTTCTGACAGCATAGTTCTGGCTGCTTCACAAATGGTTCTGTTCTTTCTTTCTGCAACACCATTTTGCTGTGGTGTTCTTGGAGCAGAAAAGTTGTGCTCAATTCCTTTCTGATCACAGTATTCTTCAACACCAGTGTTCCCAAATTCTTTGCCATGGTCAGATCTAATTTTGATGATAGATAGACCTTTTTGGTTTAGAATTTTGTTGAACAATTTAACCAGGTGATCTAAGGTTTCCCTTTTGGATTCAAGGAGGATAATCCAAGTGAATCTAGTATAGTCATCAACTACCACTAGTGAGTATCTCGTTTCACCAAGAGATCTGGTTCTTATGGGTCCAAAAAGATTCATGTGGAGTAGTTGTAGGGGTTTTGAAGTATCTAATCTTGTTTGGCAGAGAAGGAGGTTTTCTTTTGTTTGCCACATTGACAAGATTTGCATAGCTTGTCCTTTTTGAAGGGAATTTTGGATAGGCCTTTGACTAGGTTTGAATTTACTAATTTGGAATTACTTTTGAGATTGAGGTGAGCTAGTCTTTTGTGCCATAGACATGACATATCAGACTGACTATAGGATAGAAGGCAGTGAGAATTGGAGGACGCCATAATTTCCAAGTTTAGACAGTAGAGATTTCCCTTTCATGTTCCAGTGAGAATGGCTATGTGGTTGACATCTTTGACAGTGCAGTGGTTCTTTGAGCATACAACATAATATCTCTTGTCACAAATTTGACTGATGCTAATCAAATTGTGTTTGAGACCATCTACATAAGACACATTAGTGAAAATGATGCCTTTAGTAACAAGGTTTCCTGATCCTTTGACTTTGGCTTGAGAATTATCACCAAAAGTTACATTTGGACCATTTGTAGGGACATATTGTTCCAGCCACTCTTTGTTGATGGTCATATGTCTGCTGCAACCACTGTCAAAGTACCATAATCCTTTTCTAGGTCCTACAAAACAGAAAAACAAATTTATGGTACCCTTTTATTCTTTTGGATCCAAAGGATTAGACTTTCTTTGGTATCCTAGCTTTGTTCATTGCCCTTTTTCTAAAATATTGGTTTAAGGTATTCTAATACCCCATGATTTGCATCATATAAGGTGTGAGAGTAGTAGGTTGGGATTGGTTGAAAATGGTTTGGAGAGAAGGATTGGTTGTGGTTATGGTGAAACTGAGTCTGGCTATGAAAGTTGTTTTAATGGGATGATCTTGGTGAGTTATTTTGACTTGCATGACTCTTTCCATTCGAGTACTGCTAGTTGGGTTTTTGTTGTTTGGAGTATGTGTAATGGTTATAGAACCTTTGCTGTTTTGGTGATCTCTGCTGTCCATCAAATCTTTTCTATCTGAAGAATCTTGGCTGTCCAGCAAATCTTTGTTGTCTAGTAGATTTTTGCTGTTTGTTCTTTATTTGTTCTTTGGTTCCTTTTCTTTGCCAGATGTATTTGTTTTTGTTTGCTTGTTTTTCTTCTCCTTTAGGTTGACTTGAGCTTGCTTCATAGGGTTCATTGATGTGACTGGAGCTAGCTTCATTGGCTTCATTGATTTCTCCTTGTTTCTTTGAGTCCTTCTTTGTCTGAATGGGATAGACATTTTGCTGGGCTTTGACATAGTTCATGCTTTCAAGAAACATTTTATCAATAGCCTTTTCATCAGTGGGAGGAGTGCATGTTTTCAGAGTGGGATTATGGGCTCCAATCCCTAACTTGTCCCTAGGGTGTCTCTGGTTGTAGCTGAACAATGACACAGCTTCTCCTGACTTGTTCCAGGACTCAATCTTCTTTCTAAGAGATTCATTTTCTTTATCAAGGTTGATGGTTTTTTGGTTGTTTTCTATAGATCTTGAATTCTCAGCTGTCAGCTCACCATTAGTCTTTTCAAGCATAAGGCATTGTTCTTTTAGCCCTTGGTTGGCTCTCTCAAGGTTTTCAATGGTTTTGTTTTGTGATAGGTTATCAGTGAGCAATGAAGCAAAGCTAGTTTGGTGTCTCTTTATTTGAATTAAGAGAGTACTAACTAATTGTTTAAATTCTTCAATATTTAAAGAGTTAAAATTGGGTACCTGTTTTAATTCTTCAGCAACAGCCAATGCTTCAAGGTCTTTTTCACTATCTGATTCTTCATCATCTCCAGCCATTAGGCATATCATTGCTTCTTCTCCTTCACTTTCGTAGTCACTTGAAGTCAAATTCCTCATAACCGAATTTTGATGAGTGCAATCATTACTTGTTCTTTGTTTCTTTCATTCTTCTTTTTGGTGCAGTTGAAGCAGCTGCATCTTGAACTGTGAATGATTTCCTTTGAGTAGGAGAGTTTCTTAGCTGTCTGATTGTCCTTAGGTTTCTTTGGTTCAGGACATTCAGATGAGTAGTGATCAAGTTTTTTGCAGTTGAAGCATTCAACTTTCTTTTTGTGGTTCTCTTGATCAGATGTGGATGGACTGTAGCTTCTCTTAAATGTCTTCTTATGAGTTCTCATGGCATTTCTGACAACCATGGATATGAGACTTGGTAGGTCTCCTTGTGTGATATTGTTTGAGGGGTGGTTTACTTTCTGAAGAGAGATGAGAACCATGGAGTCAATATCTTGTTGAGTGATGGGTTTGTGAGGGGTTTCTTGGGCAGCTAAGGCAAGGGTTTGTGAGATGGAAGAAACAGGTTGAATTTTTATCATTCCTTCTAGCTCATATGCCTCAAGCTTCCCAAAGTATTTCTCAACAGTCATGGTGCTCTATTCTGCACCTTCTCTTATATGTAAGGCTACCTTCTCATATTCTTGGGGAAGGTCGAAATATATTTTTAGGCATAGATCTTGGTTCTCAAAGGATTTTCCATGGTCAGCTATGGATCTAACAAGGTCTTCAAACCTTGGTCTAGCAGCACTGACCTTTTCACCAGGGTAGAACTTGAAGTTGTCTAGTTGTCTAAGCAGATTGTACAAGTTTTGAGTTCTAACACTGGTGTGTTTCTGGAATTTGGTATGGATGAGTTTCCAGGCTAATTTTGCAGTTGGTTCTTTAGCAATCTCTTGTGCTAAGGAGTCATTCACACTCTTTTGAAGTATGTTTTTGACTTTAAGATTGGCACTAATTAATTGCCTTTCAGATCCAGTCCAGGTTTCTGGGGATTTCATTTTACTGCCTCCACCATTTGAATCTAATGTGACAGGGCAGGTGACTTCATTTTCTAGAACATACCAGTTCCATATACTGTTTGCATCAAGGTAGGTTTTGTTTTTTGATGCATAAATTTCAAAGAATCCACAGTCATCAATGTGTGGAATGTCTTTCTCATTATTTCTTCTTGGTTGAGGCATGGTGGGTTGAGAGTTGATCCTTCACAAGTTGTTAGACTTTTGGTGGTGAAGACAAGCTCTGATACCAATTGAAAGGTCCTGTTTACATGATCAGTTAAAAGAGGATCAGGCAGTTAAGCTTTGACAGCTGAGATTGATTCTTAGCTGTCAGATATTAACTGATCAAAAAGCAAGAATGAAATGTGCAGCGGAATAAATAAAGTGAATAATGTAAAGACAAAGTGATTGGTGTAAGTGTGTGTAGGTGTGTGTGTGTTTGTGTGTGATAATACCAAATGACACAAGAATTTTAAGGTGGTTCAGAGTTCACTCCTCCTACGTCCACCCTCACTGTCAGTCTTGACACGTGAGATCAATCCACTATAATCTAGTTTCCTTTAAGATTTACAATGATTGATTAGGCAAGTTCCTTGAACTTCCTCTTCCTAATTAGTAAAGTCAATTAGGAATTTGCTTGTTACGAAGCAAATTACAGAACACACTTAAAGTAGAGTCTTAAGTGGTTTACAAGATTTGTTTATACACTTGAAGTGTAGTCTCAAGTGTCTCAGAATTGTTTGGTAATTGGTTGCAGGTTTTGCAGGTATGCAAGGGTGAAGGGAAGGTTGCAAAAGTTGTGTGTTGAAGGGCGGTAGCTTCATTCAAGGAGGTTTCCTTTTATAAGCTGGAATATAGCCATTGGGGAGACAATGCAGTAAATGAATATGGGTGGAATAGTGTTTGCATTTAGAGCATTGTAGACTGGATAAGAACAGCTGGAATATGCAACCCTTGTGCAGAGGATCTTTATGGAGATGACAAGGCAATGTTTGTTGAGAGTTTTGGGCAAGGCACATCTTGGTCATCACAGAGATAAATCATTGCTTCTTTGTCTTTGAAGATCATAATTTGTCAGAGAGGATGAGATCTCTGCTGTTGAGATTCTTAGCTGTCAGGTTTAGCTATTTGATCTAGATGAGTAGGAGTCAAGGATTTGAGATGGATGACATGTAATGATCTCTTCGTAAAGAAATGCATTTGATTTATTTGATTGTTCTTTATTTGATCATTGCTGTCAGGTTGATTAATAAGATGTGCAGGTTAAATCTTGGCTGTCCAATGTCCATTGAGGTATCTTGGCTATCAGATAACATTGGATATGTTTCTTTGTCAAAACCATAAATAACTATGTATCTACATAGTTAGGTCCTAACGAAGAGCAACAATTTTTATGATCATTTCATTGACGCAATTCAACGAGAACAGTAAGCAAATTTGTAAGTAGTTGCTAAATTTTTCTAATATATAAAACAATGTGAACTCAGTCGGCCTGAAATAAAATAGATGAAAGCACCTAATAGAGTGAAACTGTGCTCAGTCAAAAATGTCAGATAGTAAAAATCATGTCAACAAATTAATACTCTTTTTATTGTAAATTATTTCTTGAAGCTCTGATCAATACTTTCTTCAGCGTAATATATGATCATTTAGGACTTAGTATTCTCAAAGTGCTCAAAAAATTCCTAGATATTTCTTGGACACACGTACTGATCGCTACCTCTCGGCCAAAAATAATGCACATTCGCTCTCATGCTTCTTATCCTTTTGTAGATTTTTGCTTTTTCCGTAAATTTAAAATCATATACTCCCTCCATCAAAATATTATGGTTAATAATTCCCTTTTTGGGTGTCTCAATATTATGGTTACTTACCCAAAATAGTCAATGGCACTCACTTGTAATACTAACAACAAAAATCTCCTAACCCTTCTTATCTCACATACTTTACTTTTTATACTCACAACACTTACGTTTTCCTTAATCTCCACACATTCAATTTTAGTAACCAAAATATCGCGAGGGAGGGAGAATCTCATAATTTAGAACTCAAAAAATATGAAACAATTAATGTGTTCGTATTGTCAACGGATCACTTAAGTACCCAAATTATCTGGTTTATGAGTCATGTTAGGACCTAACTATGTAAACCACATAGCTATACAGGGTTTTGACAAAGAAACATATCTTATCCAATGTTATCTGACAACCAAGATAACTCATGAACATTGGACAGCCATGGCTCAAGCGCACACCTCATAATACAAGCCCGAACAACAATGATTCAAGCTGAGCCGCAATGATCAAACACAAGACCAATCATATAAATCAATGTATTTATTTACATAAGGATCATTACATTTCAGCTACCCAATTCCTTGACTCCTAAAGCGCAAACTCAAAGAACCAAGCTTTGACGGCTAAGGTTCTCAGCACAGAAGGTCTCATCCCTCCGATAGCCTATGATCTTCAAAGCAACAACGGCGGTGATGTATTTACGTGATGATCAAGATGTGCCTTGCCCAATCTCTCTCAACGGATGTTGCCGGCTCATCTCCATGAAGATCATATACAATGGTTGCGAGACATTACGGCTGTTATTATCCAGTCAACAAGGCTCTAAATGCAAACACTATTTCACCCACATGCATTTACTACCTTGTCTCCTCCAGCGGCTATATTCTAGCCTATAAAAGGAAACCTTTAAGACTGAAGACAATGCCCTTCAACATACAACCTTTCCTTTAACCTTTAACCTCCACACACAAAACATGCAACAAACAATCAAACAATACGAGACACTTGAAGCTGTAATTCGGGTGTATAAACTATTTTGTAAACCACTTAAGGCCGACTTTAAGTGTGTATTGCAATTTGCTTCGTAACAAGCAAATCCTAATTATTTGTACTAATTAGGAAGAGGAGGTTCAAGGAGCTTGCCTAATCATCCTTTGTAAGATCTCACTTGTCAAGGTTGACAGTGAGGGTGGACGTAGGAGGAGTGAACTCTGAACCACCTTAAAATTCTTGTGTTCATTTGGTATTATCACACACAAACACAAACACACATACACCCACACACACATACACTAATCACTTATATTTACATTATTTCAACACTATTCATTCCACTGCACATTTCACCCTTGCTTTTTATAACGGTTAATATCGACGGCTAAGATTTCACCTCGGTGTCAAAGCTTAACTTGCCTAACCTTTGTTGATTAAGCAAACAGGACCTTTCAATTGGTATGAGAGCTTGTCTTTACCTACAAAAGTCTAACAACTTGTGAAGGATCAATTCTCAACCCACCATGCCTCAACCAAGGAGAAATAATGAGAAAGACATTCCACTCATTGATGACTGTGGATCCTTTGAAATATATGCTTCAAAAATCAAAACCTACCTTGATGCAAATAGCATGCAGGCCCAGTATGCGCTAGAGAATGAAGTCACCTGCCCTGTCACACTTGATTCAAATGGTGGGCCCAGTAAAATGAAATCCCCAGAATTTTGGACTGATTCAGACAGGCAACTAATTAGTGCCAATCTTAAAGTCAAGAACATACTCTAAAAGAGTGTAAATGACTCCCTTGCTCAAGAAATTGCTAAAGAACCAACTACAAAGGCAGCATGGGAACTTATCCATACCAAATTCCAGAAACACACCAGTGTTAGAACTCAAAACTTGTACAATCTGCTTAGACAACTTGATAACTTTAAATTCTACCCTGGTGAAAAGGTGAGTGCTGCTAAACCAAGGTTTGAAGACCTGGTCAGATCCATTGCTGACCATGGAAAAACATTTGAGAACCAAGATCTGTGTCTCAAAATATATTACAACCTTCCCCAAGAATATGAGAAGGTAGCCCTACATATAAGAGAAGGTGCAGAATGAAGCACCATGACTGTTGAACAATACTTTGGAAAGCTTGAGGCCTATGAACTAGCAGGAATGATAAAACTTCAACCTGTTCCTTCTATCTCACAAACCCTTGCCTTAGCTGCCCAAGAAACCACTCAGAAACCCATCACTTAACAAGATATTGACTCCATGGTTCTTATTTCCCTTCAGAAAGTAAACCACCCCTCAAACAACCTCTCTTAAGGAGACCTACCAAGTCTCATATCCATAGGCTATCGAGAAATAACCTTAGGGCACATAAGAAGACATTTGAGAGAAGTTACAGCCCATCCACTTCTGAACAAGAGAATTATAAAAAGAAAATTGAATGCTTTAACTGTAAAAAGCTTGGTCATTACTCATCTGAATGTCCAGAACCAAAGAAACCTAAGGACAATCAGACAGCTAAGAAATTCTCCTACTCCAAGGAGATCATTCTCAGTTCAAGATGCAGCTGCTACAACTGCACCAAAAAAAAAGAATGAGAAAAACAAAGAGCAAGTAATGATTGCTGACTCATCCAAGTTCAGTGATGAGGAATTTTACTTCAGTGATTCTGAAAGTGAAGGAGAAGAAGCAATGATATGCCTAATGGCAGGAGATGATGAAGATTCAGACAATGAAGAAGACCTTGAAGCCTTAGCTGTTGCTGAAGAACTAAAGCAGGTACCTCAGTTTAATTCTTTAAATAATGAAGAATTTAAACAATTAGTTAGTACTCTTTTAATTCAAATAAAAAAACACCAAACTAGCTTTGCTTCATTGCTCACTGATAACCTATCCCAAAGTAAAACCATTGAACACCTTGAAAGAACTAACCAAGGGCTAAAAGAGCAATGCCTTATGCTTGAAAAGGCAAATGGTGAGCTGACAGCTGAGAATTCAAGATCTCTTGAAAATAACCAAAAAACCATCAACCTTGAAAAGGAAAATGAATCTCTTAGAAAGAATATTGAGTCCTGGAACAAGTCAGGAGAAGCCTTGTCTCTGTTCAGCTACAACCAGAGACATCCTAGTGACAAGTCATTGATTGGAGCCAATAATCCCACTATGAAAACCTATACCCCTCTCACTGATGAAAGGGCTATTGACAAAATGGTTCTTAAAAGCATAAACTATGTCAAAGCCCAAGAAAATGTCTATCCCATTCAGACAAAGGAGGACTCAAAGAAAAAGGGAGAAATAAATGAAGCTAGCTCCAGTCACATTGATGAAGCGGATCAAGCCGGACCCACACACACTAATGAAATCCATGAAGCTAGCTCAAGTGAACCTAAAGGGAAAGAAAAACAAGCAAATAGAGGCAAATACATCTGGCAAAGAAAAGGAATCAAGGAGCAAGTGAAGAACAATCATCAAAAATCCACTGGACAACAGAGATCTTCTAGACAGCAAAGATTCCCGAGATAGCCAAGATTTGATGGACAACACAGATCACCTAGATAGCAAAGATTCTATAACCATCACTCATACTCCAAACATCAAAGACCCAACTAGCCATACTTAAATGGAAAAAAGTCATGCCAGTCAAAATACCTCTCCTAGATCATCTCACTCAAACAGCTCTCAAAGCCACACTTAGTTTCACCATAACCAAAACCAATTCTTTTCTCCCAACCAATTCTTTAACCAATCCCAACCTACTGCTCCCACACCCTATATGTTGTAGATCATGGGATATTACAATGCCCTAAACCAGTATTTTGGAAAGAGGGCAATAAACAAAGCTAGGGTACCAAAGAAATTCTAATCCTTTGAACCCAAAAGAATAAAAGGGTACCATAAATTTATTTTTCTGTTTTGTAGGAACCTAGGAAAGGATTATGGTACTTGGACAGTGATGCAGCAGACACATGACCTTCAACAATGAGTGGTTGCAACAATATGTCCCTAAAAATGGTCCAAATGTAACTTTTGGTGATAACTCTCAAGCCAAAGTCAAAGGATCAGGAAACCTTATTACTAAAGACATTATTTTTACTAATGTGTCTTATGTAGAAGGTTTCAAGCACAATTTGTTTAGCATTAGTCAAATTTGTGATAAGGGATATTATGTTGTATATTCCAAAAACATCTGCACTGTCAAAGATGTCAACAACAAGCCAATTCTCACTAGAATAAGAAAAGGAAGCCTCTACTATCTAAACATGGAAGTTATGGAAGCCTCAAATGCTCATTGCATACTCTCCTATAGTCAATCTGATATGTCATGGCTATGGCACAAAAGATTGGCTCACCTCAACCTCAAAATTATCTCCAAACTTGCCAATTCTAACCTAGTAAAAGGTCTACCCAATATTCCCTTCAAAAAGGACAAGCTATGCAAGGCCTGTCAATGTGAAAAGCAAAAGAAAACCTCCTTCACTGCCAAAACCAGATTAGATACTTCAAAACCCCTTCAACTACTCCACATGGATCTTTTGGGACCCATTAGAACAAGGTCTCTTGGGGGAAAAAGATACTCACTAGTGGTAGTTGATGACTACACTAGATTCACTTGGATCATCCTTCCTGAATCCAAAAGGGAAACCTTAGATCAACTGGTCAAACTGTTCAATAAAATTCAAAACCAAAAGGGTCTATCCATCATCAAAATTAGATCTGACCATGGTAAGGAGTTTGAAAACACTAGTGTTGAAGAATATTGTGATCATAAAGGGATTGAGCACAACTTTTCTGCTACTAGAACACCACAGCAAAATGGGGTTGCTGAAAGAAAGAACAGAACAATCTGTGAAGCAGCAAGAACTATGCTGTCAGAGAACAACCTTCCTAAATACTTTTTGGGGAGAAGCAGTCACCACTGCTATGTATGTCCATAACAAGGCTCTCATCAACAAGTTTTACACCAAGACTCCCTATGAGCTATGGAATGTTAGAACACCAACCATTTGAAAGTTCCATGGCTTTGGAAGTAGATGCTTTATTCATAACAATGGGAAAAATAACCTTGATAAGTTTGATTCCAAAAGTTATAAAGGAATCTTTCTTGAATACTCTAACACCAGCAAAGCCTACAGAGTTTACAACAAAAGGAGACTTGTTGTAGAAGAATCAATCCATGTTGACTTTGGTGAAAACAATGATCAAAGCCACACTGAATTGTGTGATTTTGATGAAGCTGTTGGCAATTCAGACAATCTACCTGAGGTGTCTACTGTGCATGACCCCTCAAACCTCATTCCTGAAGAAAATTCACCTTCCCTTCCTTATATGGTTCCCAAAGACACTAATATACACCCTATTGTGTCTGACATCCAAGAATCCCAACTCAACAGCAAAGGTGTATCTGATAGCTATGATGCACCTGACAGCTTACCTTCATCCAACCATCAAAATTCCCTTGAAAATAACCCCATCCAACCATGTTGCAACACCAATCACTCAATTCCTCAACCTGAAACTATCACTCATATCATTCCACCAAACAACAACATCTATATTGACCTTCCAATACAAAAGATGGACATTCCTCCAAATATGTCTGTTTATGACTCTTTAATGAGTGCCTTCATCTCCCAAATAGAACCCAAGAAGATAAATGAAGCCCTTTAAGACCCTGATGGGATTGAAGCAATGGAAGAAGAATTGGAACAATTTGAAAGAAATAAGGTTTGGAAGCTTGTTCCTAAGCCTAAAAAACAAAACTGTCATTGGGACAAGATGGGTTTTTAGAAACAAGATGAATGAAGAAGGAATTGTGGTAAGGAACAAAGCTAAACTAGTTGATCAAGGGTACAGACAAGAAGAGGGAATTGACTATGATGAAACATTTACCTCTGTTGCAAGATTGGAAGCTATAAGGCTGTTCCTTGCCTATGCTTCATTAAAAAAGATGAAGGTGTTCCAAATGGATGTCAAATGTGCCTTCTTGAATGTAGTTTTGAATGAAAAGGTATTTGTGTCTTAACCTCCTGGTTTTGAGCATCCAAAGTTTCCAGATGATATGTACAAACTGGACAAAGCCTTGTATGGGCTTAAACAAGCACCTAGAGCTTGGTATGACACCCTATCTAAATACCTCCTAGGCAAAGGATTCACCAAGGGCCATATTGATAACACTCTGTTTATCAAGAAATATGGAGAAGACCAGTTACTCATCCAAGTCTATGTTGATGACATTATTTTTGGTTCATCAAATGAAGACTTGTGCACTGAATTTGGGGAAATCATGAAGAATCAGTTTGAGATGAGCATGATTGGTGAGCTCACATTCTTTTTAGGCCTTCAAGTCAAGCAAATGAAGGAAGGGATCTTCATTAACCAAGCCAACTATACAAGGGACATGATCAAAAAGTTTGATATGCAAACTGCTTCTCCAGCTAGAACCCTTCTGTCAACTACAACCAAACTCCATGCTGATCCTGATGGCCAGAGTGTGAATCAAACTTTATATAGGAGCTATATTGGATCACTCCTATATGTGATAGCCTCCAGACCTGATATCATGTTCAGTGTTTGCCTTTGTGCAAGATTTCAAGCCAATACCAAAGAATCTCATCTCTCTGCTGTCAAAAGAATCTTGAGATATCTCAAAGGAACACCTGACTATGGTTTGTGGTATCCCACTGAATCCCCATTTTCCCTAATTGGTTTCACTGACTCAGACTATGCTGGATGCAATCTAGATAGGAAATCCACAAGTGGTGGATGTCAGTTTATTGGTTCAAGAATAATCTATTGGTCAAGAAAAAAGCAAACCTCAGTAGCTACCTCAACAGCTGAGGCTGAGTATATTGCTGCTGGTCTATGTTGCTCTCAAATCCTCTACCTCAAAAGTCAACTTCAAGACTTTGGGATGAATATGTCAAACATTCCCATCTTCTGTGACAACTCAAGCACCATTGCCATGACAGAAAACCCAGTGTAACACTCCAAGACCAAGCATATTGAAGTTAGGCATCACTTCATTAGAGATCATGTTGAAAAAGGAAATATCAACTTAGTTAAAGTATGCACTGAAGATAATGTCTCTGACATCCTAACAAAAGCCATGGATGAAAAGAGATTAGAGATGGTAAGGGCAATGCTGGGAATGATTAATTTGCCAAAATAAAAGATTCTCATTAATCAAAGAAACACTACAAATGGATGCTGTCAACAGTTGAGGATCTGACAGCTAACCATCACCTTATATAAAAGCCTTCATCATTCTTAGCCAAACATCTTCCTACCAAATACCCTAGTTTTCAAAACACAAAATCAAACATAAATTCACATTACCAAAAGCTTCATAACCCCACCTTCCTCTCTCAGCTGACCCTCACACAGGCTCTGACAGCTAAGGATTCTATCCTTGACTGTTCCTTGGCTGTTCATGGATATCCTCATCTGTGAACCCATACTCATTATAGGCAACATCAGGAGCTTCATAAACTCTCTCCTTGATGTCCCCATACCTCTCAAGCCACACTGGGTGCCTCTTCATGAAAGGGTCATTGGCTGTTGTTGAGAATTGTAAAGAAGGACACACCCTTCTTGGCCACCATTCCTCTACAACATTGTAAGGAGGATATTCACTTAGTGGAGAGACAAAGCTGAATGTCCCTGAAGTGTTTACACTCTCATGTGCAATGATAGCTTGATTTGACTGAGAACCCTTTTCTTCTTCCTCATTCATAGCTGCTGGACTTAAGCACTTCAGAAACTGTGAGAACAATCTCATATAAGCCTTGGAAGGAGAACTTTGCACTCCTATAAAGTTGTCTCCAGTTCCCTCAAGAACTGCTTGACTCAATATAAGTGAATCCGTTGTTACTGCTGTGAACTCCTTGACAGCTAAGAACTCAGGTTGACCAATAGGAGTGTCAATCTTAATCCTTTCTTAGCTGTCAAGCTTCACAAGCTCACCCAATGTGTAGAATCTCTCTACACCTACCCCAACCTGCTTACTGGATTCACCCTCTTTCCCTTTTCCTAACAGCTTAATCTTAGCTATCTGACCAACTTGAATCTCACAAACAATTTTAGCCTTACCCTTATCTCTAGCTATCTCCTTTAACCTATTTCTCTCACCCTCCAACAATGCTAGCCTCTCTTCCTCCCAAAACTTTTTCCTTATCTCCCTCTATCTCAACTCTCCTTCCTTAAGTAGATTATCACTTTGCAGTTGATCCACTTCTTGTTCTAGAGCATTGTCAAATTGTATTTGATATAACAAAAACTCCTTCTCAAACCTCTCTTCCTCAGTTTCCTCTACCCTTGGACACTTAAAAACCAGTTTCTTTGCTGTCTTAGCCATCTTGCTAGGACTGAACATTGAAACCAATCTTCCCATTTACTATATGACTGAAATGGATTGAATAAATATCATCATCTGATACATTTCCTTTTATAGACAAATTTTGTTTCAGTCAATATAGTGGCAATGATCATTCAAAATAGGCTTGGCTGATCATCAAGTCTGACAGCTATGATTTGAGTTCTTGCCAAATCGAGGATTATTGGAACTTGCCACTAACAAATACCCATTTACTTCTCTGATTTATTCCCTCTGAAAATTCGCCTCTGTGTACGGAATTTACTCCCATGTTTTATGGGAAGTTATGGCACGTAATGAGTGGGGGACAAAAAACACTATTCATGAACAGTCATATTCTTAAATGCAAATTTTTAACTGTTGCACTAACCCACATTTTAGCCGTTGAACTATACAAATTCCTTCCTCATTAACCTCTAATCTTGTGAATCTAACCCTTCCTCAAACAAACATTTTCTTCCCACCTAAATCTCTTCTCTGAATCACTCTGTCCTTCAAAAACCCTAATTCTCTGTTTTACTCAAACAATGTCATACACTGATGCTCATGGGTATTTTATCAAGCCTGACTTCTATGATCATGAAGTTGGAGCTCTTATCAAAACCCTTCTTGAGTCCAACAATCTTTGCATCATGATGGAAGCTCAACCTCCTATATACGAGAAATTATGCAGAGAGATTTACATGGCTGGACAGAGACTTGTAAATGGAGCCATTAGAATCAACATTGAGGGAACTGAAATTCATGTGTCTCCCAAGGTGGTCTCTAAAGTCTATAGCATTCCAATGAAGAATGGAACCAGAAGCAACCTATGAGATAGGAAAGATTGTGCCTTGGAAATATTCTACAAAAGATTCTTTGATGAACCCAACTGCAATTACCAAGTGGTACAGAACAAACCTAATAAAAAGGGGTATCTTGATTTGTTCAAATCAACCCTAATGGATGTCATCATCAAGGGGTTTGATGGAAAGCAATCCTCTTTTGATCAAATCAGTCCCAATGAATGGAAGCAAGGCTTGAGTATGATAGCTAAGGATGTGAACTGGAGTGTTGCTCTATTGCACAACTTTCAATTGGCCACATCCCCTTCACCATGAAAATTCAAGAAGCAAACCCCAAGGATGAACAACTTTAGATTCATGAGTGGGATTCTAGATCATCTGATTCCAAAACTAAACCCACCCCTAAAAGATGATTGGCTTGAAACTACCAATCTTGTGCAAATAAGGAGCTTCAGCTTGAGGACTTTCAGACTCAAAGGAAAGAAAAGATTGGATTTTGGGGACAGCTCTGAAAATCTTGATGAAGCAACACAAAGACTGAGAGAGAAAACTGAAAATGAAATGAAGTTGTGGAAATCATTGGTCCACATGGTAAATGACAAGAGATCAAAATGAAAGCATGACAAAGGTGTAGTGATCAAAGAAAGGGATCAAGAGACCATACCTAGAAAAATCAAAAAGAGGATTGGCAAAGCTGAAATGAAGAAAACTGGGAAAGGAAAGAAGCTACCAAAAGGGAAGAAGGTGCAAGAAATTGTTGAACAAGTAGCTGAGCAAGTGGATGTTCAAGTGATTTACAAAGGGAAACAAGTTGCTGACGAATAACCTGCTGACAGTGAAGAAACTCAATCAGATTCCATTTATAGAACCATTGATGAATTTGTTGGTGAAGATGAAGCTAGTTATGATGGTGAGTATGAAGAACTGCTAAGGAGAGCCCTTGCTGAATCCCTAGTGGATGCTATGCATAGAACAGCCAAGACAGGACAGACATTTGGGACATCTATGAATGCCCCTGATCTGACAGCTAAGGTTTCAGAACCTGCTAGTGCTTCAACTGAGGTAACTCCTACGCCCTCTCTTTCTGTTAAAACCTTCTCTAGGAAGAGAAAAATGGATATATGGATGCTCCCCTCTCCAAAAAGATGAAACCTAATACCCCTCATCCCTCACCAACCAAAGAACAATCCAGTTCACCCCATGTTTCTATAGCCCAAGAAATACTCAACCTAAATCCTTCCAACATAAGCCCAAATGAGCCAAGTGTTGAAAATAAAAGGGGAAACACCTCTGAATCTAAAAAGGATTATCCTCAGTTGAGGGGGAACAACAATCATCAATCCCCTATTCTGATAGCTGAGCCTTCCCCAGATCAATCTTCACCTGTTTCCAGTCCTTCTGATCCATCACCCATTCCTGAAAATATCCTCAGAGATTCTGAAGGATTAACCTTTGAAGGACACCCTGATTTGTTTCCCACTGTTATCTTCTACCTGAGAACTCTATTGACTGAAGATGATATGTTGAATGCTCTAGATTTGATCAAAACTAGAGATAGGGCCAAGAAGTCTAGCTTGCCTGATAGTGAAGCTCAACCTAAACCTGTTGAAACTGTTGAACCTCAAGTAACACCTGATTCTACCCCTAATATTGAACCCCTTCCAGCTTGTGAGCCATTGATTCTTGATTGTGAGATTGATTTCTCTTTTCCCTCAATCATGGCTGCCCACCAAAGATTTAAGGGAATCACTCACTTCCCTGAAATTCCAACCCCAACATCATTCCCAATCCTTGGCTGTTGAGTAAGAATGCCATCATGATCCATGCCAGAAATAGAAGTGGGCTCAACATGTTTGGGCATGAGGAATGGAAGAAATACAGAACAGCTCTCCCCACTTCCTTCTTTCATAATGCCCCTAGATTACCCAATTTCATGGACCTATCAACCATCATTGACTGGGAAGTTTTTTTCTCCCAATTTCTGTCAAACAACATCAATGAATGCATTTACATGCCCTCATCCCTTATCTATGCTCTCTGTGTTGAATTGACCAAAGAGATGTATTGGAGAATCTGCAGCAATAAAGCCAAGATCAAGGCTGTCATTGCCAAGCCAAATCTGATAGCCATGTTTCCCCCTACCACTTCAGATCCTCCTCCCTTCATTCCCCTAAACACTAGATCTCTCCTAGCAAAACTCCCTCCAACCTTCAACCCCTCAACATATGTGCCTCCATATCATGTGACCATCACTGACATGCAAAAATTCACAAGGACCATGATCACCAAGATGAGGCACATCATGGAAGTTTCAGTTGGTGCCAAATCAGAAAAGAAGGCATCCAAGGGAAAGGCAATTGAGTCTGATGAGGAAGCTATCAACTTGGGAAAAAGAGCTTCTGGTGTTGCTGCTAATGTTATTGTGTCAAGTGATGATGAAGAAGATGAGCCAGCACAGCAAGTGCAGCAGCCTACAACCTCAGCTCTTCTCACTGTCACCACATATCCTCCTCACTATCTAGCTCAACAAACTCTCTCTCTGCAGTCAAATCCTTTCTTCTCTAATCTATTTTCAGGAACCAAAGGTCAAAGCTCTAGAGGAAAGAGTGCTCCCAAATGGGGTACTTTAAGGTTAAGGGATGATGAAGAACCTTTGACCAAAGTTGTTCTCAAGGAAAGACAAGATCACACCTTCACCTATGATGATGAGATGACATGGGAATGGAACAATGAAATGTTCTTCAGAGGTGTAGAAGAAAAGATGAGGAAGGAGCTGCTAGCTGAAAGAGCTGAAATCCTTGCAGTAAGAAGAGAAAGAGAAGAATTTTCTGATTAGAAAATTTTTTCTTTTTTGGCTAAGTCTTTTAATCCCTACTTTTTATCCCCTATTTTAAACATATGTTATTTTGGATAATATGTTTGCTTTGGCTCTTGTGGTTGAATCAAGAAGATTAATTTTGTCTTCATTGGTATATTCAATTCATGAGTATCTTGCAGGTCATATCTTTTATTAGATATATTACTTTGCCAAATAGGGGGAAATTGTTAGGACCTAACTATGTAAACCACATAGTTATATATGGTTTTGACAAAGAAATATATCATATCCAATGTTATCTGACAGCCAAGATAACTCATGAACATTGGACAGCCAAGACTCACCCTGCACTTCTCATAAATCAACTGGACAGCAATGATCAAACAAAGACCAATCATATAAATCAATGTATTTAAATTTAATTACAAAGTGATCATTACATGTCAACCATCCAATTCCTTGACCCGTATATCATCCAAATCAAAGAACTAAGCCTGACAGCCAAGGTTCTCAATAGCAGAGGTCTCATCCCTCTGACAGCTATGATCTTCAGAGACAACAGCAATGATGTATCTCTGTGATGACCAAGATGTACCTTGCCCAAATCCCTCAACAGATGTTGCCAGGTCATCTCCATGAAGATCATTTACTATGGTTGCAGATTCCAGCCTGTTATCATCCAGTCAACAAAGTCCTAAATGCAAACACTGTTTCACCCACATGCATTTACTACCTTGTCTCCTCCAACGGCTATATTCCAGCCTATAAAAGGAAACATTCAAGACTGAAGGCACTGCCCTTCTACCCACAACTTTTACAACCTTCCCTTCAACCTTTGCACACCTGCAAAACCAGCAACCAACAATCAAACAATTCTGAGACACTTGTGACTGTACTTCAGGTGTATAAACTAAGTTGTAAACCACTTAAGACTGACTTTAAGTGTGTATTGTAATTTGCTTCGTAACAAGCAAATCCCTAATTGACTGTACTAATTAGGAAGAGGAGGTTCAAGGAAATTGCCTAATCAACCATTGTAAATCTTAAAGGGAACTAGATTTAGTGGATTGATCTCATTTGTCAAGGTTGACAGTGAGGGTGGACGTAGGAGGAGTGAACTCTGAACCACCTTAAAATTCTTGTGTCATTTGGTATTATCACACACAAACACACACACACACACACCTACACACACATACACTAATCACTTGTCTTTCCATTATTTCAACACTGTTAGGACCTAACTATCTAAACCACATAGTTATACATGGTTTTGACAAAGAAACATATCCTTTCTAATGTTATCTGACAGCCAAGATAACTCATGAACATTGGACAGCCATGACTCAACTGCACATCTCTTAAATCAACTGGACAGCAATGATGTAATGATCAAACACAAGACCAATCATATAAATCAATGTATTTATTTACAGAAGGATCATTACATAATCATCTACCCAACTCCTTTTCTTCTAAACCTACAAACTTAAAGAACTAAGCCTGACAGCTAAGGTTCTCAACAACAGAGGTCTCATCCCTCTGATAGCTATGATCTTCAATGTCAACAGCAGTGATGAATTTCTGTGATGATCAAGATGTGCCTTGCCCAATCTCTCTCAACAGATGTTTTCAGCTCATCTCTATGAAGATCATATAAAATGGTTGCAAATTACAGCCTGTTTTTATCCAGTCAACTAGGCTCTTAATACAAACACTATTTCATCCACTTGCATTTACTCCCTTGTGTCCTCAAACGGCTATATTCAAGCCTATAAAAGGAAAGCTTCAAGACTGAGGACAATGCCCTTTAAGATACAACCTTTACAACCATGCCTTCAACCCTTCCACACCTGCAACACCTGCAACCAACAATCAAACAACTTTGAGACACTTGTAACTGTAATTCAGGTGTATAAACTATTGTGTATCCACTTAAGACTGACTTTAAGTGGGTATTGTAATTTGCTTCTTGACAAGAAAATTATATGACTGATATGACAAAAACTCCCTCTCAAACCTCTCTTCCTCAGTTTCCTCTACCCTTAGACTCTTAAAAACCAGTTTCTTTGCTGTCTTAGCCATCTTGCTAGGACTGAACATTGAAACCAATCTTCCCATTTACTATATGACTGAAATGGATTGAATAAATCTCATCATCTGATACATTTCCTTTTATAGACAAATTTTGTTTCAGTCAATATAGTGGCAATGATCATTCAAAATAGGCTTGGCTGGTCATCAAGTCTGACAGCTATAATTTGAGTTCTTGCCAAATCGAGGATTATTGGAACTTGCCACTAACAAATACCCATTTACTTCTTTGATTTATTCCCTCTGAAAATTCGCCACTGTGTACGGAATTTACTCCCATGTTTTATGGGAAGTTATGGCACGTAATGAGTGGGGGAAAAAACACTATTCATGAACAGTCACATTCTTAAATGCAAATTTTTAACTGTTGCACTAACCCACATTTTAGCCGTTGAACTATACAAATTCCCTCCTCATTAACCTCTAATCTTGCGAATCTAACCCTTCCTCAAACAAACATTTTCTTCCCACCTAAATCTCTTCTCTGAATCACTCTGTCCACCCTAATTCTATGTTTTACTCAAACAATGTCATACACTGATGCTCATGGGTATTTTATCAAGCCTGACTTCTATGATTATGAAGTTGGAGCTCTTATCAAAACCATTCTTGAGTCCAACAATCTTTGCATCATGATGGAAGCTCAACCTCCTATATACGAGAAATTATGCAGAGAGATTTACATGGCTAGACAGAGACTTGTAAATGGAGCCATTAGAATCAACATTGAGGGAACTGAAATTCATGTGTATCCCAAGGTGGTCTCTGAAGTCTATAGCATTCCAATGAAGAATGGAACCAGAAGCAACCTCTGGGATAGGAAAGATTGTGCCTTGGAAATATTCTACAAAAGATTCTTTGATGAACCCAACTGCAATTACCAAGTGGTACAGAACAAACCCAATAAAAAGGGGTATCTTGATTTGTTCAAATCAACCCTAATGGATGTCATCATCAAGGGGTTTGATGGAAAGCAATCCTCTTTTGATCAAATCAGTCCCAATGAATGGAAGCAAGCTTTGAGTATGATACCTAAGGATGTGAACTGGAGTGTTGCTCTATTGCACAACTTTCAATTGGCCACATCCCCTTCACCATGGAAGTTCAAGAAGCAAACCCCAAGGATGAACAACTTCAGATTCATGAGTGGGATTCTAGATCATCTGATTCCAAAACTAAACCCACCCCTAAAAGATGATTGGCTTGAAACTACCAATCTTGTGCAAACAAGGAGCTTCAGCTTGAGCACTTTCAGACTCAAAGGAAAGAAAAGATTGGATTTTGGGGACAGCTCTGAAAATCTTGATGAAGCAACACAAAGACTGAGAGAGAAAAGTGAAAATGAAATGAAGTTGTGGAAATCATTGGTCCACATGGTAAATGACAAGAGATCAAAATGAAAGCATGACAAAGGTGTAGTGATCAAAGAAAGGGATCAAGAGACCATACCTAGCAAAATCAAAAAGAGGATTGGCAAAGCTGAAATGAAGAAAACTGGGAAAGGAAAGAAGCTACCCAAAGGGAAGAAGGTTCAAGAAATTGTTGAACAAGTAGCTGAGCAAGTGGATGTTCAAGTGATTTACAAAGGGAAACAAGTTGCTGACGAATAACCTGCTGACAGTGAAGAAACTCAATCAGATTCCATTTATAGAACCATTGATGAATTTGTTGGTGAAGATGAAGCTAGTCATGATGGTGAGTATGAAGAACTGCTAAGGAGAGCCCTTGCTGAATCCCTAGTGGATGCTATGCATAGAACAGCCAAGACAGGACAGACATTTGGGACAGCTATGAATGCCCCTGATCTGATAGCTAAGGTTTCAGAACCTGCTAGTGCTTCAACTGAGGTAACTCCTACACCCTCTCTTTCTGTTAAAACCTTCTCTAGGAAGAGAAAAATGGATATATGGATGCTCCCCTCTCCAAAAATATGAAACCCAATACCCCTCATCCCTCACCAACCAAAGAACAATCCAGTTCACCCCATGTTTCTATAGCCCAAGAAATACTCAACCTGAATCCTTCCAACATATGCCCAAATGAGCCAAGTGTTGAAAATAAAAGGGGAAACACCTCTGAATCTAAAAAGGATGATCCTCAGTTGAGGGGGAACAACATTCATCAATCCCCTATTTTGATAGCTGAGCCTTCCCCAGATCAATCTTCACCTGTTTCCAGTCCTTCTGATCCATCACCCATTCCTGAAAATATCATCAGAGCTTCTGAAGGATTAACCTTTGAAGGACACCCTGATTTGTTTCCCACTGTTATCTTCTACCTGAGAACTCTGTTGACTGAGGATGACATGTTGAATGCTCTAGATTTGATCAAAACTAGAGATAGGGCCAAGAAGTCTAGCTTGCCAGATAGTGAAGCTCAACCTAAACCTGTTGAAACTGTTGAACCTCATGTAACACCTGATCCTACCCCTAATATTGAACCCCTTCCAGCTTGTGAGCCATTGATTCTTGATTGTGAGATTGATTTCTCTTTTCCCTCAATCATGGCTGCCCACCAAAGATTTAAGGGAATCACTCACTTCCCTGAAATTGCCAACCCCAACATCATTCCCAATCCTTGGCTGTTGAGTAAGAATGCCATCATGATCCATGCCAGAAATAGAAGTGGGCTCATCATGTTTGGGCATGAGGAATGGAAGAAATAGAGAACAGCTCTCCCCACTTCCTTCTTTCATAATGCCCCTAGATTACCCAATTTTATGGACCTATCAACCATCATTGACTGGGAAGTTTTTTTCTCCCAATTTCTGTCAAACAACATCAATGAATGCATTTACATGCCCTCATCCCTTATCTATGCTCTCTGTGTTGAATTGACCAAAGAGATGTATTGGAGAATCTGCAGCAATAAAGCCAAGATCATGGCTGTCATTGCCAAGCCAAATCTGATAGCCATGTTTCCCCCTACCACTTCAGATCCTCCTCCCTTCATTCCCCTAAACACTATATCTCTCCTAGCAAAACTCCCTCCAACCTTCAACCCCTCAACATATGTGCCTCCATATCATGTGACCATCACTGACATGCAAAAATTCACAAGGACCATGATCACCAAGATGAGGCACATCATGGAAGTTTCAGTTGGTGCCAAATCAGAAAAGAAGGCATCCAAGGGAAAGGCAATTGAGTCTGATGAGGAAGCTATCAACTTGGGAAAAAGAGCTTCTGGTGCTGCTGCTAATGTTATTGTGTCAAGTGATGATGAAGAAGATGAGCCAGCACAGCAAGTGCAGCAGCGTACAACCTCAGCTGTTCTCACTGTCACCATATATCCTCCTCACTATCCAGCTCAACAAACTCTCTATGCAGTCAAATCCTTTCTTCTCTAACCTATTTTCAGGAACCAAAGGTTAAAGCTCTAGAGGAAAGAGTGCTCCCAAATGGGGTACTTTAAGGTTAAGGGATGATGAAGAACCTTTGACCTAAGTTGTTCTCAAGGAAAGACAAGATCACACCTTCACCTATGATGATGAGATTACATGGGAATGGAACAATGAAATGTTCTTCAGAGGTGTAGAAGAAAAGATGAGGAAGGAGCTTCTAGCTGAAAGAGCTAAAATCCTTGCAGTAAGGAGAGAAAGAGAAGAATTTTCTGATTAGAAATTTTTTTCTTTTTTGGCTAAGTCTTTTAATCCCTACTTTTTATCCCCTATTTTAAACATATGTTATTTTGGATAATATGTTTGTTTTGGCTCTTGTGGTTGAATCAAGAAGATTAATTTTGTCTTCATTGGTATATTCAATTCATGAGTATCTTGCAGGTCATATCTTTTATTAGATATATTACTTTGCCAAATAGGGGGAAATTGTTAGGACCTAACTATGTAAACCACATAGTTATATATGGTTTTGACAAAGAAATATATCATATCCAATGTTATCTGACAGCCAAGATAACTCATGAACATTGGACAGCCAAGACTCACCCTGCACTTCTCATAAATCAACTGGACAGCAATGATCAAACAAAGACCAATCATATAAATCAATGTATTTAATTACAAAGTGATCATTACATGTCAACCATCCAATTCCTTGACCCCTAAATCATCTAAATCAAAGAACTAAGCCTGACAACCAAGGTTCTCAATAGCAGAGGTCTCATCCCTCTGACAACTATGATCTTCAGAGACAACATCAATGATGTATCTCTGTGATGACCAAGATGTACCTTTCCCAAATCCCTCAACAGATGTTGCCAGGTCATCTCCATGAAGATCATATACTATGGTTGCAGATTCCAGCCTGTTATCATCCAGTCAACAAAGTCCTAAATGCAAACACTGTTTCACCCACATGCATTTACTACCTTGTCTCCTCCAACGACTATATTCCAGCCTATAAAAGGAAACATTCAAGACTGAAGACACTGCCCTTCTACACACAACTTTTACAACCTTCCCTTCAACCTTTGCACACCTGTAAAACCAGCAACCAACAATCAAACAATTCTGAGACACTTGTGACTGTACTTCAGGTGTATAAACTAAGTTGTAAACCACTTAAGACTGACTTTAAGTGTGTATTGTAATTTGCTTCGTAACAAGCAAATCCCTAATTGACTGTACTAATTAGGAAGAGGAGGTTCAAGGAAATTGCCTAATCAACCATTGTAAATCTTAAAAAGGGAACTAGATTTAGTGGATTGATCTCACTTATCAAGGTTGACAGTGAGGGTGGACGTAGGAGGAGTGAACTCTGAACCACCTTAAAATTCTTGTGTCATTTGGTATTATCACACACAAACACACACACACACACACCTACACACACATACACTAATCACTTGTCTTTCCATTATTTCAACACTGTTAGGACCTAACTATGTAAACCACATAGTTATACATGGTTTTGACAAAGAAACATATCCTTTCCAATGTTATCTGACAGCCAAGATAACTCATGAACATTGGACAGCCATGACTCAACTGCACATCTCATAAATCAACTGGACAGCAATGATGTAATGATCAAACACAAGACCAATCATATAAATCAATGTATTTATTTACAGAAGGATCATTACATAATCATCTACCCAACTCCTTGTCTCCTAAACCTACAAACTTAAAGAACTAAGCCTGACAGCTAAGGTTCTCAACAGCAGAGGTCTCATCCCTCTGATAGCTATGATCTTCAATGTCAACAGCAGTGATGAATTTCTGTGATGATCAAGATGTGCCTTGCCCAATCTCTCTCAACAGATGTTGCCAGCTCATCTCTATGAAGACCATATAAAATGGTTGCAGATTACAGCCTGTTTTTATCCAGTCAACTAGGCTCTAAATACAAACACTATTTCACCCACTTGCATTTACTCCCTTGTGTCCTCAAACGGCAATATTCAAGCCTATAAAAGGAAAGCTTCAAGACTGAGGACAATGCCCTTCAACATACAACCTTTACAACCTTGCCTTCAACCCTTCCACACCTACAACACCTGCAACCAACAATCAAACAACTTTGAGACACTTGTAACTGTAATTCAGGTGTATAAACTATTGTGTAACCACTTAAGACTGACTTTAAGTGGGTATTGTAATTTGCTTCGTGACAAGCAAATCCCTAATTGACTGTACTAATTAGGAAGAGGAGGTTCAAGAAACTTGTCTAACCAATCCTTTGTAAATCTTAAAGGGAACTAGATTTAAGTGGATTGATCTCACTTGTCAAGGTTGATAGTTAGGGTGGACGTAGGAGGAGTGAACTCTGAACCACCTTAAAATTCTTGTGTTTATTTGGTATTATCACACAACACACACACACATCTACACACACATACACTATTCACTTGTCTTCACATTATTTCAACACTATTTATTCTGCTGCACATTACACTCTTGTCTTTTAAATCAGTTAGTATCTGACAGCTAAGATTTCACCTCAGCAGTCCAAACTTAACTGCCTAACCTTTAACTGATTAAGCAAACAGGTCCTTTCAATTGGTATCAGAGCTTGTCTTCACCTACAAGAGTCTAACAACTTGTGAAGGATCAACTCTCAACCCACCATGCCTCAACCTAGGAGAAATAATGAGAAAGACATTCCACACATTGATGACTGTGGATCCATTGAAATCTATGCATCAAAAATCAAAACCTACCTTGATACAAACAGTATCTGGAACTGGTTTGTTCAAGAAAATGAAGTCACCTGCCCTGTCACTCTAGATTCAAATGGTGGAGGAAGTAAAAATAAATCCCCAGAATTCTGGACTGAATCTGAAAGGCAACTAATTAGTGCTAATCTTAAAGTCAAAAACATACTTCAAAAGAGTGTTAATGACTCCCTAGCACAAGAAATTGCTAAAGAACCCATTGCAAAATCAGCATGGGAACTCATCCATACCAAATTCGAGAAACACACCAGTGTTAGAACCCAAAACTTGTACAATCTGCTTAGACAACTTGACAACTTTAAGTTCTACCCTGGTGAAAAAGTGAGTGCTGCTAAACCAAGGTTTGAAGATCTGGTAAGATCCATTGCTGACCATGGAAAAACATTTGAGAACTAAGATCTATGCCTCAAAATATATTCCAATCTTCCCCAAGAATATGAGAAGGTTGCCCTACCTATAAGAGAAGGTGCAGAATGGAGCACCAGGACTGTTGAACAATACTTTGGAAAACTTGAGGCCTATGAATTAGAAGGAATAATAAAACTTCAACCTTTTCCTTCTATCTCACAAACCCTTGCCTTAGCTGCCCAAGAAACCACTCACAAACCCATTACCCAACAAGATATTGATGCCATGGTTCTCATCTCCCTTCAGAAAGTAAACCACCCCTCAAACAACCTCTCCCAAGGAGACCTACCAAGTCTCATATCCATGGCTGTCAGAAATACCCTGAGAGCACATAAGAAGTATTTTGAGAGAAGTTATAGCCCATCTACTTCTGAACAAGAGAACCATAAAAAGAAAGTTAAATGCTTCAACTGTAAGAAGCTTGGGCATTACTCATCTGATTGTCCTGAACCAAGGAAACCCAAGGACAATCAGACAGCTAAGAAACTCTCCTACTCAAAGGAGATCATCCATAGTTCAAGATGCAGCTGCTACAACTGCACTAAAAGAAAGAATGAGAAAAACAAAGAACAAGTGTTGATTGCTGAGTCATCCAAGTTCAGTGATGAAGAATTTGACTTCAGTGATTCTGAAAGTGAAGGAGAAGAAGCAATGATATGCCTAATGGCAGGAGATGATGAAGATTCAGACAATAAAGAAGACCTTGAAGCCTTAGCTGTTGCTGAAGAACTAAAGCAGGTACCCCAGTTTAACTCTTTAAATAATAAAGAATTTAAACAATTAGTTAGTACTCTTTTAATTCAAATAAAAAGACACCAAACTAGCTTTGCTTCATTGCTCACTAATAACCTATCCCAAAGTAAAACCATTAAAAACCTTGAAAGAGCCAACCAAGGATTGAAAGTACAATGCATTATGCTTGAAAAGGCTAATGATGAGCTGACAGCTGAGAATTCCAGATCTCTGGAAAACAACCAAAAAACCATCAACCTTGAGAAAGAGAATGAATCTATTATAAAGAAGACTGATTCCTGGAATAAGTCAGGAGAAGCCTTGTCTCTATTTAGCTACAACCAGAGACACCCAAGTGACAAGTCAAGGATTGGAGCTAATAATCCCACTATGAAAACCTATACCCCTCTCACTGATGAAAGGGCTATTGACAAAATGGTTCTTGAAAGCATGAACTATGTCAAAGCCCAAGAAAATGTCTATCCCATTCAAACAAAGGAGGACTCAAAGAAAAAGGGAAAGATAGATGAAGCTAGCTTCAGGCACACTGATGAAACAAGTCAAGCTAGCCCCACTCACACTGATGAAACCCATAAAGCTAGCTCAAGCCAATCTAAAGGCAAAGAAAAACAAGCAAATAAAGGCAAATACATTTGGCAAAGAAAAGGAATCAAGGAGCAAGTGAAGAAAAACTAGCACAAAACCACTGGACAGCAGAGATCTCCTAGACAGCCAAGATTCCCTAGACAGCCAAGATTTGGTGGACAGCAGAGATCTCCTGGACATCAAAGATTCTATAACCATCACTCATATTCCAAACATCAAAGACCCAACTGGCCATACTCAAATGGAAGAAGTCATGCCAGTCAAAATACCTCTCCTAGATCATCTCACTCAAACAGTTCCCAAAGCCACACTCAGTTTCATAGCCAAAACCAATTCTTTTCTCCCAACCAGTTCTTTAACCAATCCCAACCTACTGCTCCAACACCCTATATGTTGCAGATCATGGGATATTACAATGCCCTAAACCAGTATTTTGGAAAGAGGGCACTGAACAAAGCTAGGGTACCAAAGAAATTCTAATCCTTTGGACCCAAAAGAATAAAAGGGTACCATAAATTTATTTTTCTATTTTGTAGGAACCTAGGAAAGGAATATGGTACTTGGACAGTGGATGCATCAGACACATGACCTTCAACAAGGAGTGGTTGCAACAATATGTCCCTAAAAATGGTCCAAATGTAACTTTTGGTGACAATTCTCAAGCCAAAGTTAAAGTATCAGGGAACCTTGTTACTAAAGACATTATTTTTACTAATGTGTCTTATGCAGAGGGTCTTAAGCACAATTTGATTAGCCTTAGTCAAATTTGTGACAAGGGATATTATGTTGTATGTTCCAAAAACCATTGCACTGTCAAAGATGTCAACAATAAGTCAATTCTCACTGGAATCAGAAAAGGCAACCTCTACTGTATAAACCTGGAAGTTGTAGAATCATCAAATGCCCATTGCCTACTCTCCTACAGTCAATCTGATATGTCATGGCTATGGCACAAAAGATTGGCTCACCTTAACCTCAAAAGTATCTCCAAATTTGCCAATTCAAACCTAGTAAAAGGCCTACCCAAAATTCCCTTCAAAAAGGACAAGCTGTGCAAGGCCTGTCAATGTGGAAAACAAAAGAAAACCTCCTTCACTGCCAAAACCAGATTAGATACCTCAAAAACCCCTTCAATTACTCCACATGGATCTTTTTGGACCAATCAGAACCAGATCTCTTGGTTGAAAGAGATACTCTCTAGTAGTAGTTGATGACTACACTAGATTTACTTGGATCATCCTTCTTGAATCCAAAAAGGAAACCTTAGAACAACTAGTCAAACTGTTCAACAAAATTCAAAACCAAAAGGGTCTATCCATCATCAAAATCAGGTCTGACCATGGTAAGGAGTTTGAAAACACTGGTGTTGAAGAATATTGTGATAAAAAAGGGATTGAGCACAACTTTTCTGCTCCTAGAACACCACAGCAAAATGGAGTTGCTGAAAGAAAGAACAGAACAATATGTGAAGCAGCAAGAACTATGCTGTCAGAGAACATCCTCCCTAAATACTTTGGGGAGAAGTAGTAACCACTGCTGTGTATGTCCAGAACAAGACTCTCATCAACAAGTTTCACTCCAAGACTCCCTATGAGCTATGGAATGGTAGAACACCAACCATTTCATACTTCAATGGCTTTGGAAGTAGATGCTTTATTCACAACAATGGGAAAACAACCTTGATAAGTTTGATTCCAAAAGTGATGAAGGAATATTCCTTGAATACTCCAATACTAGCAAAGCCTACAGATGCTACAACAAAAGGAGGCTTGTTGTAGAAGAATCAATCCATGTTAACTTTGATGAAAACAATGATCAAAGCCACACTGAATTGTGTGATTTTGATGAAGCTGTTGGAAATACAGATAACCTACCTGAGGTGTCTCCTGTGCTTGACCCCTCATACCTCATTTCTGATGAAGATTCACCTTCCCTTCCCTATATGGTGCCCAAAGACACTAATAAACACCCTATTGTGACTGACAGCCAAGAATCCCTTCCCAACAGCAAAGGTGCATCTGACATCTATGATGCACCTGACAGCTTACCTTCATCCAGCCATCAAAATTCCCTTGAAAATAACCCTATCCAACCCTTCTGCAACACAAATCTCTCAACTCCTCAACCTGAAACTGTCACTCATATCATTCCACCAAGCAAAAACATCTTTATTGACCTTCCAATACATAAGATGGATATTCCTCCAAACACACCTGTTTATGACTCTTTAATGAGTGCCTTCATTTCTCAAATTGAACCCAAGAAGATCAATGAAGCCCTTTAAGACCCAAATTGGATTGAAGCAATGGAAGAAGAATTGGAACAATTTGAAAGAAACAAAGTTTGGAAGCTTGTTCTCAAACCTAAAAACCAAACTGTCATTGAGACAAGATGGGTGTTTAGAAGCAAGATGAATGAAGAAGGCTTGGTGGTAAGGAATAAAGCCAGATTAGTGGCTCAAGGGTACAGACAAGAAGAAGGAATTGATTGTGATGAAATATTTGCCCCTGTTGCAAGACTGGAAGCTATAAGGCTATTTCTGGCCTATGCATCATTCAAGAAGATGAAGGTGTTCCAAATGGATGTCAAAAGTGCCTTCCTGAATGGAATATTGAATGAAAAAGTTTTTGTATCTCAACCCCCTGGTTTTGAGCATCCAAAATTTCCAGATCATGTATATAAGTTGGACAAAGCCTTGTATGGGCTTAAGCAAGAACCTAGGGCTTGGTATGATACCCTATCTAAATACTTCCTTGGCAAAGGATTTACCAAGGTCCATATTGATAACACTTTATTTATCAAGAAATATGGATAAGACCAGTTACTTATCCAAGTCTATGTTGATGACATTATTTTTGGTTCATCAAATGAAGACTTGTGCACTGAATTTTGAGAAATCATGATGAATCAATTTGAGATGAGCATGATTGGTGAGCTCACATTCTTCTTAGGTCTTCAAGTCAAGCAAATGAAGGAAGGGATCTTCATTAACCAAGCCAAGTATACAAGAGACATGATCAAAAAGTTTGACATGCAAACTGCTTCCGCAGCTAGAACCCCTTTGTCAACCACAACCAAACTCAATGCTGATCCTGATGGCCAGAGTGTGAACCCAACACTTTATAGGAGCTACATTGGATCACTTCTATATGCGACAGCTTCTAGACCTGATATCATGTTCAGTGTTTGCCTTTGTGCAAGATTCCAAGCTAATCCTAAAAAATCTCATCTCTCTGCTGTCAAGAGAATCTTGAGATACCAAAAAGGAACACCTGACTATGGCTTGTGGTATCCCTCTGAATCCCCATTCTCCCTAATTGGCTTCACTGATTCTGACTATGCTGGATGCAATTAGTTAGAAAATCCATAAGTGGTGGTTGCCAATTTATTGGATCAAGAATAATCTCTTGGTCAAGTAAGAAGCAAACTTCAGTAGCTACCTCAACAACTGAGGCTGAATACATTGCTGCTGGTCTATGTTGCTCTCAAATTCTCTATCTCAAAAGTCAACTCCAAGACTTTGGGATGGACATGTCAAATATTCCTACTTTCTATGACAATTCCAGTACCATTGCCATGACAAAAAACCCTGTCAAACACTCCAAAACCAAGCATATTGAAGTTAGACATCACTTCATCAGAGATCATGTGGAAAAAGGAAATATCAACCTAGCCAAAGTATGCATAGAAGATAATGTCTCTGACATCCTAACAAAAACAATGGATGAAAAGAGATTTGAGATGCTAAGGGAAATGTTAGGAATGATTAACTTGCCAAAATAAAGGATCTTCATTGATCAAAGGAAAACATTACATATGGCTGCTGTCAACATTTAGGGATCTGACAGCTAACCATTACCTTACACTAAAACCTTCATCATTCTAAGCCAAACACCTTCCTACCAAACACCCAAGTTATTAAAACACAAAATCAAACACAAACACAAATTACCCAAAAAGCTTCTCAACCCTTCCCTTCTCTCACAGCTAACCCTCATACAGACTCTGACAGCTAAGAATTCTCTTCTTAACTGTTCCTTGGCAAATCATGGATATCCTCATCTATGAACCCATACTCATTATAGGCAACATCATGAGCCTTGTAAACATTCTCCTTGATGTCCCCATACCTCTCTAGCCATACTGGGTGCCTCTACATGAATGGATCAATTGCTGATGATGAGAACTGTAAAGAAGGACACACCCTCCTTGGCCACCATTCCTCTACAGCATTGTAAGGAGGATAATCTCTTAGTGGAGAGACAAAACTAAATGTCCCTGAAGTGTTTGCACTTTCTTGAGCAATGATTGCTTGATCAGACTGAGGACCCACTTCTACCTCCTCATTCATAGCTGCTGGACTCAAACACTTAATAAACTGTGAGAACAATCACATATAAGCCTTTGAAGGAGAACTTTGCACTCCTGCAAAGTTGTCTCCAGTTCCCTCAAGAACTGTTTGACTCAGAGTAAGAGAATCCCTGGTTACTGCTGTGAACTCCTTGATAGCTAAGAAATCAGGTTGACCAATTGGAGTATCAATCTTAATCCTTTCTTTGCTGTCAAGCTTCACTAGCTCTCCCAATGTGTAGACTCTCTCTACACTTACCCCAACCTGCCTACTTGATTCACCCTCCTTCCCTTTACCAAATAGCTTAATCTTAGCTGTCTGATCATCTTGATTCTCACAAAACAACTTAGCTTTAACCTTGTCTCTAGCTATCTCCTTTAACCTGTTTCTCTCACCCTCCAACAATGCTAGTCTCTCCTCCTCCCAAAACTTCTTTCTTATCTCTCACTCTCTTAACTCTTCTTCCTTATGTGGATCATCATTTGGCAATTGATCCACCTCATGTTCTAAAGCATTATCTATTTGAATTTGATATGACCAAAACTCTCTCTCAAATCTTTCCTCCCTAGTTTCCTCAACCCTTGGACTGTGAAAAACCAGTTTCTTTGCTGTCTTAGCCATCTTACTAGGATTGAACATTGAAACTAATCTTCCCATTTACTATATGACTGAAATGGATTGAATAAATCTCACAAAATGATACATTTTCTTTTTATAGACAAATTTTGCTTCAGTCCACATAGTGGCAATGATCATTCAAAATAGGCTTGGCTGGTCATCAAGTCTGACAGCTATGATTTGAGTTCTTGCCAAATCGAAGATTATGGGAACTTGCCACTAACAAATGTTCATTTATTTCCCTAATAAACCCCTCTGAAAATTCTCCTCTCTGTACGGCCTTTATTCCCTTGTTTTATGGAAGTTATGGCACGTAATGAGTGGGGGGACAAAGAGCACTATTCTTGATCAGTCACATTCTTAAATGCCCATTTTTAACCGTTGCACTAACCCACGTATTAGCCGTTGAAACTACACAAATTCCCTTCTCATTACCCTTTAACCTTGCAAAATTAACCCCTCTTCAAACAAACATTCTTCCCCCTCCTAATTCCCTTCTCTGATCCTCTTTATTTTTCGAAGCCCTAATTCTCTGTTCTATTCAACCATGTCCTACACTGAAGCTCATGGGTATTTCATCAAGCATGATTTCTATGAGCATGAGGTTGGAGCTCTTATTAAAGACCTTCTTGAGTCCAAAAATCTTTGCAACATGATGGAAGCTCAACCCCCCATCTATGAGAATTTATGTAGAGAGATTTACATGGCTGGACAAAGACTTATAGATGGATCAATTAGAATCAACATTGAAGGAACTGAGATTCATGTATCTCCTAAGGTGGTCTCTGAAGTTTACAACATTCCAATTAAAAATGGAACCAGGAGCAACCTTTGGGACAGAAAAGATTGTGCCTTGGAGATGTTCTACTAGAGATTTTTTGATGAACCTAAATGCAATTACCAAGTGGCACAGAACAAACTTATTAGAAAGATGACCCTGGACATGTTTAAATCAACCCTAATGGATGTTATCATCAAGGGGTTTGATGGAAAGCAGTCATCTTTTGACCAAATCAGTCCCAATGAATGGAAGCAAGGCTTAAGTTTGATAGCTAAGGATGTGAATTGGAGTGTTGCCCTACTGCACAATTTTCAACTGGCTACATCCCCCTCACCATGGAAGTTTAAGAAGCAAACCCCAAGGATGAATAATTTCAGATTCATGAGTGGGATCCTACATCACTTAATTCCAAAGCTGAATCCTCCCCTAAAAGATGATTGGCTTGAAACTACCACTCTTATGCAAACCAGGAGTTTCAACTCAAGCACATTCAGGCTCAAGGGAAAGAAAAAATTAGAGTTTGGGGACAGCTCTAAAAATCATGATGAAGCAACACTAAGACTGAAAGAGAAAGCTGAAAATGACATGAGGCTGTGGAAGTCATTGGTCCACATGGTCAATGACAAGAGATCAAAAAGGAAGCATGACAAGGGTGTAGTGGTCAAAGAAAGGGATCAAGAAACCACACCTAGCAAAATCAAGAAGAGGATTGGCCAAGCTAAGATGAAGAAAACTGGGAAAGGAAAGAATCTTCCCAAAGGAAAGAAGGCACAAGAAGTGGTTGAGCAAGTAGCTGAGCAAGAGAATGCTCAAGTGACTGATAAAGGAAAGCAGATTGCTGAGGAACAACAGGCTGACAGTGAAGAAACCCAATCAGATCCTGTGTTCAAGGATATTGATAATTATGCTGGTGAAGAGGAAGCTAGTCATGATAGTGATTATGAAGAACAACTAAGGAGAGCTGTTGCTGAGTCTCTGGTGGATGCAAGGCATAGAACAGCTAAGACTGGGCAATCTTCTGGGATAGCTATGGATGCCTCTGCTTTGACAGCTAAGGTTCCTGTGCTTGCTGAAATCTCAACTAAGGTAATTCCTACCCCCTCTCCTTCTCTAAACACATTCTCTAGGAAGAGAAAGATTGACAAAGATGCTCTCCTCTTCAAAAAGTTGAAACCCAATAATCCTCAACCCTCACCAAACAAAGACCAATCCAGCTCACCTCATGAATCCATAGCCCAAGGTATTCTCAACCTAAATCCTTCCAACATAAGCCCAAATGAGCCAAGTGTTGAAAAAGAAAGGGGGAATAGACCTGACTCTGAAGAAGATGAGCCTCAGTTAAGGGGAAATAGTAGTCCACAATCCCCTATTCTGATTGCTAAGCCTTCCCATGATCAATCTTCACCCATTTCTAGTCCCTCTGATCCATCTCCTATTCCTGACAATATCCTCAGAGCCTCTGAAGGATTATCCTTGGAAGGAAGGCCTGAATTGCTTCATGCTGTTATCTCCTATTTAAGATCCCTGTTAACTGAAGAGGATATGCTAAAAACCCTAGACTTGATCAAGACTAGAGATATAGCCAAGAAGGCTAGCATGCCTGGTAGTGACACTCAACCCAAACCTGTTGAATCTATTGAAACCCAAGAAACACCTGAACCTACCCCTAATTCTGAAACCTTTCCAGCCTGTGAACCTTGGATTCTGGATTGTGACATTGATTTCTCCTTCCCCTCCATCATGGCTGCCCACCAAAGATTTAAGGGAATCACTCATTTCCCAGAGATTGCCAACCCCAACATCATTCCCAATCCTTGGCTGTTGAGTAAGAATGCAATCATGATCCATGCAAGAAATAGATGTGGGCTAATTATGTTTGGCCATGAGGAATAGAAGAGGTATAGAGCAGCTCTCCCCACTTCCTTCTTTCATAATGCTCCCAGATTACCCAACTTCATGGACCTTTCAACAATCATTGACTGGGAAGTACTGTTCTCCCAACTCTTGTCAAGCAACGTCAATGAATGCATTTACATGCCCTTATCCCTTGTTTATGCTCTCTGCATTGAATTGACCAAAGAGATGTAATGGAGAATCTGCAGCAATAAAGCCAAAATCATGGTTGTCATTGCAAAGCCAAACCTGACAGCCATGTTTCCCCCTACTACTTCAGTACCTCCTTCCTTCATCCCCCTAAACACCAGATCTCTCAAAGCCAAAATTCCTCCAACCTTTAACCCCTCAAATTTTGTGCCTCCTTATCATGTGACCATCACTGATATGCAGAAATTCACAAGAACCATGATCACCAAAATGAGGCACATCATGGAAGTTTCAGTTGGTAACAAATCAGAGAAGAAGGCATCCAAGGGAAAATCAATTGAATCTGATGAAGATGCCATCAATCTGGGAAAGAGAGCATCTAGTGCTGCTCCCAATGTGATTGTGTCCAGTGATGATGAAGAAGATGCTCCAGTGAAGCAAGTGCATAAGTTTATAACCTCTACTGTTCTCACTGTCACCATAGATCCTCCTCACCATCCAGCTCAACAAACCATCTCTCTGCAGTCAAATCCTTTCTTTTCTAACTTATTTGCAGGAACTAGATGCCAAAGCTCTAGAGCAAAGAATGCTCCCAAATGGAGTAATCTAAGGTTAAGAGATGATGAAGAACCTCTACCCAAAGCTGTTCTCAAAGAAAGACAAGATCAAACCTTCACCTATGATGATGAGATGAGCTAGGAATGGAATAATGAAATGTATTTCAGAGGTGTTGATGAGAAGATGAGAAAGGTGCTGCTAGCTGAAAGAGATGAACTCCTTGCAGCAAGAAGAGAAAGAGATGAATTTTCTGATTAGAAAATTTTTGTCTTTTTTGTGGCTAAGTCTTTTAAACCCTACCTTTTATCTCCTGATTTAAACAATTGTTATTTTGGATAATTTGTTTATTTTGGATCTTATGGTTGAATCAAGAAGATTAGTTTTATCTTCATTGGTATATTCAATTCATGAGTATCTTTCAGGTCATATCTTCTATTAGATATATTACTTTGCCAAAAAGGGGGAAATTGTTAGGACCTAACTATGTAAACCACATAGTTATACAGGGTTTTGACAAAGAAACATATCATATCCAATGTTATCTGACAGCCAAGATAACTCATGAACATTGGACAGCCATGACTCAACTGCACATCTCATAAATCAATTGGACAACAATGATGTAATGATCAAACACAAAACCAATCATATAAATCAATGTATTTATTTACAGAAGGATCATTACATAATCATCTACCCAACTCCTTGTCTCCTAAACCTACAAACTTAAAGAACTAAGCCTGACAGCTAATGTTCTCAACAACAGAGGTCTCATCCCTCTGACAACTATGATCTTCAATGTCAACAACATTGATGAATTTCTGTGATGATCAAGATGTGCCTTGCCCAATCTCTCTCAACAGATGTTGCCAGCTCATCTCCATGAAGATCATATAAAATGGTTGCAGATTACAGCCTGTTTTTATCTGGTCAACAAGGCTCTAAATGCAAACACTATTTCACCCACTTGCATTTACTCCCTTGTCTCCTCCAACGGCTATATTCAAGCCTATAAAAGGAAAGCTTCAAGACTGAGGACAATGCCCTTCAACATACAACCTTTACAACCTTGCCTTCAACCCTTCCACACCTGCAACACCTGCAACCAACAATCAAACAACTTTGAGACACTTGTAACTGTAATTCAGGTGTATAAACTATTGTGTAACCACTTAAGACTGACTTTATGTGGGTATTGTAATTTGCTTCGTGACAAGCAAATCCCTAATTGACTGTACTAATTAGGAAGAGGAGGTTCAAGGAACTTGTCTAACCAATCCTTTGTAAATCCTAAAGGGAACTAGATTTAAGTGGATTGATCTCACTTGTCAAGGTTGACAGTGAGGGTGGACGTAGGAGGAGTGAACTCTGAACCACCTTAAAATTCTTGTGTTCATTTGGTATTATCACACAACACACACACATATCTACACACACATACACTATTCACTTGTCTTCACATTATTTCAACACTATTTATTTCGCTGCACATTACACTCATGTCATTTAAATCAGTTAGTATCTGACAGCTAAGATTTCACCTCAGATGTCCAAACTTAACTGCCTAACCTTTTAACTGATTAAGCAAACAGGACCTTTTAAACACTATTTATTCCGCTGCACATTACACTTTTGCCTTTTAAATCAGTTAATATCTGACAGCTAAGAATTCACCTTAGCTGCCAAAGCTTAACTGTCTAATCATCTATTTGTTGATTAAGCAAACAGGACCTTTCACATACTTTTCCCACAATTGTCTTGAAATTAAAATTAATATAATCTAGAAACAAATTCAAAGATGAAGGGCAAATCTAGCTCTATATAAACCACTTCACTCTCCTCTATTTTTCATTACTCAAACAAATTAATACACACACAACCATACAATGGAGGCTCATCAGGAATTAGAGTTCTTGCATTCACAATCCATTGAAGCTTGTGAATACCAGCAAGAATCAGAGGCCATTATTTAAATTAACAAGCAGCTGGATTCATCTGTTAAGGATGATGAAGAGAAGAATGAAAATTCTCCTCCAGTTGTCCCAAAAGGAACAAGGACTAGTAAGAAAAAGAAGTCACCTGAAGTGAAAACTGATGGCTCGGATCAAAATGTTTGGAATTCGAGGCTCAGGCCACGTGAGACGCCCGACTTCAAGACGGGGCAAGTTGGATCAGCTTTAGGCTTGAAAGCGGTTGACCCCAAGAAGTTGTCTTTTTCATTGAAAGTTTCTCTTTCGAAGAAAGAGATTACTGAAGACTTCTTACTGATGACCGGTAAGAAGCCCTCTCAGAAGCCTAAAAAGCGGACAAAAGCAGTAAAGAAACGAATCCCAGTAAGTACACCTAATTTAAGTCTTATTAGTTGAAGTACTCATGGTATTTTGGGAAAAAAAAATCTGGTTTTGATTTTTTTTTTTGCAGGGTTTGGAAATGGGGTCTACATTGACAGATGTGTTTGTCGATAAGTATGAAAAGAAGGAGGTCGATACTCGCGAAGAGGAGTATTAGTTTTAAATCTTCTTGATGTGTTATTCGGTATATATATATATATATATATATATATATATATATATATATATATATATATATATATATATATATTTTAATTACTCACCCCATTCAGATATAGTGTAGATATGACAAAATTTATTTTGATCTTGCAAGGTCGTCAATGAAAATTCTTGTGGATGGTTGTGGACCTTCTCGTTGATGAAAAATCTATGAACAAACCAAATCGTAAAACAAACCTCATATGTTACAGTTCCACCTGATGTTGCTTATTGTCTAATTGTTACATTTGATATGGAAACATTTGCTTACAAAATACAGTCCATACTTGTGGTGTATTGAGAAAATCTCATTACCTAGGCTATCTAATCTTTGCATGATAATTACTATGTCAATCCTTTTAGATTTTGATGATTCTTAAGCTTAATCTTGGAGGGATGTTCCAAGTTATTTATAAATATACTACAAGTTGTCATTGTAATAAAGGATTGAATTTTGAGTTTATAAAGATTATAAAGTTGAGATTTGTGCCTTCTTTCCTTGTTCTCATATCATTGGTGGATTCCATTGAGTATTGAACACTTAAACTTTGTATCTCTTATGTGGATCCCGTTGAGTGGTGAGTATCCAATCCCTTTTTCTCTACTATTCTTTTTGCTGTGTTTTTCAGGTATCAAATTGATAACATAGCCGAAACTTGCATTATCCGTGTTTTGGTTAAGGCATCAATGTTTTGAACAATTTTCAACAAGGTGAATTTGTATAAAAGAACTTTGGGCACAAATTGAATATAATTCACAATCAAGATGGACGCAAGGATGTAATGAGGAAAGCCCTTAAATAATCTTTCCCCGGCACAAAACCTTGGGAGGCTTAAGGAATAGGCTACCTTAACCAAAATGTATTTTTATTGATCTTGGTGTTTTCGAGTACAAAGTACAGAGTAATGGTGTAACGTGTCTGTACAGGTGCTTTCTTTTTTGTTTATATACTAGAGATGTAACAGAAATAACAACATAAATGACATCCCTCTTTCTTTGCCTAGAATCATGCTTTTTGTTGATGACTATAACCGTTATGGAGTCCATGTTTTTTAAATGAGTCTCTGGATATTCGTTGAGGAGTAGGGTTATTGTTTGATCGAGCCTTCCACGTATATTCTTATCCCTGTAAAATAAGAATGAAATAACAAGATAATTTGTAAGGCGTTAATCTAAGACGTAAGATCAAGACGTTACCTCAAGGCGTATGATCAAGACGTCGAACATGTTGAACTGAATTTTCTACCCCAAACAATTGCCCCCAAAATATTTGAATCTCCAACTGGGACACGGAGAGTCCAATATTTTGCCATGTGTCGATTCAGTTCCACGGGTTTAATGAGGTGGCTGGTTTAGACGGTTAATAGGAAGTTGTAGAGTTGTAATGGGCCTAGAGGTCTATAACTGTCTTTCTTCTGAATACCTCTTGTACGACTTAAAAAGGGAAACAAATCTTTACAAATCCCTTCCAAGTCTGGTGTTTCAGATCTCCAATATATTCCGGTAAGTTTTCTTTTTTCATTCTATAGCAAGGTTTTTCTCACTATGACGGTATTTTTGAACCTATTGGTGCTTTTATTCTTAGAACTATCTATATGCTATGAACAGAAGACAACACATAACTGTGTTGTAACCATACGGTTCGTGATAACAGGCGAACGTTATAACCAACTTGGAAAGACAACATGTAACAATGTTGCAACCAATGTGAAATAAATAACATGTAACAATGTTATAACCAATTTGTAAAGATAACGTGAAATGATGTTATAGCCAATTTGTAAGGATAACATGCAACGATGTTATAGCCAATTTGTAATGATAACATGCAACGATGTTATAACCAATTTGTAAGGATAACAAGCAACAATATTATAACCAATTGATGATGACATGTAGAAATGTCATTTTTATGTTTTCTCTTTTGGTAACATGTTGAATACTACAACCTTAGTTCACAACTTGATTATAAATGGAAGACATAATTCATATAACAAGATGAATTAAGTTTAACTTTTTAAATAAAGTTTGAAAATCGTGCGCCCAGGCGATAATATAATCATAGTTCCACATGCATGCTTCATTCTGCTTTTGTGTACGAAAAGATTGTGTACCTTATATCATCAAGAAAAGCTTATCCCTTCAAGGCGCTTTACACATTGTCTAAGATGCTCTCTTATCGAACATGTTGAGGGATTTTCATATTGCAACACAGAAACATGTTAGGGTTGGGTGTTAGCTTAGCTAACACCTCTGATGCTTAAGTCAGTAAGGGTTTTATAAAAATGAACAAGAATTTGAAATATGTTAAGAAGAGATTCATACCTTAACGTTAAAATTCAAATAAATTTTAACTTACATGCTCTTTTTCCAGCTTCAGCATCAATGAGGTAAGGGCCTTCCTATTTTGGAACCAGTTAGCCCGCATTTAATTCTATGGTGTTTTGGAACAATTTTCTCAATACCATATCTCCAGCTTGAAACCCTCTTACCCTTACATTGTACGACCTGTCTATCCTTTATTGATAGGCTGCCATCCTAATCTTGGCTATATCTCTTAGCTCATCTACGGTATCCAAATCTTGGGCCAAGAGTTGATTTTTGTCATCTTGAGTTAGTAATCCATATCTTGAAGTTGGAATCATTACCTCTGTTGGAATCACTGCTTCAGTGCCAAATACCAATGAGTAAGGCATTTGACCAGTAGCATTTTTAGGTGTGGTCCTGTCAGCCCACAATACGAGTGGTAACTCGTCAGCCCATCTTCCCTTCTTCTGGTCTAGAAGCTTCTTCAAGTTGTTGATGATCAACTTGTTACTTGACTCAGCTTGACCATTGGCTTGAGGGTGTACAGGCGTAGAAGTTATCAACTTGATTCCCCATCTTGAACAGAAGTCTCTAGTCTTTTTGCTGATGAACTGAGAACCATTATCACAAATGATTTCTGAAGGAATACCAAACCTACTCAAGATGTTCTTCTTCAGGAAGGAAATGACTTCTTTGTCCCTAACTTGTACGTAGGCTTCTACGTCTATCCACTTAGAAAAGTATTCCGTCATTACTAACATAAAGACTCTTCCTCCTGGAGCCTTTGGTAACTTTCCCTTTATATCCACGCCCCACTGCATGAATGACCAGGATGAAAGTACAGGAAGCAAAGGTTCAGCAGGTTGGTGTAAGATGTGGCTATGTCTTTGGCAAGTGTCACATTTCGAGGCATAGTCCATCGCATCTTGTCTCATGGTTGGCCAGTAATACCCCATCCTGGGTGCTTTTGATGATAATGATTTGCCCCCAGAGTGATTTCCACATTCACCAGCATGTAGATCCTTTAATACGTCACCAACCTCTTTTGGCTCCAAGCACCTTAAGTACAAACCTGTTGCAGATTATCTGAATAAAACATTATTAATTACAGTGAACATGGATACTCTCATCCTGAACGATATGTGGTTCTTAACGTCTGGAGGGATCCTTCTATCCTGCAAGTACTTAACGATTGGTTGGGTCCAGGTTGTATCTACATCTTGGTTTTGAAAAGGTGCGTTTGGTTAGTCTATGGCTGCACACTCTTCAGGCTGGTCACTGGCCGGATACTTGACATAAACAATTGGGATATTGGTGTTCGTTATTGCCCCACACATTGATCCTAAATTTTCGAAGGCATCAGCTTCACATTTTCCTCACGAGGTACCTGTTTTAAAGAAAAGCTAACAAAATGCGTTGCAAGGGCTTTAACATGTTGAAGGTATGATGTCATCCTGGAACTCTTAGCTGCATAGGATCCATTAAAGTGATTAACTAATAACAAGGAATCACTAAAGACATTAATATGAGTAATATTTATACTTAGAACAGCTTGAGGGATCAACTATCCTTGAGGTGATTTTAATAGAATACCCAAACTTGAACCTCTAGAATTGGATGCCCCATCTGTGAATAGAGTCCAATATCTAGGAATGCTATTACCTTCAAGATGTTGAACTTCCTGTTCTACTTCAGGTTATAGAGTGGAGCTGAAGTTAGCCACAAAGTCAAAAAGAGCTTGTGACTTAATTGCACTCCCTGGCTCATAAGAAATATCATACGTGCTCAGCTTTACTGACCATTTGGCCATTCTTTCTGACATTTCAGGAGTTCTCATAACAGTCCTAATAGGATTGTTAGTTTTCACAATAATATGATGTATTTCTAAGTAATGGCGTAGTTTAGTGGATGAAGTGATTAAAGCAAGGATGAGTTTTTCTAGATGGGAGTACCTAGTTCCGTATCTAGAAGAGATTTACTTACATAGTATACTGGGTGTTGTTCACCTTGAGTTTCTTTGACCAAGACAACACTTACAGCATTTTCCGATACGGCTAGGTATAAATACAAAGGTTCACCTAGTTCCGGCTTGGCTAGCAATGGTGAAGACGTAAGGTACTTTTTAAGAATAAGGAAAGCATCTTCATGTTGTTCGGTCCACTGAAACAATTTTTTCTTCCTTAGGACGTCATAGAACAGCTTGCATTTCTCCGAGGACTTCGAAATGAATCGGTTCAAGGCTGCTACTCGTCCTGTCAATCTCTGCACGACTTTGATGGATTTAGGGGACTGCAAATTAAGGATGGCTTTAATCTGTTCCGGGTTGGCTTCAATCCCTCTCTTGGTCACCATGTAGCCCAAAATTTTCCAGCTTTGACACCAAAGTTACATTTTGACGGGTTAAGCTTCATATTGAATGTCTCTAGGATGTCAAATGCTTCTGCAAGATGTTGCACATAATCCACCATGTTTTTGGATTTCACCACCATGTCGTCAATGTATACTTCCATTGTCTTGCCAAGTTTATCTTTGAACATCTTATTTACCAATCTCTGAAAAGTTGCACCTGAATTTTGTAATCCAAATGGCATAACAATATAACAATATATACCTTCAGGGGTGATAAAGGCATTATCTTCTTGGTCTGAAGGTTCCATTTGAATTTGTTGGTAGCCGGATGAAGGGTACATAAAAGTCAGCACATCATTACCTGCACTATCATCTACTAAAGAGTCAATATGGGGTAACGGATATGGATCTTTGGGACATGCTTTGTTCAAGTCGGTGAAGTCTACGCATTCACGCCATTTCCCATTTTTCTTCTCTACTACCACCACATTGGCAAGCCATCTAGGATATTGTACCTCCCTGATCATTTAGGATTTCAGTAGCCTTTCCACTTCCTCCATGATGATTTGATTCCGTTCTTATGCAAATTTTCTTCTTTTTTGGTAGACCGGCTTGACAGTAGGGTCGATATATAGCTTGTGAGTTTTGAAACACATGTCTATTCCTGTCATATCTTCATGTTTTCAGGCGAAACATAGCTTTCTACTCCTCAGAAACTCGACTAACTCTTTCTCAACTTCAGGAGGCAAATCAACTTCGACTAGGACTTTAGCTTCAGGGTTGGAGGCGTCTACAGGGACTCCTATCACGTCATGCTCTACAGCTTCCAAGACATCCCTGAAGCTCTTCTTTAATTGATACGCTTGGAGAGAAGTAAAACATGCTTTCATATCTGTTTTGTAACATTCCTTGGAAGCTTGTTGGTCTACCTTCACCCTGATCACGCCCCAAGGCGTTCGCATCTTGACACATTGATGATATGTTGATGGAATTGCTTTCATGTTATGAAACCAAGGTCTTCCCAGGATGATATTATACGCTGATGGGCAATCAATTACACAAAACCATTCCATGGAGTTTATTCCTTCAACGTAGATGGGCAACTTGATCTCTCCAGTTTTCTGCTTGGTTTTCCCACTAAATCCTACTAGAACGGAAGAGTTTTTTACAACTTCTGTCAAAGGAATCATCATTTCTTCTATGGTGCTCTTCATGATCAGATTGACCGAACTCCCATTGTCGATTAAGATACGTTTCACCTTACAGTTGGAGATTTGCAAAGTAACGACTATCCCATCATGATGTGGATCCAGGATGTTCTCCTTATCATCATCATCAAAAACAACTTGTTGGAACGAAAACTTGTCTGGATGCCTAGTTAGTAGTTCCGACATATCTTCTTTGGAGTATTTAGTACGACGCTTTGCCGCAGAGTACGTAGTGCAACAAATGTCTGAGCCGCCCGTGATAAAATTGATCACCTTCATTGCAGGAGGAGGTAAAGGTGGAGCCTCAGCTACAGCTTTTTTGTTTTGGCACGTCCTTTCCTCTTACCCAGCAAATCCTTAAGGAGTCCTTTAGAAACTAAGTGGATAATTTCTTTCCTCAAGGCGATGCAGTTGTCAGCTGTGTGGCCAAAATCTTTATATTAAGCACACCACTTATACTTCTTGTCCTTCCAAGGTGAGGGCTTGTCAGTTGCTTTTGACCATCTTGCCTTACTACCCAAGTTGTCCATTGCATATAGAAGTCCTGAAACATCAACAGAAAAGCAATAGTCACTAATTTTTTGATAAGTTGCATCATCTTCATCATCATCCTCATCTACAATATTAATTTTAGAGGAGTCAGTTTTAGAGTAGGGTTTTCCCCAATTAGATTCATGATGGGAAGAGTCCGCCTTTCTGTCAGGATGTTCATATGTAGGTGTCTTATTCGATGCCTTGCCGTGAATCAAATCGTCTTCTTCCAGCTTGATGAAACGAACAGATCTCATTCTGATCTCTTCCAAGCTCTTAGACGGGTACATGACTAAATCTTGGTAAAATAATGACTCTCTCCTCAGGCCCGTCCTGAAGGCTTTAGTTGCTATTGACACATCAATATGAGGGATGCTTATGACCTCCTTAATGAACCTGAACACGTAATCCTTTAGTGTCTCGTCAGGATATTGTACCACCATGTAAAGGTCACTTGTTAGTTTCTCGAACACACGGTTACAAGAGAATTGTTTTAAGACCATGTTGAGTAATTGAGAATAGGATGAGATATAATTCATAGGCTATTTTTTTATGACTGGTTGGAGATGCTTGATTGAAGGGTATGGTGATTCCTGGGACCTTCATGAGAATCTCTTTGATCTGCTGCAATTATCTTGCGAGGGGGTTATCTGCAACAGGGTTAGTGGCAACAAATTGATTTAGAGGAGTATCAAACATATTAAAACTCCATGTGTTGCCCCATAGAAGGTGGGGTTGTAAAGGTGAAACATGTTGATAGCGGAATTTGGCTGGACACAACAATAGTGCTTTCAGTCTGAACAGTTCTGGCCATTGGGATAATGCCTTGATCATTTCTCGTACTTGATTCGACATCCGAGAAAAGAGTCCTAGGTTGCAGAGGTGAGGTCTCAGGCATGCTGACAGTTGGACCGCTGTGCCTTGAGGCTGATATCTCATGTTGCATCATGTCGATTGAATTGATTATCATTTGATTGGTATACTATTGCACGTCCATCTGATTCTTCAACTGTTGCATCATGGTCTTCATGTTGGTCACAATTTCCAGTGAGATTACAGGTAACACCATGGATGAGGAATCTCCTTGGTTGGGATGCTGGCTCTGAGGTATCCTTACGCTTAACCCAATGGTTGTAAGCATACCAGATGCCATGGGTGAGCTGGAGGCGCTGGTCCTTATTCCAGCAGAGACTATAGGCGTAGACATTGCAGAAGTAGGATTGCTCATCTTGATCGGAATCTAAAAAACCAAAGTTCCCACAGACGGGGCCAAATTGTTTTGGACAATTTTCAACAAGGTGAATTAGTATTAAAGAACTTTGGGCACAAATGGAATATAATTCACTATCAAGATGGACGCAAGGATGTAACGAGGGAAACCCTTGAATAATCGTTCACCGGCAAAAAACCTCGGGAGGCTTTAGGAAAATCCTACCTTAAACAAAATGTATTTTTATTGATCTTGGTGTTTTCGAGTACAAAGTCCAGAGTAATGGTGTAATGTGATTGTATAGGTGCTTTCTTTTTTGTACTAGAGATGTAATGTAAATAATAACATTAATGACATCCATCTTTCTTCGCCTAGAATCATGCTTTTTGTTGATGACTGCAACCGTTATGGAATCCATGTTTTTGAAATGAGTCACTGGATATTCGTTGAGGAATATGGTTATTGTTTGACCGAGTCTTCCACGTATATTCTTATCCCTATAAAATAGGAACGAAATAACAAGATAATTTGTAAGGCATTAATCTAAAACGTAATATCAAGACGTTACCTCAAGGTGTATGATCAAGACGTCGAACATGTTGAATCGAATTTTCTACCCCAAACAATCATTTTGTCCCTTTTCTTTTCTTTTCTTTTCTTTTCTTTTCTTTTCTTTTCTTATTCATTTCTCTTTCTCCTCCAACGAATTCATTTCATTTCATTTCATTATTAAAATAACAATTTCTTCTCGGTTCACAATGTTATGTTTGAGTTTGCTTATTCATTCATCAATTCAATTACTCCATTGCTCATTGTTGATTGGTCTAAACCTCCTATGAATACGAATATTCTTAAGATCTAATAGAATTTTCATTTCATGAATTTGAAAATGGTTCCCCACTATATTTTGATAAATTCATTAAAAGAACTTGTAAACATTTTTTCGAAAAAAACTTGACGAACATTAAATTTCTTTGCATACTTGATAACTTCCATCCGGTCGTTCCAATAAGATGTAAAAAACTAACCATTGATAATTATTTTATGTACCAATTGAACGACATACTTGATGGGTTGATGTTAAAGGGATCCTTGTAACAATGACTATTTTTTATATGATAAGGCACATTTGATAACTGAATCCTTTATATTGTATAAAAGATGAGATTGACTTACCCCAATAAAGTATGATGGATTTGGCTCACATATATGACAATATTTGAAGCATTTATACTTAAGCGGCAAAGTAAATTTAAAATATTCACATAAAAAATATTTGATTTTTATAGTACTCATAGTAGATTGGTGGTTTGGACCAATCGACGATGAGAAGTGTAGTAACTAAATTTGTAAATGGCCAAACAAAACAAGATCATCCATGTTGAACTAAGAATGTTTTTTTCATATAATAAAACAAGAAAATAAGTGAAATTGACGAATGGGAAAAGGAGAAATAGAAGAAGAGAATGATAAAGAGATACCTCAATTGAACTAAAGAAGGTTTCGGATCTGATATCAATTTGATACCAGAAAAACACAATGAAAAGAACAGTAGAGAAAAAGGGATTAGATGCTCACTACTTCAAGGAATCCACCTTAAAGATACATGGCATAAGTATTCACCACTCAACGGAATCCACCCATGAAATACATAGTACAAGTGTTCAACAATAAATGGAATCAACAAAAGAGATGAGAATAAGGAAAGAAGGCACAAAGCTCAAACTTTATAATGTTTATAAACTCAAAATTCAATCCTCTATTACAATGACAATTTGTAAGATATTCATAGATAACTTGCAACATCCCTCAAAGCTTAAGAATCACCAAAAACTAAAAGGATTGGCCCATTAACTATTATGCAAGATAAGATAGCCTAGAGATCTCAAAACACATGATAAACATGTATACTTAGCCAAATTCTTATGTATATGAACCTGTGCGAAATACCTTTTAAAGTGGACATAACTATTACTAAAAAAATAATAATCAAATGTTGATTTGAAAAGTGCATTTAAAACTAGAGTCATAAATATTTCTAATGATGTGTAGCTTGCATCGTATGTATGAATGAATTGGTAGATACAATATGTTAAAGTTTTGTGCCTTTGTTGAGTGTGTCAAATATCAAACAATTTGGCTCTCGCATTAGGTCAGGGACAGATGAAGGGACACAGTTGGGGAAGGTGGGGGTCAGGGTGGAGGAAGAAGTGAGAGGATTGAGGATGAAAGGGGCATCAAGAATCAAGGTGGGGGGTAGAGGAGGGGAGGGTGCATGGATGTGGAGGCAATGCTGGGCTAGAGGGGGTGGATGGTGGAGGAGATAGGTGTTCGAGGATGGTGGGTGGGTGGGTAGGAGGTAGGGGTATGGGTGGGGGCAGAGGAGGGGCAGAGACTAGGGGAGGGTGGCGGGGGTGGGAAAGAAGAAGATTAATGGGTATTAGTGTATTTAAACATATATTAACCTCATCATCTTCTTTTTTTCTGGTGTTAGCCTCGTCTTTTATGCATTACAAAATTTTAATGATATTAATGAATCATCTATTAAGGAAACATCTCCTAAGGTTTCCTAAGTTAATTGATGTTATCTTTCTAGAATATTCCTGCAAATATATTATTGTATTTAGAATAGGAAAGTCAATATTGTATTTAGATTAGGAAACTCAATATTGCATTTAGAATATGACTTCTCTCATGTACTATATATTTACAAGTCTGTGAATAAAGAAAATAAGTTTTTTCCCATTCTCATATGGTATCAGAGCAGTAAAGATCCAAAACCCTAAAACCCTAAAAAATTTCGGCAGCCCCCCTAAAATCTTCCCATGGCCGGCTCCTCCTCTACCATCCCTAACGCCGCCGAACCCGACCAACCCCTCTTCTTGGTCAACTTATCCTACTGACGTACCTTCACCCCCTCACATACCTTACATGGGCTTCCCAAATAACATCTATCCTCTTGGCCTCAATGATGTGGATCTTAAGGCACTAGCCTTTTTGGATCGTTGGGACAAACGCAAAGCCACCTAGTCTTTTGATATTCACACAGTTAAGTTGTGAACAGATTCATCAGAATAAATAATTAATTTAAAGTAGTTTAGTATTCCTAGACTTGGAGGGGATGTTCCAAGTTAAGTATAAATAAGCCTTATAGTGCAATTGTAAGAGGCAGAAGTTTTGATAAGAAATTGAGACATTGTTTTCTCTCTCAAAAGTTTTACCGGGTATTCATCGAATCAACGGTTCAACTTCGGTGTTTTCATTATCTAAGTGGGTGTGTTTGTTTTATCCGTGCACGAGTGTGCATCATTTGGTATCAGATTCTGAACGATCCATAACAATGCCACCACGTAATCGACGCAACACCGACGCCACCATGGACGACGTCCATCGTCGTGATGATATAGCACAACTACGGCAACAGGTTGAACAGCTCACCCGGCAACTTGCTGAAATGCAGAATCAACCAAGCCAAGAAGAGGCCGATGAAGCAGTCACAGAAAGCGACGACGACGTTAATCCCTTTGCTGACCGGGCTCAACAGCCCCGCGCTGATGACAGACGCTGGGAAGCAGGTTTCCGAATTGTCCTTCCGGAGTTTACGGGTGAGACACAACCCGACGACTTCCTGGATTGGCTTGCAACTGTGGAGGAAGTCCTGGACTTTAAAGATGTTCCAGCATCACAGCAAGTGCCTCTAGTCGCAACCCGTTTGCGCGGACGTGCCCAAGCCTGGTGGCAGCAACTAAAAGGCTTGCGCATTCGCCAAGGAAAGAGCAAAATCAATACATGGGCAAAATTCAGGAAAAATATGGAAGCGGCATTTCTCCCATTCAATTATGAACGAGACCTTTATCAACGTTTCCAAAACCTACGCCAGGGCCAAAAATCGGTGGACGAATATACAAAGGAATTTTACCAGCTGTTAGCTCGCGTTAACTTGCATGAAACCCCTACACAGTTGGTTTCACGTTATATTGGAGGCCTTCGCCTTCCCCTACAGGATGTCCTAAACATGTTCGACCCATTCACAGTTTCAGAAGCACATCAGCGAGCAATCCAAGTCGAAAAACAACACGCGCGTCGCGTCTTCTCAGCACCACAATTACCTCCAGCATCTGCAATTTCTCCCACACGACCACCAGTGGGAACGTCCATCCATCCTACCCAATCCGGCACTTCAGCTTCAGCTCCTCACCAACGTCAAACAGGCCAGTCCTCAATAGGGCGTCCAGGTACATCTTTTCGCTGCTTCAACTGCGGCTTGCCTGGCCACCGACAATCCGAATGTCGAAGCCCACCAAACCGTGTCCTCGCATCATTCGATCAGGACGCTTTGGATGCCGATTCCACAGAGCTGTTACCCACTTATGATGAAACAGAATATTTGGAGGGAGATCAAGGTCCATTACTGATGCTACGTCGAACGTTTCTCAGCCCTCGCTCTTCAGAGGACGATAAACAGCGCACTACGCTCTTTCACCCACTCCGCACAATAAACGGGAAGGTATGTCGTTTCATTATTGATTCAGGAAGTTGCGAAAATGTGATCTCAGAAACAGCGGTAAACAAACTGGGGTTGACCACAGAGGCTCACCCACGGCCGTATAAACTGGCATGGCTTAATCGCGGGACAGATTTAATGGTTTCACGGCAAGCTTTGGTCACTTTCTCAATCGGGTCCACTTACACAGATGACATTTTATGTGATGTAGTACCCATGGACGCGTGCCACCTTCTACTAGGACGTCCGTGGCAATTTGACCGATCTTCATTTCATGACGGTCATGCCAATACTTACTCATTCATATTCCGGGGAAAAAAAATAGTGCTACTACCAAGTCCAGATCGTCTTTCATCAACACCAACCACAAGTGTTACATTACTCTCTCATTCTATGTTTGCCACAGCAATGATTGAAGCAGGAATTGTTTATTTGCTCTTCACAAAACCAACGGTGGATTCGGCAATTGTTCCATCAACAGTGCAAGCCTTATTAGCAGAGTTTTCTGATGTGTTTCCAGATGATCTTCCAATTGGTTTGCCCCCTTTACGCGATATCCAACATCATATAGACTTGATCCTGTGAGCCGCGTTGCCAAATCGTCCGCACTACCGAATGAGTCCTACGGAACATGAAGAGCTACGCCGACAAGTTGAAGAATTGCTTTCTCGTGGCCATGTTCGCGAGAGCCTTAGCCCGTGTGCTGTGCCAGCTCTATTGACACCAAAAAAAGACGGTTCGTGGCGAATGTGTGTAGATAGCCGCGCAATCAATAAAATAACTGTGCGCTACCGTTTTCCCATTCCGCGTCTAGATGATTTGTTGGACCAATTGCATGGCGCAATTTACTTCACCAAACTTGATTTGAAAAGTGGGTACCACCAGATTCGGGTTCGTCCGGGCGATGAATGGAAAACAGCCTTTAAGACACCTGAAGGTCTTTATGAATGGCTCGTGATGCCGTTTGGCCTCTCCAACGCCCCGAGTACTTTCATGCGAATCATGAATCAAACTTTACGACCCTTCATCGGTAAGTTTCTCGTCGTATATTTTGACGATATCTTAATTTATAGTCCTTCTCTTGATATGCATTTGCAAAGATCTCGCGTGAGGTCCTCCAAGCTCTCCTAACGAAAAATTTTATGCGACACTGCCCAAATGCAAATTCTGTGCCCCAAGTGTTCAATTTTTGGGGTACGTTGTGTCCCGAAATGGCCTTGCTGTTGACCCTGCCAAGGTGGAAGCCATCTCCAATTGGCCACCTCCTCGATCGATCACCAATGTTCGAAGCTTCCATGGGCTGGCTTCATTCTATAGAAGATTTATTCCCCACTTCGCAGCATCATGGCACCCTTGATGCATTGCATGCATGGCGCCAAATTCATATGGACAGAGGCATCAACTACGCCTTTGAAGAAATTAAATGTACGCCTAACTTCAGCCCCTATTTTGGTCCTCCTGCATTTTGCAAGTCCATTTGAACTACACTGCGATGCTTCAAAAATAGGAATCGGGGCAGTCCTCAGTCAGGCAACACGGCCAATTGCATTTTTCAGCGAGAAACTTCATGGCCCGAAGACCCGGTTGAGCACATATGATCTCGAACTGTATGCTGTTGTCCAAGCTGTTCGACATTGGCGGCACTACCTTTTTCACCGAGAGTTTGTTTTATTTACGGACCATGACGCACTTCGACATATTGGTAACCAAGACAAAATTTCTTCAAGACATGCGACTTGGCACGCCTACTTGCAGCAGTTCACATTCGTAATCAAACATAAATCTGGGCTTACTAATCGCGTGGCGGACGCGTTAAGCCGTCGACACTCCCTTCTCGCAGAAATGCGGATTCAGGTTCCGGGTTTTGATTTTGTGAGATCGTCAGTATGCAATGAGACCCTTTTTTTTTTCAAATGTCCTCACCGAAATCAACTCAGAGCTCGTTCGAATTCTACTTAGACGATGGGTATCTCTTTCGTGGGTTACACCTGTGTATCCCGGAAAGCAGTCTTCGCTTAAAAATCATTCAAGAGCTACATGGTATGGGTCACCCCGGACAGGAACGAACATTTCGCATGATCTCCAATTCCTATTATTGGCCGTCCTTACGTCGCGACGTTAATCGCTATGTCAACCGCTGCCGGGTTTGTCACTTAGCGAAGGGAAATGCCACCACCGCTGGCTTGTACTTACCTCTTCCAATACCAACGCAACCTTGGACATATATAAGCATGGATTTCGTACAGGGTCTTCCGCGAACCCAGCATGGCTTTGACTCAATTTTCGTGGTAGTGGACCGCTTCTCCAAAATGGCACACTTTGTAGCCTGCAAAAAAACCACAGATGCAATAGCGGTGGCTCAACTGTACTTTCATAATATTTATCGGTTGCATGGACTCCCATCCACTATAGTCTCGATCGGGATACTCGCTCTTAAGCCACTTTTGGCGTAGCCTTCGCGAATGGTGAATACAACCTTGAACTTCGGTTCAAAGCATACCATCCCCAAACCGATGGCCAAACGGAAGTCGTAAACCGCTCCTTGGGTACTCTTCGCGAGCCCCGGTAGGTGAACACGTGAAAGGATGGGATACCAAATTACCTCAGTGCAATTCGCCCACAACAAAGCTGCCAACAGTCCACTGTGTTACTCGTCCTTTGAGGTAATCTATGGCCTCATCCCTCGCGGTCCACTAAACTTGATTCCTCTCACGATGGTGTACGACCTCATGGAACCGCATCCGAATTTGTCACGGACCTACGGCGCATCCATCAAATGGTCCATTCGAAGCTTTTGTCCGCCACCACACCCTACAAGACATGCCGACAAACGCCCGACGAGAAGTACAATTCGAAATTGGTGACTACGTGTGGGCAATCTTGACCAAGGACCGATATCCGGCTCATGAGTACAACAAGTTAGCAAAGCACGTAAGATCGGTCCAAAGGAAGTGATCGAGCGAATCAATCCAAATGCCTATCGACTCGCTTTACCGAGCCATCTTCGTACTTCGGATGTCTTCAACGTACGCCATTTAATCCCTTACCAAGGTGACCATACTTCTGATGAAGACCCCGTTGATTCGAGGACGACTCTTTCTCACCCTGGGGGAGATGATGTGGATCATAAGGCACTAGCCTTTTTGGATCGTTGGGACAAACGCAAAGCCACCTAGTCTTTTGATATTCACACAGTTAAGTTGTGAACAGATTCATCAGAATAAATAATTAATTTAAAGTAGTTTAGTATTCCTAGACTTGGAGGGGATGTTCCAAGTTAAGTATAAATAAGCCTTATAGTGCAATTGTAAGAGGCAGAAGTTTTGATAAGAAATTGAGACATTGTTTTCTCTCTCAAAAGTTTTACCGGGTATTCATCGAATCAACGGTTCAACTTCGGTGTTTTCATTATCTAAGTGGGTGTGTTTGTTTTATCCGTGCACGAGTGTGCATCACTCAACCTCCTAAAGTTTGTCGATGACACTCACCCCAAACCTGAGGATAACATCACCATCTCCAACCCAGCCGTCGCTGAAACTGATGACGAGCCTCCAAAACCCGCCACCACCACATTCGTCCCTAACCCGTCCCTCATAACATGGTGTCGCCAAGATCGCCTCATCCTTGGGGCTCTCATAGGTACCCTAGATCCTGCCATTGCTCCCTTAGTTCACCAAGCCGCCACCTCCCATGAAGCTTGGACCACCCTTAAAACCACCTATGGCAACCCCTCCCGTGGTCACATCCTTCAAATAAAAGACAACCTTGCCAACCTCACCAAAAACCAACTCTCCATATCGGAGCAAACCCATGGATCCCGAAGACATTATCTACACCATCCTAAAAGGTTTGGACTATGAAACCTTCAAACCCATCATAGACTCAACCCGCGCCCGTGAGAACCCCATCTCCTTTGAAGCCTTACATGAAAAAAGTATCCATTATGAACTCACCCTAAAACAATCCACCCCCACCACCACCTTCACTGCCCAAGCTCGCCCACCACCCACCACCCAATCGCAACCCCTATCATACCACCAATCCCTCCCCCCCTTCTGGCTCGAATTCCAAACCCTCCCCTTTAAGGGTAAGTGACAATACTATCAAAACATTGGACATGTCATCCCTAATGCCACCAATTTAAACGCGCCTACCCCACCGTAAACTTCCCCCATATCCCTCACCAAAACTGAAATCCATACCCTAACCCCCAAGCCTACACCACTGCCTACCACAACCCCGTCCCCCTCCCTCTTGGCTCATCAACAGTGGTGCAACCAACCACATCACCAATGACCTCTCCAACCTCGCCTTACATACACCCTACAATGGAAGTGACGACGTCATTATTGGAGACAATTCTTCTCTTCATATATCTCCACATAGGTTCATTCTCTCTCTCCACACCCTCTTCCTCTCTTAATTTCAGTAGTGTCTCACCCATAATATTTTCTCCGTGTCTCAATTCTGTCATGACAATAGTGCTATCATTGAATTCTTACACTCTTATTTTCTCATTGAGGACAAAGCAACGAGTCAAACTCTTATCCTTGGAAACCTTGAGGATGCCGTCTATAATTGGCACCCTCCACCCATTCAATCTCATTCAAGCATTATTTCTTCGCAGTTGTGGCATCATAGATTAGGACATCCCACTCCCCCTGTTCTTAGCTTATTACGTAGTAAGTTTCGTTTATCTCCCTGTAATTCCTATTTTATTAATAAAAGCCACAAACTGCCTTTTGCATCTTTTTCTCTTATTTCACATGCTTCCCTTGATCACATCTTTTCTTAAGTATGGACCTCTCCAGTTCATTCCCTCGACAAATTTAAATACTATGTCATTTTTGTCGACCACTATACCAAATACATCTTGTTCTACCCCCTAAAACACAAATCTGACACTTACAATACCTTCCTTCGTTTCAAAACACTAGTCGAAAAATACTTCCAATGTCACATCATTCAGGTCTGCTCTGACAACGAAGGTGAATACCTCAAACTCACACCTAATCTAGCTCAAAACGGCATCACCCATCTTACCACCCCCCCCTCACACTCCTGAACACAATGGGTATGTCGAACGTCATCCCCATCACATTGTTTAAACGGGTCTCACCCTCCTTTCCCATGCCAACCTACCCCTTACCTTCTAGCCCTATGCTCTCACCACTTCTACCTACCTAATAAACAGAATGCCTACTCCCACCCTCAACAATGATTCCCCCTACCTTCGCCTATTCTGCTCCCCTCCAAACTACACCAAATTATGTAGCTTTGGTTGCCTCTGCTATCCTTGGCTTCGCCCATATGCTCCCCACAAACTAGCCCCAAAGTCCATTCCCTGTATCTTTGTTGGTTACTCCCCTACGCAAAGTGCGTATTACTGCCTTGACCCTACCTCCCATCGGGTCTACACCCCCCGCAATGTGCATTTTGCAGAAACCATATTCCCCTACGACTCCCTCACCTCCACTTCTCCCACTGCTTCCGCTCCCCCTCCCTTTGACTGCCACACCCTATTCCTTCCCATTCTAAATACTACACCCTCCACCACCTACCCCTCATACCCCCTTCCCCCCACGAACCCCCCTCGGAACCACCCCTCCCCCAACCAACCCTTAACCCCATTATAGCCTGAAACAACCCACGCCCAGATAACAGAACCGCGCGATAACTGCGTAAGCCGCGCAATCGCCCCTTTTGTCTAGAGAATGAGCCTGATTGCCCCCTAGAACCGCGTGATCGCCCCTTTTGTCCAGAGTATGAGCGCGATTGTGCACCCTCAACCACGCGGCGCCCCCTCCTACATCAAAACTGCACGATCGCGTATCCTCTTCCGTGCGGTCGCCCCCTCTACCCAGCAACACCATTCCCTTTCCTACCTGCACCATCACTACCAGATTATCCCATAGCATTACCAAACCTAACCACAAGTATGCCAACCTATCTATACTCCACCAAACAAGCTCTTTCTATTCCACATTGGTGTAATGCCATGATTGAAGAATTTCAGGCTCTCACTCAAAATAACACCTAGAATTTGGTTCCCTCTGCCACTGCACACAACAATGTCTGAGGCAAATGGGTTTTTCATATTAAGTACAATCCTGACAACGCAATCCAGAAATACAAGACTCACCTTGTAGCCAAGGGCTTTCATCAACAACCCATTGTTGACTACACCGAAACCTTGAGTCCTATTGTCAAACCCTCTACTGTCAAGCTTCTTCTCTCTCTTTCCACCACCAACCATTGGCCCCTTCACCAACTTGATGTCAACACTTCCTTTCGTCAATGTACTCTCTCTGAAATTGTGTTTATGACCCAGCCCCCCGGTTTTGAGGACTCCACCAATCCCTTCTTTGTCTGCTGTCTCTCTAAGGCCATCTATGGTCTCAAACAGGCTCCTCGTGCTTGGTTTCAAGAATTCAAAACCAATCTCACCACATATGGCTTTCACCCCTCTTTAGCCGATCCCTCTCTCTTTATACTCAATAAAACCCCATCCCAGTCTACCTTTTACTATATGTTGACGATATCATTGTTACTGGACCGTCACCATCTCTCCTTCGGTCTTTTATCACTAGCTTGTCCAACCATTTCTCTATTAAGGATCTCGGTCCTTTATCTTATTTTTTGTGTGTCGAGGTCGTCCCAAACGAAAATGGACTCCTTCTCTCCAAAACAAAATACATTCATGATCTTCTCACCAGTCACAACATGATTGACTGTAAACCACTTCCAACCCCTAGGGTAACTTTCCCACCTCTCACTCGGTCCACCACCACTCCAGCTGTTGAATCTTTTCGTGCTATTGTTGGTGGCCTTCAGTACTTGTCCTTCACTCGCCTGACATTGCCTTTTATGTAAACAAGCTTGCTCAGTTCATGCAAAACCCCCAATCTCCTCATTGGGTTGCACTCAAGCGTCTCCTCCGCTACCTTCATGGCACTATGCAGATTTTCTCCAAATCTCTCCTTCTCTTCATACCTTTTGCGATGCGGATTGGGCTGGTGACAAGGAAGACTTTGTGTCCACCTCTGGCTTTCTTGTTTACCTTGGGCGCAACCCGGTTACTTGGTCCTCTATCAAACAACGTGCCCTTGCTCGGTCAACTATTGTTGCTGAATTTTGGCCAATTACTGACACCACTGCTGCTGAGCTTACTTGGGTTCGAAACTTGCTTACTGAGCTCGGATTTCCATTGCCCTCTACACCAGGGGTCTATTGTGACAACCTTGGCACCACAACCTATTTTGCAAATCCAGTCTTCCACTCTCGGATGAAACATGTGGCTCTTTCATTTCATTTTATTCGTGAACAAGTTCACTCGGGCTCTCTTCGCGTGCAACACATTTCTGGCAATGATTAGCTCGCTGATGTTCTGACAAAACTGCTTCACCGTGTACGCTTCCAACAACTTATTTCCAAGATTGGTCTTCTCCACGGATCGTACATCTTGCGGGGGCGTGTTAAGAAATCATCTATTAAGGAAACGTCTCCTAAGGTTTCCTAAGGTTATTGCTATTATGTTTCTAGGATATTCCTGCACATATACTATTGTATTTAGAATAGGAAAGTCAATATTGTATTTAGATTAGGAAACTCAATATTGTATTTAGAATAGGACTCTCTCTCATGTACTATATATTTACAAGTCTGTGAATAAAGAAAATAAGTTTTTCCCATTCTCATAAATGCCATCCCTTTTTTCATTTGTTTTATATTTGGAATATGAATTATATGAATTTTTTCGAAGCACGTTTAAAAAAAAACTAACTATTGCATTGCTTTATTTGATGCAAATGAGTAATTATTTTAATAGTTTTTTTTAGCGTTTATATTCCGTAACAACTTAATGATGTGAATAATCAGGATTCCACCCTTCATGCTTTATTGGAGCAATTGTAATTTGGAATTACAATTGTTGCAGCTCAGGCATCAAATGATTGTTGCTGTATTGTATTGGTGATAAACTTATTTATCGACAAATATAATTATTCATAAATATTTTAGGCAATTTAGGTTTGTTGAAGTTCAGGCATCAACTGACTTAAAGGCAGGATATATGTATACTGGATGGCGCAATTATTTGCATTATGAATACTGGCTTTCCTTATAAAGTATCGGCTGATTAAACGGTTGGATATATTTGTGTGTGTGTGTGTGTTTACTGGACGCCGCCTTTTACATATACTGTACCATTTTAGGTGACTTGGTATTTAAAATAGCGTGGCTTTCGTTAACAATTTCAAGAGAAGAACTTAAGATTTTTCATAGGATCAAGAATTATCCTTGATTCATTAACATCTTAATTAAGGGAACTCTTTTTAAACCTCAACCTACAACTTTCACATAATATAAAGTTGGTAAATCCTCATATCAAAACAAACTTGATGACATCAATTAAGGACAAATTTTTATAACTGACTTTGTTTGAAACTCTAAACACACTCACATTGCATAAAAACAAACGTATTAACATGCAAGCAAGGAGCACTTCCATTGAAGTTATATGGACATTTAATTCACTGAAATCTAGACATATTGTAGTCGATCTAGGCTAGCGTCAAATTTATATTTATAAGAAATTGAGTTTTAAGCAATTTTGATCGCGCATATTTCTCTGAAGTTACAAACTTGGAGCAATAGAATGAATATAAACAATGAGGGTTTTCAAGCTCTATTTAGAAATTAAATTTTGAAATTATGCTTTAAATTGTTATTAGGTGGCAACTCCATCAGACACCCGTCTTCTTAACAGCACTGTGATGCTCCTCATAATCACAAACACACACACAAACTCACATGTAAACACACACTTACACTTCTTATTTGTCTTGTACTTTGTAGTGATCGGATTCATGGCATTTGAGCTTATCACTTTACAAAATATAGTGGGGTGGAATTTGTGTTTTTCTTCTTTCACATCTCATAGAGAGGGAGTACTTCACTTTTTTTTTTTTTTTCGCCCTCGTACTAGTTTCTGCTCCACAGACTTTGTTTTCATAGGATTTTCTATGTTTTAGAACACATTTCTCAGCATTTCTCAATTTACATTGAAAAGTCTTTTTATGAAAACAAAAATGTTGAATGAACTGCAATGGAATTGGTCAAAGTTCGCTCAAAACAAGAAACGTGGCCGGAGGCCTAATACTCTGGCTCCGGCACCGGTAATAACATCAACCCCAGCATTGGCACCGGGATTCATGAACCAACTGAGTCTTGCACAATCTCCGTGTCACAATGCAAGTGGGCCCAGCGGGTGGTCTCCACCATTATATGCTAGCAAGAGTTTTCGTGAGGAAGAACCTGAAATGGAGACGGAAGATACTGACTCTGACTATTCTCCACCATCAAAGAATTTGAGGTCGCGGAATAAGCTTCCTCAAAAGAAGCAAATTAAGAAAGGAGAATTCAGATCCATTTCCGGCCCAAAAAGTGGTCTGACACTTGGTGCGGAAATGAAGTTCTCTCTTTCTCTTTCAGACAAAGAGATTGGTGAGGACTTCATGTTTATGACTGGGCGATGGCCTCCCAGGAGGACAAAGAAGAGAACCAAGCCTCTCATAAATAAGCCAACCCGCGTAAGAACAATCTGGTTTTGCACTATTTTTTACTCCCTCCGTCCCTAAATGAACGTCTATTTTTAAGAAAGTGTTGCCCAAAATAAATGTCATTTTCGTAAAAAAGTTTGCCCCTAAATGTTTTTTACCAAATTGTTTTCATTCTTCGTTGTATAAAAAGTAAACATTTTCTAAATGTCTCCTAAATGAAATTTGGACTTTTATTTAGGGACGGAGGGAGTATCATGTATATTTACTGTGGTTTTGTTCAAAATCTAAGCTTTGTGGCTTCAATTTAATTTGTAGGATTTGTATCCAGGCTCATTGCTGCATTTAGTGCACCCAAGGCTCTACAGAGTTAAAAAAAGTACACAAAAGGTGTTGTTTTTGAGTAATTATAGTTTTTTTAGTCATTTTTTTCGTTCTTAGTTTAAAAGAAGATTATTTTCTTACAGTGATTTTCACGAAATTTCTGCTGATGGAGTTCATTGGAGTAGTTTTTGAAGCTCGTGACCTGTGGTATACAAATCTAGGTTTTGGTGGAGGATTTCAAGCCAATATTCAGTCACTGCAAACAAGTGTTTGTTTTCCAGTGCCCTTTTCTAGTCCCTTTTAAGACTAATTTTGAACTGAAGTTTCCTAGGTTTATGTTGGATGTTCACTTTTTATATTTAAGATGCTCGTTTATTTGTAATTTTACTTGTTTAAGGCTTTAATTCACATCTTAAGCGCCCTTTTGTGACAAAAGTTTGTCCTGTTTTAAATATGTAGCTTTTACAGAATCATGTTACAAGAGTTTTTTGTTGAGCCAGCTCAGTTAATTCATAGCTATTCAATTTTATTAAATTAATTAGAAGAATACAACACGAAAGTGTAGCCCGACTAAAACATAAAATATCCAAAAAATGCTTAATTTTTCCATGAATCAAAAAAATCTGAACTAAGCTCTAGCCTAGTTCCTCCAGTACCACCATGTACATGATAATGATAGCATTTTATATAATCTGGTTTAGAAAATAGTAGCTTTAATAGTGTATTTTTCTCAAAGTTTTTTGTGCGAGTTTACAGGCATGTTTAGCTAATCACATCTTATGTTTTTCGTCCCGGCGATTATGTGAAATTCTACCGTTTTATGGATACAATCGGTTTAATGTTTTATTGTGTGATACTCTAGCTGCTGTTATATTGTGTTACGTGCATCACAATTCACATATTCACGCCGAAAAAATGCAGTAGAAATGATTAAATAATAAAATGAATACGATGCTTAGCACTATACAAAGAATCTACTGCATGTATGCATAAATATTCACAACTCGACGGAATCCACCGAAGAGATTCAAAAGTAATAGAAGTTCACTACTCAATGGAATCTATCAAAAGATAAAGAACAAGAAAAGAAGACACAAAGGTCAACTTTTTATTTAACTTAACTCAAAATTCATTTTTTAATAAAGACAACTTGTAGGATATTTGTAATTTACTTAGAACATACTTCCAACCTAGGAATACTAAAAATACTAAAGGGGTTGATCAAACAACTAAGTACTGTTTATAAGAAAAGATCAAAAGACTAGAAAACCCCAAATACTACAAAATTCATGAAACAGTCACTATTCGCAACTCTCGGTTAAACATTTACTCCCTCCGTCCCACTACAAACTAAACACTTTCCTCATAAGGCATCCCACTACAAACTACACACTTCCTAAAATGTAAATGTTTTAATACTTTTATATTAATGGGACCCAGATGTCATACTCAAAACATCAATTCAATTATAGAACGATTGAGCAAAGGCAAAAAGCTTAGTGATATAGAACGTGAAAGAGGTGCTTGAGCTCCAAATTGTCTGTAATGTTAGGAAGGACTAGGTGCTATGGCAACTAAAACATTGTTATAGTGTGAAGAAGTACGCAAAGGCGCTTTAGCGCATGAGAAGTTGAGATGGGACCATAAATCTTAAAGTCAGCAAATACATTGTTTTTTAAATATTAATGAACACCTTAGGCTATTACAGGAGTGACACAAAAGTCATCAATTATCTTGACTGCTTGAATGTTTACTAAGTGGAAACGCATTTTTGTTTGTTTCACTATGCATTTATTAAGTGTATCTTTGAGAAAATCCTTCTTTTTACTTTTTTATAACTCCCCACACATTTCTATTTTTTAATTGTTTGGATCTTAATACATTAGAAGGGTTTGTCTCAAGGTATTCAAATGTATTTATTTGGAGTGTTAATGGTTCCTATTAAGGCATCATATTAAACTATGCCTGAAATATACTCCCTCCGTCCCACATGAATGTAAACCAACTTTTTGGGTGTGGGAATTAAGTAAAAGTGATGTAAGAAAGAGAAAAAGTTAAATGTTGTGAGTATGAAAAATTAAATAGGAGAGAGAATGAGTGGGAGGAATAGTGAGGAGAGAGAATGTTGTGAGTGTAAAAGTGAAGTAGGAGAGAGAATGAGTGGGTGGAATAGTGAATATTCTTTGCCATTTTGGGAAGTTTGCATTCACGTGGGTCGGAGGGAGTATATATATATATATATATATATATATATATATATATATATATATATATATATATATATATATATATATATAAAATAGAAATAAGTTTGCATTCACGTGGGACGGAGAGAGTATATATATATATATATATATATATATATATATATATATATATATATATATATATATATATATATATATATATATATATTATGAAATTGATGGAAGGCTGGCAAAATATAGTGTATTTATATATCATATTGTACATACACCGGCAAAGATCCTACAGATTGTTCCAAGTCATTGGCACAATTTCAGACCAAAAAACTCAGGGATATAGGATCACTAGTAGCAACATGACATCCAAACTTGGTTAAATGGGCATTACTCATGAGTTTAAATTAATAAAATGTAAATATTTGGTCACAAATTCCTCCTTGGTAGCAATTTATTGGCACTTAAGCCATTATCTAACCACACTTATTTTCTGTTTGCCAAATTCTTGAAGGAAAAATAACGGAAATTCAAAAAGGTTTTCTTAAAGAATTAACTGAAATTAAAAAAAAAAAAACCCAAAATTAATGAAACTGGAATGCGGAAAGTCAAGCCTTGTGTTGGACACAATCTCCGTAAGAAGTAATTGCCCCACACTGGTGCTAACGGTTATGGGCAATCTTCTCGTAAGATGCAAATACTTTAAATGTCGTTAATATGAGCACTCCAAATTAACGACTTCGGCAAACAAATCTAAATGTTTGGAACTTCAAGAATTGAATGGAATTTATGCTTCAATATGCTCTCTCTCTAATTTGCTATTGAATTATTGATGACTGAATGAATAAAATTGTCTAACCTGAGGGGGCCTTTTTTAGTTTTCCAAGGATTGTGGTGCCTTTTAAGGAAGAGACACAACATATCGGATGGATCTGGACCGTCTGATCTGATCCTAATCAAGGCACCAGATTGAGCAGAGCGACCCACGCCCATTCGAGGAGACGCGGATCCTCCATCTGAACCGACCCATGTCCATTTCTATGAACACATCCGCCCATCACACACCCGTTCGGCCTATCGTACCTATTCACCCCAGTCCGTGGCTCGCCCCATCTGGGCTGCCCAGACCGAACTGAGCCAGCACCTTGTCCCAACCAATGCAAACCCAAACCGCCTTCATGCACTCGAGCTAGCTGAGCCACGAACCGTGACTCAATTTATCAAAACTTTAAGGCTCCACAGCTCCCAGCGACCGATGTGCACGTGTGAAGTTCAAAGTGCGCCTCTAAAGAGCCTTTTACGCGTTGCGCAGGCTCGGCTCGAGCTCGAATGGTTCTTCGCATCCTCCTCGTGGTTCGAATTTGAGCTAGTCCAAAAATAGCATAATTGGGCAAGTATTTGCACGGTTGGCCCAATGGACCACTAGGTTGCATGGTAAGGAGTATAACATTTGATTGTTACCTCATTGAAGTGGATGAGTTTAAAAACTCTGCTATTTTGTTCTTTCTAGGCAATGTGGGATGTAACTTTCCCCATTCACAAACTCTTCATAAACCCATTTCCAATTGCATACTTTGACCATTAATTTATCATTCACCACAATTTAGTTTTGAGAAAATAAATATATCACATTAATCTACTCCAAATGTAGATTACAAAAATGCAATTTATTTTCATTTACATAAAATAAAATTACATTTAATTTTTGGTCAAATATTGGTCAAACCTAATATTTGGAACCAAATTCCAACAATCCCCCACATGAATGATAATTAATGCATGTATGCAGATTCGTCCAAAAGTTATGGCAAACTATTATTGCATCGGGATAGGTAGCCTATGACCTAGAACGTCCCCTAGTAAAATACTATCAGATATTATAGCCATTTAGTAGTGCGATGATTTGAACTAGTGACTGTAAATTGTATACCAAGACAAAAGTACTAACACAATAATAGCTCAAACACTATTTTTTCTCACGTTGTGTCCATTGTTACAACACCATTTTTGATCAACTGTATGATGGTATTATGTATACGAAGAATATGTCTAAACTTACCATTGTTCATACTGCTCTGTGCCTTTCCTATTGTTGATTGACTATCACAATGTATTGATACAGTGGGCACATGCTTATTCGAACAAGGAATAACCTCCAAGAAGTTCAAGCCATTCTTCTTCTTTCTAGCTTTATCTAAAGCTATAAACTCAAATTCCATCGTGGATCTGACTATACACGTTTGTTTGGAGGATTTACATGACACCGTTCCTCCACCTACTGTGAATACATATCCACTTGTTAACTTGGAGTCTTTTGTGTCAGATATCCAATTGGCATCACAATATCCATCTAATACAGCTAGATATCTCTTATTAAGTATCCCATGTTTCAATGTATACATTAAATATCTCAATACTCTCAATAGAGCCTTCCAATGGTACTCACTGGGATTACTAGTGAACCTACAATTAGTTTTCTCACTGAATATGCATTGTCTGGACGTGCAAAATTTGTTGAGTACATCAGACTGCCAATTATTCTTGCATATTCAAATTGAGAAAATGGTTCCCCTCTGTTCTTAGCTAAGTGTAGTGTCATGTCTACCTGTGTCTTAGCTGGAGGGCTATCAATGGCATTGAACTTTCTAAGTACATTATCTAGATAATGGGATTGTGACAGGACTATCCCTTCTGATGTTTTAGAAATCTTTATTCCTAATATAACATCAGTTAATCCCAATCCCATGTCCTTCGTGTCAAAATGCTTTTTTAACATGCCTTTATCAATTCATGATTACTTCCCATTATCAACATGTCGTCTACATAAAGACAGATAATTACAATTGATCAGATGTTCCTTTAATGTAGACACACTTGTCACATTCATTTATCTTGAATCCATTTGAAAACATTGTTCGGTCAAACTTCTAATTCCATTCTTTAGGTGCTTGTTTTACACCATACAAATACTTTACAAGTTTACATACCTTCTGTTCTTTACCGAGAACTATAACCCTTCAGGTTGTTCCACGTAAATTTCCTTATGTAGCTCTCCATTCAAGAAAATTGTTTTCACAACCATCTGGTGTATCTCAAGGTTATGTACTGCATCAATAGCAATGAGAAAGCGTATGGATGTGATCCTTGTGACAGGGGGATATGTATCGAAGAAATTTTACCCTCTTTCTGTCTAAACGCTTTAGCTATCAGCCGGGCTTTGTACTTATCCTTAGATCCATCTGCTTTATATTTCTTTTTAAGAATCCACTTGCAACCCAACGGTTTGAATACTGGAGGGAGATCAACTAACTCCCAAGTATTATTATGCATAATGGACTCTATTTCAATGTTAATTACTTCTTTCCAGAATGGACTATCCGTCCAAATAAAGATTTTTTAATAGTGGCTGGTTCACTTTCTAACATATATGAAAAAAAATCAGGACCAAAAGACTTCTCCACTCTTGCCCTCTTACTACGTCTATGTCCTTCATCTTTTTCTTGAGATGGACCATTTGTAGATTCATAAGTTCCCTTATTAGAATTTGAATATTTATTTTCCTTCGCAAGAAAGATATTCTCAAAGAATGATGTATTCCTTGATTCATCGTCATTTCTTCATTTATATCAGGAATGTTCGACTTGTGCACTATAAACCGATAGGCACTGCTATTGCTTGCATATCCAATGAAAATGCAATCTATCGTCTTTGGAGTGATCTTGATTTGCTCTGGCTTAGGTACTTCAAACGGTGTATATGGAGCCATCATTTGAAGAATAATGCCAGATTCCCAGCATATATCTTCAAACGGTGCTACATATTCTCCTCCTCTGTCGCTTCGAATTTTCTTAATCTTTACATTAAGTTGAATCTCAACTTCATTCTTATAAGTCTAGAAAGCCCCAAAGGCTTCATCCTTAATTTTCAATAGATATACATAGCAATATCTTGTGCAATCGTGTATGAAAGTAATGAAGTACTTTTTCCCACCTCGAGTTTGCACATACTTTAGATCACATATATCTATGTGAACTAATTCTATAGGTGTCGTATTTCTTATTACCGAGGAAAATGATGACTTAGTCGTCTTTGATTCAACGCAAATTTCACACTTTCCTGTCGACTCGAATTTATTCATAGGAATTAATTCTTGACTCACTAACTTCTTAACTGTATTGAAATTCACGTAACCTAATCTATTATGCAATAAATTATGACTCTCCAACAAGAAAAGATAAGAAACACTTTTATTCCTCGCCTCAGGGCGGATAACATTTATTATATTCATTTTGAAAAGTCCTTTTATCAAGGTACCCATTTCCCATGAATTGACAACCTTTGGTCATATCAAACTTATTGTTTTCAAATACAAGTCTAAAACCAACATTGTTCAATAAGGAAAAAGACACAAGGTTCTTGCGAATGTCTGGGACATGCAGCACATCAAAGAGCGTCAGTTTGCCGAAAATCATTTTCAGCACAACCTTTCCAAATCCTACGACAATGGAAGCAGCATAGTTTCCAGTGTACAACTTTTGTTCATTGATAGGAGTGTATGATGAGAAAATCTCCTTATCAGCACATATTTGGTGGGTAGCTCCAGTGTCTATCCACCATTCCTTTGGTTTATCTCCCAACTTTGCCTAGCTGGTGCACATATCTGGTGGGTAGCTCCAGTGTCTATCCACCATTCCTTTGGTTTATCTCCCAACTTTGCCTAGCTGGTTTCAAACACCATTGCTGTTAAGTCAAGGTCATTCAGTCTTTCAATGACATTAGCTTGACTTCTGGAGCCGGTCTCTTCAATCATATAAACCCGTTTCAAAGAGTTCCACAACTCCTTTGCTATCTCAATAAGACACTGCTCTCAGTAAAGGGCATTATTTAGCCTACTCAATATGTACATTTTACATATGAGATTTCCATGATCCAAAGCCTCTTTGGCTATCCTCCTTTGTGGTTCGGGATCATCATCATGTATAGCAGGGTTGTCCTCTTACAGGAACATCTTCAAAATGAGGGTACAACATCTTTTATTGCATACTTTAGAACCCACCCCTTCGAACATAATTAGTTCCTTTCCAAGTCCTGGATAAGTCGAAGAAGCAGGAGCATGTGAACCATCTGGTTCATTGTAGTTAAATGTTGACGGGGTGTAGCCCAGATGACAGGTTTTGTTTTCAGTTGTCATTTTCTTAAGAAAACGTAAATTTACTTACAATTATAGGGAAAATAACGGAAATTCATAAGGTTTTCTTAAAGAATTAACTGAAAATAAATTAAACCCAAAATTAATAAAACTTAAATGCGAAATGTCGAGGCTTGTGTTGGACACAATCTCCATAAGAAGTAATGCCCCGCACTGGTGCTAACAGTTATCGGCAATCTCTCGTAAGATGCAACGATTTTAACTGTCGTTAATAGAAGCACTCTCGGCGAAAAAATCTGAATGTTTGGAACTTCTGGAATTGAAAGGAATTTTATGCTTCAATATGCTCTCTCTCTAATTTTCTATTGAATGCTTGATGACTAAATGAATGAAATTGTCAAACATGGGGGTCCTTTTATAGTTTTCCAAGAGTTGTGGTGCCTTTTAGGGAATAGACACAATTCAGATCGGATGGATCTAGACCGTCTGATCTGATCCTAATCAAGGCACCAGATTGAGCGGATCGAGCCACGCCCATTCGAGGAGACGCGTATCCTCCATTTGAACTGACCCATGTCCATTCAAATAGACTTATCCGCCCAGCACACACCCATACAGCCAATCGCACCTATTTGCCCCAGTCCGCGGCCTGCCCCATCTGGGCTGCCCTGACCGAACCAATGCAAAACTGAACCGCCCACATGAACTCGAGCTAGTTGAGCCACGAACCATGACTGAATTTCTCAAAACTTTAAGGCTCCACAGTTCCCTATGCGAATTGCAAAGTGCCCCTCTAAAGAACCATTTGCGCGCTACGCGGGCTCGGGCTTGGATGGTGTGCACCATCCTCGTGGTTCAAATTGGAGCTAGTCCAAAACGAGCACAATTGGGCCAATATTTGCGTGGTTGGCCCAATGGAACACCAGGTTGCATGGTAAGGAGAATAACACTTGATTGTTACCTCCTTGAAATGGATGAATTTAAAAAATTCTCCTACTTGTTGCTTTATAGGCAATGTAGGATATGACTTTTAACATTCACAAAGTCTTTATAAACCCATTTCCAATTGCATGTTTTGAGCATTAATTTCTCATTCACCACAATTTGGTATTGAGAAAATAAATACATAACATTAATATAATCTGAATTTAGATTACACATAAGCAATTTATTTTCATTCACATAAAATGAAATTACATTTATCTTTTGGACAAATATTAGTCAAACCTAAATTTGGAACCAAATTCCAACAATTCTATCTTCGCATCCATATATTTTACCCTATTCCTATAAAAGGTCAAGATGATAAAATTGGATACAATTAATTCTTGATTACAAAATTCTATCTCCACAGCCATTTTTTTTTGGTTACAATTTTCCTATTAAGGCTGAGATGATATGATTAGCATAGTCTAGAAATAGAATATTTTAAAGTGAAGAATAAATCTTATATACAAATTTTATTCATCCATCGCTCTCCATACCTCTCCATTTAGATGATAAAATTTGTTACATTTATTTCTTGATTACCAAATTCTATCTCCACAATCATGTTATTTGCTAGATCTGTGGCCACCATATTAATGTATTTTGCCCATTATTACACCTAAACTCGGACAAAATATTCTAGCATAAAAAGTAGAAAAGTGAACACTCATTTATTGAAATATAATATTAAAGATGAATTTAGTAACTTTCTTAAAGTTGACATTCATTTAAGAGCAAATATTTTCAGGAAATAAAAGAAAATTAGGGACGGAGTAACATTTCTTCTATGGCCGGAACATTTTTTACTAAGAAAAGAAAGACCGCCATGAAAAGTTTAGATTTACATAATTTTCTCATTTTCTTGTAGTAACATAATGTGCTTCTTATAAGAAAATAAAATAAATAAGTTTTGGGCGAGAATAAAATATTAATGTTTTGAGGTGACTAATAATATAGCCAAAATGAGATGTTCAGATTCCTCTTCGTCCCAATACTTTAATGCTCTATATAACAGCTGCCCCACCCCCAATCTCTCCACAAGCGCAAAGAAAATCTCTCTCTCTCTCTCTCTCTCATTCTAGGGATTGAGTTTGTTGCATTCCAGCTTAAACATCCCTCACTTTCCAGATACTTTTTTGAAGTTTTTATTAGATCATTTCTGGTTAATTTTTGTTTCTTCCATTTTCTCTCTTTATCTCCCCAAGTTGCCTTTCTATAAGGTTTTCTTGGTCTTTGAACCAATTTTCCTCCTAAAATAAAATGTCAAAGAACCTCATATGGATGTTGGGTCCATCCGCTGTCTCAAAAAATGTCAAGCAGGCTGATCCAGCCCCAGAATCTGACAGTCAACCTAGACCTTTTCGATCAAGTAAAATGTAGGTGCCCTGAAAGAATCTCAGTTGGCTAAAACTGGACAGCTACGTCAGAGCCTGTCCTCATCACCTGTCAAGATTTTCACCGCTCAGAGAAACACAAATTCTCCTCCTCCTGGTGCTGCAGCCACTAAAATGGTGGCTCGACGGGCACAAAGGGGTCCTGGGAAACAGAAGAAACATGCTAATTCAAAGATGAAAAATCTTTCTGAGAAAGGGGTGCAGAAACTGGATCTCGAAAGAACAGATCAAAATGAACAACAGGCTCCTGTGGAGGAGGTGGTGGTGGATAAACATAAGGTGTCTGTGGAGGAGAAGCTTAAGTTGAAGGATTTGGAGAGAGTTATAAATGTTTTTTCTTTCACTCTTACTTTGAAAGAGAATGAAGATGATTTTTTTCTAATGACGGGTAAAAGGCCTCCAAGGAACCCGAAGAAGAAAACATCTTTAGAAAACGTACGGATATATAAATTTGTTTTGCACTATCCAAATGTCATCATCTATTTTCATGGTATTGTTCTTACTAGTTTTTTTTATGGGTTGCAAATATGTAGAACTTGCATCCAGGAAATCGGCTGGATGAAGTGTGTGCTGCTATTGACAAAAAACAAGGAGAAGCTGCTTTACAAAAGGTCTGATTTTTGTTTCCTTTCTCACAGATTTGTGCATTCAAAATATGGCTTACATAAATAATTTTGTCCATTCAATCAGAATTAGTGCGGTCAGTGATGGTGAAGCATGGTTGATGGATGTCATAGTTTAGAGTTGTTCTTGAGGGTCAAGCTGTAATTTTTAATGTGCATAGCATAATGAGCCAAAAGCCCTAATATTTTTGTACGTTGGGGATTTACCAAATATAGATTCAAAATGAGTTTTGCTATTTAACAATTTAAAAGGTGTACGATTTATCAAATACTCAGTTGAGAACACACTCACCCAAAAATTTAATTGACAAACCATCCTGAAATCTCTAGGCCCTAGCCACATTCAAGATATGCCTGTGCTTACGTTCCACGCTCCCATTTCGTAGGGATGTACGGACGCAAGTAGTGAGATGAAAAATAGTGTTTTCAATGAAGTACTTATCCAAGCATATAAACTTCTTCCCATTGTCACTATGTAAATTTTTTACCCGTTTATTAAACTGATGTTCAACCATGGCAAAATAACTTTTCAGAATTCAGGGGACATCATCCTTTGATTTTATCAAATAAAACCACACAACTCGAGAATAATCATCCAAAATAGACAAGAAATATTTAGCACGACACGATGTAGGAGTACGATAATCTCTCCGAAGGTCACAGTGAATTAATTCAAATAGTTAACTGCATTATTTTCGCTAGACAAAAATTTGTCCCTCGTTTGCTTAGCTTTGCAACAAATCTCACAAATGTCTTTACTAATACTACTATGACCCAAAAATCGTAACAAAGCAACTACTTTATTAGATGGATGACCCAATTTGATGCCATATTTCTTGCTTCCCGATCTCCGCAACATTGCACAACTTTGCTTCAGCCGAAGAACTCAAGTAATATAGCCCACATAATTTGTCGGTGAAGTACACAAGACAATTTGATTCTCCAAGTAATTGAGAGACAGATAAAAGATTCCAATTAAAATTTGGGGCATAAAGAACGTTGCGCAAAATCATATTGGTCCCAATTCTTTGCCTCTCCTTCTTTTGTTGCAGTAAGATACCTCTCATTGGGCAGCTCTGTGCGGCTTCCCTTAAGTCACGAATGTTATTGAGGAGTCATAAAGTTCCTATAATGTGTCTATTTGTGCCACTATCGACGAGCCAAACAACATTATTTTGAGTCATACCAGTTAGACGATCAAATGGTTTAACTTTGTCTGTACATAGATCTTGAAGTGCTCCCATTGCTCACTAGAAAATCCAACGAGATTTGCTCTTTCTGCATCCGTCATTCCAGATCTGATGTTCCCTTGGATGTGCACAGTGTTAACCCGAGCAGTGAGTGTTGGAACATAAATGATCCATTAACCATGAACCGACTCACAACTAGATTAAGAAGAAAAGAAGAAGAAGAAGACGAAAGCGTGTACCTTGTGATTCCATGATTGTTCTTAGTCTTGTTCTTGATGAAGTAAGAAGATAGTCTTTAAAGAAGAGAGGAGTAGATCTTCTAAGTGATTGTGCCTTATTCTCTTGTCTTCTTAGATCTTTATGAAGAGTTTATAAATGAGAAAAATAACCAAAATTTTCAGTCCCTTCTATGGCTGATGGAATGGCCTTTATATAGGAAGGGAATAGGCACCTCACTTAGGGACTACACCTATTCATGTATAAGAGTTTACCATTATGCCAATCATTTAATGGTAGCCTTATACTATGGAATTCTACATATTATTTTGAGTTCTATACTTTATACCATATATTATAATATTGATCATTATATTATTAAGTATTTATATGTTACATTAATCCATGTTCTTACAATATCCCACTTGTATTATTATAACATATACCTTTACTTAATAAATTTCTTCAATCATATTTATAACACAAATGACAACCCTTATGTGCACTTTGTTGTCATTCGAAAACAATCCCGTCCATTAGTCATATAAGTATACGGACTAAAGGGGCATTCTTTGTAATTGATTCGCAACTAAACCCACATTAATCACATATATATATCAAACTAAATGACATAGATTAAGTATAGATATGTAGCATGGAATATTAATGAATATATATAAAAGATGCGTATATATATTCTCCAACTAGTCCTACTTTAATCAAATGAGATCAATTTAAATGAAAGCAACACAAGGAAATAGAAACATTTAAACTCCCACTGATTTAGGCATTATCAAAAGTCATTACACCCATATGAGCAACATGCTTGGAAATACTATAGGAGATAACGCCTTAGTAAATGGATCCGCTAACATGGAGTTTGTACCAATAAGTTCTATTTCTATTTGTTCATTTTGTACTCTTTCTCTCATAACAAGAAACTTAATATCTATATGCTTAGATTTAGATGAACTCTTGTTGTTGTTGGAGTACAATACTGCGGCCCGATTGTCACAATATAACTTAAGCGGTCTTTCAACACCTTTGACAATCCGCAGTCCTTCAATAAATTTACGCAGCCATATAGCTTGATTGGATGACTCATAGCAAGCAACAAATTCGGCTTCCATGGTGGAAGTAGTAACTAATGTTTGCTTGGCACTTCTCCAAGATATCACTCCACCGGCCAAAGTGAAGACATAACCCGATGTCGATTTGTGACTATCTTGGCATCCAGCAAAGTCGGAATCGGAAAAACTAAAGATCTCAAGATGATCCGATTTTGTATATGTAAGCATGTAGTTCTTCGTGTTTTGTAAGTATCTTATCACTCTTTTGGCTGCGACCCAATGTTCTCTTCCCGGATTGCTTTGATATCGCCCAAGCATGCCAACAATAAAGGCAAGATCTGGGCAAGTACAGACTTGAGCATACATTAGGCTTCCTACTGCCGATGCGTAAGGGATATTTTCCATATACTTGGATTCAAGATTATTTTTAGGACATTGATTTAGACTGAACTTATCTCCCTTAGAGACCGGGGTGTCATGTGGTTTACAATTCTCCATGCTAAACCTTTGTAATACCTTCTCTATATAGCTCTTTTGGGATAATCTTAACATACCCCGTGAGTGATCACGATGTATTTGGATTCCCAATACAAAAGAAGCTTCTCCAAGATCTTTCATCTCAAATTTGTTTGAGAGAAATTTCTTGGTTTCCTTAAGAATGTCCTTATCATTACTAGCAAGTAAAATGTCATCCACATATAAGACCAAAAATATAAATCTACTCCCACTGAACTTATGGTACACACAATCTTCACCAAGATTCATTTCAAAGCCAAATGAAAGAATAACTAGGTTAAATTTTAAGTACCATTGACGAGATGCTTGCTTGAGCCCATAAATGGATTTCTTAAGTTTACAAACTAGATGACTAGTTTGATCCGAATCAGTCACCATTTCTGGTTCCTTCATATAGATAGTTTCCTCAATGTCGCCGTTGAGAAAAGCTGTCTTTACATCCATTTGATGAAGCTCAAGGTCAAAATGTGCCACTAAAGCCATAATGATCCTAAAAGCATTTTTAGAGGATACCGGTGAAAATGTTTCTTTGTAATCAATGCCTTCTTTTTGAGTAAATCCTTTAGCGACAAGACGAGCCTTATGTCTTTCCACATTCCCTTGTGAATCCCTTTTGGTCTTAAAGATCCATTTACATCCGATGGGTTTCACATTCTTAGGTAATGGGACAAGATCCCAAACGTCATTATCATTCATGGATTTTAACTCTTCATTTATGGCATCAATCCACTTATGAGAATTTCGACCACTAATAGCTTCATGGAAGGTGATTGGCTCATCTCCCACTAAACCTAACGGTTCCTCATTCTCGGCAAGATATACATCATAATAATCCGGTATAGCACTCTTTCTTGCTCTATTAGATCTTCTTAATGGCACCGGTTCTTCTTGATTTTGAGGGTGTTGAATTTCCTCATCAACATTTTCATGTTGTTCATTAATAGGAGAATTAACGTCATTTTGAATATTATGTTCTTGTCGAATTTCAGGCACTATTGCTTGATTTTCGATAGGAACTATAGGAAGAGGTATAGAAACGAATTCCTCTTCCATTTCTTCAAATTCAAAATTACTATTCAAATTTTCCCCTCTAAATTCAACATCCTCAAAGAACCTAGCATTTCCCGTCTCGAAAAAGGTTCTAGTTTTTTGGGTCATAGAATTTATATCCCCTAGATCTTTGAGAATACCCTACAAAATAACTACTAACTGTCTTAGCGTCCAACTTTCCTTCGTTAGGTCTATAAGGCCTAGCTTTGGCTGGACAACCCCAAACATGAAGATGATTAAGGGACGGTTTCTTACCAGTCCATAATTCATAATGGGTTTTGTCAGTAGCTTTTGAAGGAGCTCTATTAAGTAGGTAGGTTGCGGTTTTCAAAGCATCGCCACATAAAGAGTGAGGTAAAGAAGTACAAGAAACCATACTTCTTACCATATCCTTAAGGGTTCTATTACGTCTCTCGGCTACACCATTCATGCTAGGTGTCCCCGGCATGGTGTAGTGAGGGACAATCCCACACTCTTCCAAATAGCGAGCAAAAGGACCCGGACGTTGTTCTCCCGAACCGTCATTCCGACCGTAGTATTCACCACCACGATCGGATCTAACGTTCTTAATAATCTTTTCAAGTTGATTTTCAACTTCGGTTTTAAAAGACTTGAAAACGTCCAATGATTGAGACTTTTAATGAAGCAAATAAATGTATCCATAATGAGAGAAGTCATCTATGAACGTAATAAAATATGTTTGCCCGTTCCATGAAGGGGTAGGGAACGGTCCACATATATCCGTATGAATTAGTTCTAAGACTTTTGTAGCTCTCAAGGATTCATTTTTGTTTGTACTATTCATAAATTTTCCCTTAAGACATTCAATACAAAAGTTATTTTCCGGAGTATCAAGCTTATGTAGTATTCCCTCGGACACAAGCTTGTCAATTCTCCTTTTGGAGATATGACCCAAATGCCTATGCCACAAGGTATAAGAGTTTTTACTTGAAAACTTTCTTTTTATGCCTCGAGAGTTAGTTTCATTATTATGGGACTCATTTAATGAATTGACTGTGTCAAGTAAATATAGATTATCAATGTAAGACAAAGAACTAGTACCAAAAAGCTTTGAATCAAAATATAAATTGCATTTATTATTACCGAAGATGCAAGAATAACCTTCTCGATCCAATGTAGTGACGGAAATTAAATTCCGTCTAAATGATGGAATAATAAATACATTGTTCAAAACTAAGAAGTATCCAAGACTTAAGGATAATCTATAAGTCCCTATGCCTTCCACCTCTACCGGCTTTCCACTCCCATGTAGATGAATCTTTCACCTTCATTAGGCGTTCGGTAGTTCGTGCAACCCCGCATACATGAACTTATGTGAGTAGTTGCACCGGAGTCTAACCACCATGAATACGAAGGAATAGAAACTAAATTAGCTTCAAGACAAAACAAAGCTAAATGACATACCTTTCTTTAATTCGCCATTGGCGATACTTAGGGCAACAGCTTCATGTGAGTGGGGTCCTTGCAAAAGAAGCACTTTTTCACCTTTTGATCATTTGATGATCCCTTAGGCTTCTTTGATGCAACCGCAATCTCCTTACCTTTTCTCTTAATCCCACGAGAAGAGGTAGATGCATAATGTGCACTTTCGGGTTTGGTGTGTTTCAACCTATCTTCTTCATCCGTGACATGTGAAATTAATTCATTAATATTCCACTTGTCCTTTTGACAATTGTAGGTCATTTCAAAATGACCAAATTGTGAAGGAAGAGAAATTAAAGCCAAATGCACAAGCATATCTTCCGATAAGTCCAACTTAAGTGCTTTTAATTTCGTTGATAGGTGAAACATTTCCATTATGTATTCCCTTAGGTTTCCAGTGCCCTTGTACCTCATGGAAACAAGCTTCCTTAAGGTAGCACTTGTTTCCGATTTATCGCTTTTTGCAAAGCGTTGTTCTAGGGCATCTAGGAAACCTTGCACCATCATCCTCTGAGACTCGTTCGTAAATGTCTCTCGGACTGCATTCTTAATTATGCTTAGGCTGACGCGATTAGAACGCTTCCACCTCTCTGAAATCAAGCGGTCTTCCGCAGTGCTTTTATCAGTTAGAGGGGCAGGAGCTTGTTCTCTTAATGCGAGGTCAAGGTCCAAACAGCCTAAGACCATAATAATCTTGTTTTTCCAAGTTTTAAAGTTTTTCCCAGTTAGCAAAGGAATTGAGTTTAAGGCAGTAGTAACAGATGAAGCACTGATCAAACCTGAATGAAGAAAACAAAAGAATGAAACAAAACATATATAAGAAACTACACAATGATTAATTATATTAAAATGAATTCCATCATAATAAAAGATAATCAATATGACATCAAGACTAATCTTTGGATTGCGAATTGACTCACAATTTGATTTATCTTAGGGTAAACAAATAGCTTAAACAACACACTTTAAATATTTGCCTTCCTTTGGGCCGGATCAAGTATAAAAAATGTCCTAAAATTTAAGGTACTTGTTCCCGGGTAATAAAGAATGTAAACAATTCATTTTAAACACCCGCCTTCCTTTGGGATGGTTCACAGTATTTAAAATGATCAAAAGTTTAGTTCAATTATTACCCCATGAATGCAAATACTTAGTCAATAACAAGGTCTCCTTTGGGAAACAAGCATGTTATCACATATCAATATTTACATTCATCACTTTAACAAATTTGTATTTAAATAACGTAAATTGCTTTGGCAACAATATTATTTAAACAATGAATAAATTTATTTAAGCATATAATTAATCATACTTTAGGGAACTTAAGACTTTAAGGTAATTTCTGAAAATTTAAAGGGTAAAGAAATAAGCGAAATTTATTAATAAAAGACAATATCCTTTTGTTCTACCCGTCCATTCTTAAAGTTTGATAACTCTAAGAACCGCCGAAGCGCGACTGGTGTCCAGATACTATAATTTATTAATAAATTATCACAAATGACCAAAAGGGCACGAATGACCAAAAGGGTGTAGTTCTATAAACATTTAAGCTTCTGCATACATGGGCGGTTGCTCAGGTCAAGGTGGGCGACCGCCCAAGCTTCAATTCCACAAATATTCAAGTCGCTGTACACATGGGCGACCGCCCAGGTCAAGATGGGCGACCGCCCAAGCTGCATTTCCACAGACATTGAAGTTGCTGTACACATGAGCGACCGCCCAGATCAAGATGGGCGACCGCCCATTTGCCCAGTGCCCAGATTTGACGAAAAGTCACCATTTTTAACACCCTTTTATGAACAGTTTTGAACCAAATAGAGAGAGCCAGGACAACGAGCTATAACATCCAATTTCCCACATTTAGACTATCAATTCTTAACTTAATCATAAATCAATATTAAACCAAAGCAAGTAGATCCGCATACTCACATCACATTTTTAAATGCATGGCTATGCATATGAACAAACTCACAACGCATCCAAGGATGGTGGCTATGTTCAAAAATGGGATAATCTTACATTAAGAATTGAAAGCCTTGTGAGTAAATTTATAATTTAGAAGTAACATAATACTCTAGAATCTGAATTAGAGTATGATAATTCAAGAACACATGATAAACATAGAATCTTTTCAAGAATTAAAAGCATAGGCTTTACAAGAAACACAAACTCAATCTAGTATATGAACATGCTCTGATACCAATTGTTGGAACATAAACGATCCATTAACCATGAACCGACTCACAACTAGATTAAGAAGAGAAGAAGAAGAAGAAGACGGAAGCGTGTACCTTGTGATTCCATGATTGTTCTTAGTCTTGTTCTTGATGAAGTAAGAAGATAGTCTTTAAAGAAGAGAGGAGTAGATCTTCTAAGTGATTGTGCCTTATTCTCTTGTCTTCTTAGATCTTTATGAAGAGTTTATAAATGAGAAAAATAACCAAAATTTTTAGTCCCTTCTATGGCTGATGGAATGGCATTTATATAGGAAGGGAATATGCACCTCACTTAGGGACTACACCTATTCATGTATAAGAGTTTACCATTATGCCCATCATTTAATGGTAGCCTTATACTATGGAATTCTACATATTATTTTGAGTTCTATACTTTATACCATATATTATAACATTGATCATTATATTATTAAGTATTTATATGTTACATTAATCCATGTTCTTACAGTGAGTGCTTAACGTCCAGCTTCACGACTCTTTCATGCACCCGAAGCCCGAACAGTGCTCCCTTTAGGGTTTCGTAACCGCTATTCTCCCCACCATTCTAGATAGCCGACTAACTTGAAGCAAGTGTCCACTTCATGCCCTTTCTTTCACATTTACTCCATCTCGGTTCAATATTTTCTTCTTGAATCGTTTAAGTATTATTTACATTTACTTCATTTTGAGATAATGTATCATTATAAATTCCTTTCCTTGGATAGTTTTCTCTATCCTTATAAGGAAAAATATTATCAAAAAAATTATGCTTCTGTAGGTTACATGATTGAGTTTTTGTATATACTTTCCACCTTATACTCGTAAACCAAAAACTTATAGGCTGCACTATTTTCGGCAGGACCAAGATATATGCAATCTATTGTTTTGGGACATAGTTTATTCCTTTTTGGTATAGAAATTTGAACTTTGGCAATCAAACCCCACACATTCATTCTTTTAAAAGCAAGCACTCTTCCTTTAAATAATTAATAAGGAGATTGCTTACTTTTCTTATAGGAATCCTGTTTAATATCATATTTGCATTGATACATCTCCCCATAAATTATGTGGTGTCCCTAAAGTATGTAACATTGCATTAATCATATTTTCCCAAAAAGCGTAAAGTACGATGGTTAGAATTGATAAAAAATGTGTTTGTTTTCACTACTTTTGTGAAAATTGAGTGCATATATAAAGTACAAAGGTTAAAACTGCTAAAAAGTAATAATGATGATTAAAACCGAAGTTTAAGCATAGTATGAGGGTTCAAAATGTTGATAGGCCTTCTTTCAACAACTCCATTTTGTTGTGGAGTATATGAGGCTGTTGTTTCAATCACAATTTCACGAGTAGTACAAAATTCTGCAAGGTCTTTGGATTAATATTCTTCTCCTCTATCTGACCTTAGAGGTTTTATTCTTTTCTAACTTCAGCTCTATGTTTCTTAAACATGTTTAAAGTTTCATCCTTAGTATAAGGGGCTATTGTCCCTTTCCTATTTTATTCATTTCTCTTTCTCCTCTGTCAAATTCATTTTATTTCATTTCATTATTAAAAAATAACAATTTCCTCACGATTCACCATGTCATCTTTGAATTTGCTTGGCCATTCACCAACTCAACAACTCCATTGCTCATTATTTATTAGTTTAAACCTCCTATATTTTGATGAATATCCTCAAGATCTAATAGAATATTCATTTCATGAATTTGAAAATGATTCCCCACTATATTTTGATAAATTTATTAAAAGTACTTGTAAGCATTTTTCGAACATGACGAACTTTAAATTTCCTTGGACTCTTGACCATTTCCATCCAATCGTTCCAATAAGATGTACAAAAGTAACCACTGTTAATTTTTTTATGAACCAATTGAATGACATACTTGATGGGCTGATGTCAAAGGGATCCTTGTAACAATGACTATTTTTTATATGATGAGGCACACTTGATACTTGAATCCATGATATAGTATCAAAAATATTGGAGATTGACTTACCCCAATAAAATATGATGGATTTGACTCACAAATATGACAATCTTTGAAGCATTTATCACACATGGGTGGCAAAGTACATTTAAAATATTTACATAAAATTTCATTTGATTTTTAGAATACTAATTGTTAGGACCTAACTATGTCCCAACATAGTTAAGTCTGGTTTTGACAAAGGAACATATCCAAAATATGTTTAATAAACAAAAGACCTCAGCTAGCAAAGAACTGTTAGTCAGCAAAGATCAAGATCATCTCCATAAATCCTCAACCTAATCACCACTGGACCAATGTTTCCAAAACAAGAATTGCATATCATTATTCAAGTGAAATAATCTAGCCAGATTCATCTACCTAGATTATTATCAAAGACATATTGATCTGACATTAATGATCAAACTGCTGAAAGTAATGATCAATAAGCATTAGAGAAATTGTGTTATTCAATTACATTCATCCACAAAGAGATCATTCATAACACTATATACAAACCATGTCATCTACTCAAATCTAGACCTAATCAGGAAGACTGCTTGATCCAACAGCTAAGACTCAACAGCAGAGATTTATCACTCTGACAGCGAAGATCTTTAGTGCTAACAGAAATGTACTAAAACAGTGATGACAAGGATGTGCTATCTTTAAACCTCTCAACAAAATTGCCATGTCATCCCTTCTTGAAGATCATCTGAACTTGGGTTGCAAATTCCAGCCTGTATATATCCAGCCAATAATGCACTAAATACAAGCACTGTTTCAACCACACCATTTACTGCATTGTCTCCTCCAACGGCTCTTTCTCAGTCTATAAATGGAAGACTCACTTGACTGGATTCCTTGCCCCTCTACACACAACCTTTTATAACTCTTCTCAAACCCTTGCATACCTGTAAACCTGTGAATCAACATTAAACATTCTTAGACACTTGAGACCGTACTTCAAATGTATAATTCATCTTGTAAACACTTAAGATTGTACTTTAAGTGTATACTCTGTATTTCCTTAATAAGAAGCAAATCCCTAATTGAACGTACTAATTAGGAATAGGAAATTCAAGGAACTTGCCTTCTCAATCATTGTAATTCTTAAAGCGACCTAGATTATAGTTGATTGAACTCACTTGTCAAGATTGACAGTGAGGGTGGACGTAGGAGAAGTGAACTCTGAACCACCTTAAAATTCTTGTGTCCATATTTGTATTATCAAAAACTCACACTCACCCACACACACTTACACTAATCATTTTATCTTTACATTATTTCACTTTATTTATTCTGATGCACATTATTCTTTTGTTATTTAATCAGTTAATATCTGACAGCTAAGATTCAACCTCAGCTATCAAAGCTTAACTGCCAAATCTTCTTTTAACTGATCGAGTAAACAAGGCCTTTCAATTAGTATTAGAGCTTGTCTTCACCATCAAACGTCTAACAACTTGTGAAGTATCCTCTTTCAATCCACCATGCCTCAACCAAGAAGAAATAATGAGAAAGACATTCCATACATTGATGATTGTGGTTCCTTTAAAATTTATGCTTCAAAAATTAAATCCTACCTTGATGCAAATAGCATTGGGAACTGGTATGCACTAGAGAATGAGGTCAAATATCCAATCCAACCAGATAAAAATGGTGGCGTTAGTAAAATAAAATCCCCAGAGAATTGGACTGAATATGTAAGGCAATTAATCAGTGCTAATCTAAAAGTCAAAAACATACATCAAAAGAGTGTGAATGACTCTCTAGCACAAGAAATTGCTAAAGAACCAACTGCAAAATCTGCATGGGAACTTATTCATACCAAATTCACTAAACACACCAGTGTTAGAACCCAGAATCTGTATACTAACTTGCTTAGGCAACTAGACAACTTTAAATTCTATCATGGTGAAAAGGTTAGTGCTACTAAACCAAGGTTTGAGGACCTTGTTAGATCCATTGCTGACCATTGAAAACCATTTGAAAACCAAGACCTATGCCTTAAAATACATTCTAATCTTCCACAAGAATATGAGAAGGTAGCATTACTTATTAAAGACAGAGCAGAATGGAGTACCATGACAGTTGAACAATATTTTGGAAAGCTTGAGGCTTATGAACTAGAAGGAATGATAAAAATTCAACCTGTTCCCTCTATTTCACAAACTCTTGCCTTAGTTGCTCAGGAAACTACACACAGACCCATCACTCAATAGGACATTGAAACCATGGTCATCAATGCCTTTCAGAATGTAAACCTCACTTCAACTCCTGTTAACAAACCTATTTCACAAGGAGATATATCAAGTCTCATATACATGGCTGTCAGAAATGCTACGAAAACACAAAGGAAAGTATTTGACTGAAAATACAGCCCATCTACATCAGATCAAGGTAGTCATAAAAAGAAAATTGAATGTTACAACTGTGGAAAGATTGGTCACTATTCATCTGAATGTCCTGAACTAAAGAAATCAAAGGATAATCAGACAGCTAAGAAATTGACCTACTCAAAGGAAATCATTCACACTTCTAGATGCAATTGCTACAATTGTTCTAAAAATAAAAATGAGAGAAATAAAGAACAAGTAATGATTACTGATTCATCAAAATTTAGTATGAGAAATATGACTCAAGTGACTCTGAAAATGAAGGAGAAGAGGCTATGTTGTGCCTAATAGCAGAAGAAGATGAAGAATCAGACAATGAGGAAGATCTTGAAGCACTAGCAGTGGCAGAAGAACTAAAAGAGGTACACAATTTTAACTCTTTAAATATTGATGGTTTTAAACAATTAGTTTGCACCCTTTTAATTCAAACCAAGAGACATCGAACTAGCTTTGCTTCATTGGTCAATGACAACCTTTCCCAAAACAAAACCTTAAAAAATCTTGAGAAAGCCAACCAAGGATTAAAAGAGCAATGTCTTATGCTTTAAAAGAAAAACTGTGATCTGACAGCTGAGAATTCAAGCTCCCAAGAAAACAACCAAAGAGTCATCAATCTTGAAAAATATAATGAAGCTCTAAGAAAGAAAATTGATTCCTGGAACAAATCAGGAAATGATATGTCACTTTTCATTACAACCAAAGACATCCTAGTGATAAGTCAGGGATTGGAGCAGAAAATCCCACTCTGAAAATATATATCCCTCCCACTGATGAAACTATTGAGAAGATGGTTCTTGAAAGTATGAATTATGTCAAAGCTCAAAAGGCTTTATATCCTGTAAAAACAAAAGAAGATTCAAATAAAGAAAGAGAAGACAATGAAACCACAGAAGCCAATTCAAGCCAACCAAAAGGAGGAACCAAACCAACACACAAAAGTAGTTACATCTGGCAACAAAAGGGAATCAAAGAACTGAAAGAAAACAAACAGCAAAGATCTTCTAGACAGCAAAGATCTTCTGAACAGCAAAGATCACCTAGACAGCAAAGATTCTACAATCAACATAAATACTCCAGCCAGCAAAAACCCAAATGGCAATACTCAAATGGAAAGGGTCATACTAGTCAAAACAACTCACCAAGACCATCATATTCAAACACCTTCCATAGCCAACCTTAGTATCACCAGAATCACAACCCAAACTTTTTCTCCTTACTATTCCTTCAACAATCCCCAACCAACTATTCTTACACCCTATATGTTGCAAATCATGTCATACTATAATACCCTGAACCAATTTTTGAGAATAAGGTCAATGAACAAAGCTAGGGTACCAGAGAATGGCTAATCCTTTGGACCCAAAAGAATAAATGGGTACCATAAATTTTATTTCTTTTTTGTAGGTATCTAGGAAAGGAGTATGGTACTTGGACAGTAGATGCAGCAAGCACATGACTTACAACAAAGAATGGCTACAACAATATATCCCTAAAACTGGACCAAATGTAAATTTTGGTGATAATTCTCAAGCCAAAGTCAAAGGATCAGGAAATCTTATTACTAAAGACATCTTTTTCACAAATGTGTCTTATGTAGAAGGTCCCAAACACAATTTGATTAGCATTAGTCAAATTTGTGATAAGGGATATTATGTTATTTGTTCAAAGAGCCATTGCACTATCAAAGATATCAACTACAGAGTCATTCTCACTGAAACAAGAAAAGGAAATCTCTACTGTCTAAATTTAGAGATTGTGGAATCCTCAAATGCTTACTGCCTGCTATCTTATAGTCAGTCTGATATGTCATTGTTATGGCACAAAAGATTGGCTCACCTCAACCTCAAAAGCATCTCCAAATTGGCAAAATCAAACCTAGTCAAATGTCTTCCCAAAATTCCTTTCAAGAAAGACAAGCTGTGCAAAGCATGTCAATGTGGAAAACAAAAGAAAAATTCTTTTTAAGCCAAAACTAGACTAGACACTTCAAAACCTCTTCAACAACTGCACATAGATCTGTTTGGACCCATTAGAACTAGATCACTTGGTGGCAAAAGATACTCTCTAGTGGTAGTTGATGACTTCACTAGATTCACATGGATCATTCTTCTTGAATCTAAAAGTGAAACCTTGGATCATTTAGTCAAGTTGTTCAATAAAATTCAAAATCAAAAAGGTCTATCTATCATTAAAATTAGATCTGATCATGGTAAAGAATTTGAGAACACTGGTGTTCAAGAATACTATGATCAAAAAGGAATTGAGCATAAATTTTCTACTCCAAGAACTCCAAAGCAAAATGGTGTTGCAGAAAGAAAGAATAGAACCATCTGTGAAGCAGCTAGTACAATGCTATCATAAAACAACCTGCCTAACTATTTTTGGGGAGAAGCAGACACCACTGCTGTCTATGTCCAAAACAAGACCCTTATCAACAAATTTCACACCAAAACTCCCTATGAGTTATGGAATGGTAGAACACCAACCATTTCATACTTCCATGGATTTGGAAGCAGATGCTTCATTCACAATAATGGCAATAACAACCTTGATAACTTTGATTCTAAGATTAATGAAAGCATCTTCTTAGGATACTCCAATACAAGCAAGGCCTACAAAGTGTACAATAAAAGTAGACTTGTTGTAGAAGAATCCATTCATGTTGACTTTGATGAAAACAATGATCAAAGCTACACTGAGTTGTGTGATTTTGATGAAGCTGTTGGAAATTCAGATAACATTCCAGATGTATCTCCTGGGCATGACTCCTCAAGTCTCATTCCTGAAGAAGAGTCACCTACCCTTAATTATATTATGCCCAAAGACATCATTACCAATCCTAATATGCCTAACAGCAAAGAAACTCTACCTAACAGCAAAGGTGCATCTGACAACTATGATGCCCTTGATAGCTTACCATCATCAAGCAACCAAAATAACACTGACAGTGGACCTGTTCATCACTTCTGCAATAATATTCACACTCTTCCTCAACCTGAACTTACCATTCATATCATTCATCCCAGCAATAACATTTTTATTGATCTCCCCATTCATAAAATGACCATCCCTCCAGATATGCCTGTCTATGACTCACTAATGAGTGCTTTCATCTATTAAATGGAACCAAAGAAGATAAATAAAGCCCTTCATGATCCTGACTGGATTGAAGCAATGGAGGAAGATCTTGAGCAATTCGAAAGAAACAAAGTCTGGCAACTTGTCCCTAAACCCAAAAATCAGACTGTAATTGGAACAAGGTGGGTATTTAGGATCAAGATGAATGAAGATGGCATTGTTGTAAGAAACAAAGCTAGACTTGTAGCTCAAGGATACAGACAAGAAGAAGAAATTGACTATGATAAAACATTTCCTACTGTAGCAAGAATAGAAGCAATCATACTATTTCTTGCATTTGCCTCATTCAAGATAATGAAAGTATTTCAAATGGATGTCAAAAGTGCCTTTCTAAATTGTGTTCTAAATGAGAAAGTATTTGTGTCACAACCCCCTGGCTTCGAATATCCAAAATTTCCAGATCATGTATACAAACTGGATAAAGCCTTGTATTGACTCAAACAAGCCCCTTGAGCTTGGTATGACACATTATCAAAATATCTCCTTGGTAAAGGATTTACAAAAAGGGCATATTGATAACACTCTGTTTATCAAGAAATATGGAGAAGATCTACTACTCATCCTAGTGTATGTGGATGATATAATTTTTGGATCATCAAATGAAGCTCTATGCACAGAATTTGGGGAAATCATGAAGAACAAGTTTGAAATGAGTATGATTGGTGAACTAACTTTCTTCTTAGGCCTGCAAGCCAAACAAATGATGGAAGGAATCTTCATTAATCAAGCCAAGTACACCAGGGATATGATAAAGAAGTTTGATATGCAAACTGCTTCTCCTGCTAGAACTCCTCTATCAACAACAACCAAGCTCCATGCTGATCTTGATGGTCAAAGTGTTAATCAAACACTTTATAGGAGTTATATTTGCTCTCCAATATGTCACTTCATCTATACCTGACATTATGTTCAGTGTATGTCTATGTGCAAGGTTTCAAGCTGATCCTAAAGAATCACACCTCTCAGCTGTCAAAAGGATTTTGAGATACCTTAAAGGAACACCTGACTATGGTCTATGGTATCCCACTGAATCTCCATTCTCACTAATAGGATTCACAGATTCAGACTATGCAGGATGCAATCTGGATAGGAAATCCACCAGTGGAGGATGTCAGTTCATTGGATCAAGAATAATTTCTTGGTCAAGAAAAAAGCAAACCTCAGTTTCTACTTCAACAGCAGAGGCTGGATACATTGCTGCAGGCCTTTGCTGTTCTCAAATCCTTTATCTCAAAAGTTAACTTCAAGACTTTGGGATGGACCTGTCATATACCTATTTTCAGTGACAATTATAACACAATTGCCATGACATAAAATCCTGTTCAACATTCCAAAACCAAGCATATTGAAGTAAGGAATCACTTCATTGGAGACCATGTGGAAGGGCAATATCAACTTGTCTAAAGTTTGCACCGAAGACAATGTTTCTGATATTTTAACAAAAGTCATGGATGAGAAAAGATTTGAGCTTATGAGAGCAATGGTTGGGATGATATATTTGCCAAAATAAAACCATTATGCATTACTGAAAAAGAAAATACATAGGATTGCTGTCAACAATCTTACTCTGACAGCTAACCCCCATTCTCATAAAAAGTTCAAAACCAAAAACCAATATTACCCTAACATTCTTACCAGCACTCCTTAAACAAATCAAACCAGCATTCAAAACATCCAAAGCTTCACATTTTTATCTCCTTCTCTCTTACTGTCCTACAAAAGGCTCTGACAGATAAGGTTCCTCATCCCACATTTTTCCCTGGAAAAGCTAGGGAACCCTCTGCAGAAGTATCTTGCTCATTGTAACCACCATAGGGAGCCTCATAAACTCTCTCTCCAGTTTCTCCATACCTTTCTAACCAGACTGGATGTCTTTCCATAAAGGGATCAATAGCTGTCACTGAGAATTGAAGGGATGGACACACTCTCCTTGGCCACCACTCCTCTACTGTATCATAAGGAGGGAACTCACCCAAGGGAGAGAAAAAACTGAAAGTTCCTGAAGTATTGGCACTTTCCTGAGCAATGAAGGCCTTGTCAGAATGAGGACCTACATTCTCCTCCTCATCTACTGCAACTGGACTGCAGCACTTCAAAAACAGAGAAAATAGCCTCATATAAGTCTTAAAAGGAGAACTTTGCACCCCTACAAAGTTATCTCATGATCCCTCCAATATTTCATAACTTAAAGAGAGAGAATCCCACTTTATTTCAGTATACTCTCTGACAGCCAAGAAGTCAGATTGACCAATTGGTGGTTCAACCTTAATTTCTCCTTGACTCTCAATCTTCACCAGCTCTCCCAGTGTGTAAACTCTCTCAACCTCAGGCCTGATGCACCGACTACTCTCTCCCTTCATCTGTTGACCAAACATCTTGGCCTTAGCTGTGTGACCCCCATCAACCTCATCAACTCCCTCTTAGCATGTCCCTTTTCATTGGTTATCTCTCTCAGTCATTCCCGCTCTCTTTCTATCATCCCTAATCTCTCATCTTCCCTATATCTTTTTCGTGTTTCTCTTTCTCTCAACTCAACCTCCTTATTTGGATCATCATTCAAGGCCTGATCCACTTCCTAAACTAAAGCATTATCAGTTTGTATCTTATATGATAAAAACTCCCTCTCAAACCTCTACTCTTTTGTTTCTCTGAGCTTAGGAATCTTAAAGACCAGCCTCTTAGCTGTCTTGGACATCTTGCAAGGGCTAAACTTAGAAATCAATCTACCCATTTAACCAAAGAAAGAATGAGTTTGATAAATCCTCATCAGATTCATTCCTTTTATAGGCAAATTGGTTCTCAGTCAGTCTAGATGTTATGATCATTCAAACTATACTTGGCTGCCAAAATGTCTGACAACTATGAATATTAATCATGCAATTAAAGAACTTTGGAACTTGACATTCACAAACTTCATTTATTTTGGCAGTCTATTTCACTATAAAAATTTGCCTTTTGTACGAAATTTATTTCCCTATTTTAAGGGAAGTTATGTTAAATAGGATAGTGGGGGACAAAAATAATTGTTCATGAACAGTTATCCTCTTAAATGCATTTACCAACCGTTATCCTCCCCACATATTAACCGTTTTAATCTAAACCAGTTTACATTTCCTTTATCCTTAATCATTCGAGCCTGATTAAGCTACTGAAATCTCATTTCTACCTCTCAAAAATCCTCTTGCAAACACATTGTTTTTCTCTCAAAACCCTAACTCCTTTCTGACAGCAATGGCTTACAGAGATGCTCATGGCCACTTTATCAATCCTGAGTTCTATGAACACGAAGTTGGAGCTCTCATCCAAACCCTTCTTAAATCTAATAACCTTTGCAAAATGATGGAAGCCCAACGTCCCATTTATGAAAACCTATGCAGAGAGATATACTTGACAGGAGAGAGATTGGCTAATGGATCTATTCAAGCCAACATTGAAGGCACTAAAATATTTGTGTCACCTGAAATTGTCTCCAAAGTATATAACATCCCAATAAAAGCTGGAAGCTTTAGCAACCTTTGGGTAAGGAAGAGCAATAGACTAGAGCAATTTTACAAAAAAGTTCTTCAACAAACCCAATTGTGACTACAGCCTTATGCATGACAAACCTATTGGTAAAGGTACTCTTGACATGTTCGAATCTACACTGATGGATATTATTATCAAAGGATTTGATGGGAAGTAATTATCTTTTGATCAAATCAGTCCAAATGAATGGAAACAAGATCTAAGTCTGATAGCTAAGGATGTGAACTGGTGTGTAGCCCTTCTGCATAATTTCCAACTAGCCTCCTCCATCTCTCCTTGGAAATTCAAGAAACAAACACCAAAGATGAATAACTTCATATTCATGAGTGGTATTCTTCACCACTTGATCCCTCAGCTTAGTCCTCCCCTCAATAATCAATGGCTTGAAACCACCTACCTGATGAAAACTAGGAGCTTCAGTCTAAGCACATTCAGATTAAAGGGAAAGAAAGGAATGGTGTTTGGAGATGAAACAACTGGGATACTAGAAGAGACTACAAGAATGATGAAGGAAAAGAAAGAGAAAAAAAATGAAGATATGGGAAAAGCTAGTGCATATGGTCAATGACAAGAGGTCCAAAAGAAAACATGACAAAGTCATTGTCATAAAGGAAGCTGTCCAAGAAAATAAGGCCATCAAAGCAGGAAAGAGAATTGCCAAAGCTAAAAAGAAGATAAAGGAAACCATCTCTGATCATGTCTTCAGAGATTTATATGGAAGATAAAGCATGAAATTAACACTATAAAGCATGAAATTAACCCTATAAAAGATAAAGGAAAGGAGATTTATATGGAAGAAGTGGCTGACAGTGAAGAAACCATCTCTGATCATGTCTTCAGAGAAATTGATGATTTTGATGGAGAAAAAGAAGAAGCAAGCCAAGAGGAATTAAGGGGAGTTGATGAGGAAGAAGAACAGATGAGAAGAGCCATAGCTGAATCATTGGTTGAGGCTGCATCTCTGACAGTAAAGAAAGGGCAAGCATCTGGGATAGCTGAGATTGATCAAGATCTGCCGGCTATGATTTACAGCCAGTTGAAACATCAAATGAGGTACTCTATGATCCCACTGATCCCACTCTCTTAGTAAAAACTTTTACTAGGAAAAGAAAAATAGATAAACATGCTCCCCTCTCCAAAAAGCAAAATCCAAACACTCCTCTACATTCACCACCTAAAGAATAATCCAGCTCTCCTCCAATTTCCATAGCTGAAGAAATATTGAACCTAAATCCTTCTAAACCTAGTTCAAATGATACTAGTGTTGAAAAAGAAAGGGGGAACACTTCAGAGTATGAAGGAGATGACCTACAGCTAAGGGGGAATAGTGCAGACTTGTCCCCTTATGCGACAGCTAAGATTATCCTCTCTCAATCCTCAGCTGTCCCAAGTCCTTCTCAATCACCACCCATTACTCCACACATCCTCAAAGCTGCTGAAGGATTGACTTTAGAATGATCTATTGTCCTACTTCCTGCTGCCCTTATGTATATAAGGCAAATACTATCAGAAGATGATGCTCTCCTAGCCTTAGATGTGATTAAGACCAGAGATAATGCTAGGAAATTGAGTAAGTCTGTCAGTGAAGCACCAGACCCTGCATCAATGGACACTGATAATGTGTTCCAAAAATCCAACCCTCCTCCTTCTATTCATGAAAATATTGAGACAGATATACCTCAATTGGACACTGAGTCTATTTTCGACAGTGATCCTCTCCCAACCTTTGAGCCATGGATTCTTGACTGTGACATTGATTATTCTTTTCAATCAGTCATAATGCCCACTTAAGATTCAAAGGGATCTCTCATTTCCCTGAGATTGCCAACCCCAACCTCATAGAAAAATCTTGACTGTTGACAAAGAATGACATGATCATTCATGCAAGAAATTTGGCTGGCCTCATCATGTTTGGATATGAAGAGTGGAAGAAATATAGAGAAGCTCTCCCTTCATCCTTCTTCCATACAGCTCCCAGATTGCCTAGTTTCATGGATCTATCCACCATCATTGATTGGGAAGTTCTGTTCTCTCAATTCTTGTCCAGCTACATCAATGAGTGTATCTACATGCCCTCAATACTTGTGTATGCTCTATGTGTGGATCTATCCAAAGAGATGTACTGGAGAATATGCAGTAATAAGCCAAGAGTCATGGCTGTAATTGCCAAAACTCATTAGACAGTAATGTTTCCCTCAACCAAACCTGAACCACCTCCCATTATTCCCACCAACTCAAGATCTCAACAACTCAACTTTCCATCCAATTTCAACCCTTCAGAATATGTTCCTCCCTACTATGTAACCATCTCTGATATGCAAAAATTTACCAGAACAATGATTACCAAAATGAGGCACATGATGGAAGTTTCAGTCCATATAAAGTCAAATGAGAAAATTGCCAAAGGAAAGACCACAGAGTTTGATGAGGAGGCAATCAAATTTGGAAAAAATAGCCTCTAAAACTGCTGCAACTGTCATTGTTTCAAGTGATGAAGAAGATGATCAACCTGAGAAGCAAGTGCCACCATCCACCACCTCAACTATCCGCTACGCCACAACTGTGATTCCCCTCCATCCATCTCAACAATCCTCCACTATCCAATCAAACCCCTTCTTCTCTAACCTCTTTTCAGGGAAAAAAAGGCCAAATCTAAAAAGGAAAGAGAGATTCCAAATGGGGGAATCTAAGGCTGCTTGATGACCAGGAACCTCTAACCAAGGCTGAGCTCAAAGCAAGGGAGGATGATACCTTCAGTTATGATGATGAAATGAGCTGGGAGTGGAATAATGAAATGTACTTCAGAGGAGTGGAACAAAAAATTCGAAAGGGGCGGGAATTTGAAAGAAAGCAACTCCTAGATACAAGAAAGGAAAGAGAGGATGTTTCTGACTAAAAGTCGTATGGTTACGTCTTTCGTTTTACTTTCCTGAAAAATTCTCTGCTTAAACAACTTTTGTTTGGATAATGTTTTTTATTTAAAGTACTATTGATTGAATCAAAAAGATGTAACTTCTCTTCATTGGTACATTTCAATCATAAGTATTCTTGCAGGTCCTATCTTCATAAGATATATTCCTTTAACAACAATGGGGGAAATTGTTAGGACCTAACTATGTCCTAACATAGTTGAGTCTGGTTTTGACAAAGGAACATATATAAAATATGTTTAATAAACAAAAGACCTCAGACAGCAAAGAACTGTCAGTCAGCAAAGATCAAGATCATCTCCATAAATCCTCAACCTGATCACCACTGGACCAATGTTTCTAAAACAAGAAATTCATATCATTATTCAAGTGAAATAATCTAGCCAGATTCATCTACCTACGTTATTATCAAAGACATCTTGACCTAATAGTAATGATCAAACAGCTGACAGTAATGATCAATCAGCATTAGAGAAATTGTGTAATTCAATTACATTCATCCACAAAGAGATCATTCATAACACTAGATACAAACCATGTCATCTACTCAAATCTAGATCTAATAGTGAAGACTTCTTGATCCAACAGCTAAGACTCAGCAGCAGAGATTCATCACTCTGACAGCCAAGATCTTCAGTGCCAACAGCAATGTACTAATACAGTGATGACAAGGATGTGCTATCTTTAAACCTCTCAACAACATTGCCATGTCATCCCTTCCGGAAGATCTTTTGAACTTGGGTTGCAAATTCCAGTATATATCCAGTCAATGATGCACTTAATACAAGCACTGTTTCAACCACACCATTTACTACCTTGTCTCCTCCAACGGCTCTTTCTCAGTATATAAAAGGAAGATTCACTGGATTGTATTCCTTGCCCCTCTACACACAACCTTTTACAACTCTTCTCAAACCATTGCATACCTGCAAACCTGTGAATCAACATCAAACATTCTTAGACACTTGAGACCATACTTCAAGTGTATAATTCATCTTGTATACACTTAAGAATGTACTTTAAGTGTATACTCTGTATTTGCTTAGTAAGAAGCAAATCCCTAATTGACCGTACTAATTAGGAAGAGGAAGTTCAAGGAACTTGCCTTCTCAATTATTGTATTTCTTAAAGTGACCTAGATTATAGTTGATTGAGCTCACTTGTCAAGATTGACAGTGGGGGTGGATGTAGGAGGAGTGAACTCTGAACTAACTTAAAATTCTTGTGTCCATATTGGTATTATCACACACAAACATACACTCACCAACACACACTTACACTAATCACTTTATCTTTAAATTATTTCACTTTATTTATTCTGTTGCACATTATTCTTTTGTTATTTAATCAGTTAATATCTGACAGCTAATATTGAACCTCGGTTGTCAAAGCATAACTGCCTGATCTTTTTTTAACTGAACAAGTAAACAGGGCCTTTCACTAATCATAGATTGGTAGTTGAGAGCAATCGATGATGAGATGAGTAGCAACAAAATTTGTAAAGGCCAAACAAAACAAGATCATCCATGGTGAACTAAGAAAGTTTTTTTTTTTTTTATATATATATGTATATATATATAATAACGCGGAGGCATTTTGACTACAGCTCTAATGTGATACCAATTTGATGCCGGAACCGGAAAATTGTTGTAAAAATGAATAAATAAAGAAGTAGATAGGATACTCATCGCTCCAAAGAATATAATTCGGAGATACATGACATAAATACTCATAACTCAATAAAACCCACCAAAGAAAGAAATATAGGGTAAATTGATATTCACTACTTGGCCAAATCTACCAAAGAGATAGAGAACTAGAAAAGAAGGCAAGGAACTCAACTTTTTATTTGATTAAACTCAAAAATAAACTACGTTTTTCAAAATAAAAAAGAAATTAAATTCATGATAAGCTTGTGCAAGTGAGTCTACCATTAATGGCACCACCCTTGATTAATTACCCTATACTATTTTCTTGACACCCTTACAATTTTTTTTTTATGGTTTCGCTAATACCACCAATAACTAATGAACCAATGGGATGTGGTTGTGTTAGCATTGTCGAAAATCTATTTGAGCTCATAAGAGTAATGTCACATGACAAACATGTTAGTGTCTTCTCCAGCTCTCTTTTTATCATTTGTTCTAGGTATTCTTGGTCAAAGAGAGATAAAGCATAAATGCTAAGAGAACTTTGAGCTAAAAGGTGAGGTTTGGGAGTGACAGTGTTAAATCTGTCAGATTTCATGGTCAAACATAAATTATAGAGGGGAAAAAGTGAAAATTCAATAGGTGTTATATAAGGTGCTTTATTTGGGAACTTTTGACTCATTGGGCATTGAATAAACGTAACCTTCACGCAAAATTAGAGATATAACACTATGTTTATTTGTACGCTATCAAACCTAGTAGCAAGAACTATTGAGCAAAGGCAAAAAGCTAGGCGAAGTAGAACGTGAAAGAGGCGCTTGGGCTCCAAATTGCCTGTAATATTAGGAAGGACTAGGTGCTATGGCAACTAAAAGAGCGTTAATAGTGTGAAGAAGTAAGCAAAGGCGCTATAGAACATGAGAAGTTGAGATGGGACCATAACATAAAGTCAACAAATACATTTTTTTAAATTAAATTTTTAAATATTAAGGAACTCCTTAGGCTATTACAGGAGTGACACTAAAGTTCTTCTTTTTTTTTTTTTTTTTTTTTTTTTTTTTTTTTAAGTATACCTGCCAGAGCTTCAAATATATTGATGGCTTGAATGTTCACTAAGTGGCAACACATTTTTGTTTGTTTCAGTATGCATTTCTTATGTGTATCTTTGAGAAAATCCCTATATTCACATTCATACAAAGACTTACTCCCTCCGTCTCATTTCGAAAGGCACAAAACTTCACCTTTTGGTGTTCCATTTGGAAAGGCACAATCCCAAAATGAAAAGTTTTTAATACCTCTTTATTAATGGGACCCACTTGTCATAATCTCAATAAATATCCACTTATTATTCTCTACTACACAATTTTATTTCCCCTGCAAGACCCATTTTATGCCTTTTCAAATAGGATGCATACATTTACTGTATATATAGGCATCAGAAGGAAACTTTTCTATGCTCTATGTATGTCAAGCTAGAAGAGGGTATCTTTTGTGCAGGTAAAGCTACAAGGTTCATCCAATGGAGGTAAAAATATATATTCAGTGAGAAAAAAAACCATTTTAAACTTGCTTCTGGATTTAAAGACTTCCCAATGGATAGCTTGCATTTTATTATCAGAAATTATTCAAATAACAAACATCTATGCCTTTTATCGAAGGACAACAAAATTATGCTCATATTGGATTTCCCTGTGCCAGATTCAAGTGAAATTCTCGAGCTGATGCACTAGAGAAAATAGCCTAGAAGCGGTTTTGGTCATGCATAATTTGTCTTGCACCAAGTGGAGTTAAGGGTCATGTTGAGTTTAATAACTAGCTTTCAAATCTGCTTGTTTCAATATCTAGCTATGTTGTTAATATGTATTTAGTCTCTTTATTAAGGTTTTACTTATATTGTTCCACTTCTTAAGATATATCAAATACTTCTGAACATATAATGTATGCAATATACTCCCTCAGTCCAAATATGAGTTTGTAGGATCAATAAATATAGTGTATATATACACACACACACACATCTATATATGTGTGTGTGAGATTTAGGGGTTCGATCCCTTTTCTCACCTCATGGCTTGAGACATCGTAAAAAGAAAAAAACTATAAACCATATATTCTCAGGTTCAACAAAGCTAATCATGGTCTTATGCAAGTAAACACAATCGAAAAATCTTATGCAATACAACAAATATCACTCGTACTATTTGTTATTTTCCTCAATGATTCTTTTCAATAAAATCTTATGCAAGTTTACTCATATACATTGGTTAGTATGATGATATAATTTTCTAAGACAATACTGCATTTTCAGTAACGTACTACTTAAAAGAAAGAGGAAAAATGAGTAGGTTAATGGGAATATTAATTGAGCTATAGACAAAGAAAATCCACAAGCTGGGAACACAGAATTACAAACCATTCCTATTTTCCTCTTTATTCTTCTTTTTTTCATCAACGCAAAAAAGAGAGAATAAATATTGGACAGTTAATATTTTTCCCTTTCTGGTTGTGCAAATCCACTTCTATTCTTTATACATCACATGTTCAAAAAGGATTTTAAAGCTTTCACATTATTCAAATTTCATACCAATCACTTATTACAAAATAATTTGGAATATTAGTAAGATATTATGTTATAGTAATTAACCACTTTCAAGAAAAACTATGCTAATTACAAAAATGCTCGACTTAAAACAGAAAATAAATAAAAAGAAACCTTTGACGTACTAAATAAGATTGTCGGTTTATGCATAAGCATGAAAATCCAAGACCTAACACAATGGATTTCCTCAAATAATTAAAGATGTATTTTTTCCATACTGGTAAATTTCATAAAGACAATGCAACAATCAAATATATTTCTGTAATTGCCAATTCTTATCTCTACATTCATCATTTCATACTTTTCCCATAATTGTCTAGAAATTAAAATTAATATAATCAAGAAACAAATTCAAAGATGAAGGGCAAATCTAGCTCTATATAAACCACTTCACTCTTCTCTTTTTTTCATCTCTCATTCAAACACACAGTGAATAAACATACATAACACAATGGAGGCTCATAATGAATTAGAGTTCTTGCATTCACTTGCTATCGAAGCAGGTGAACACCAGCAAGAATCTGAGACCATTGTTTCAATTAACGAGCAGCTGGATTCTTCTGTTAAGGATGATGAAGAGAAGTATGTAAATTCTTCTTCAGTTGTCCCAAAAGGAATAAGGACTAGCAGAAAAAGGAAGTCACTGGAAAAAGTGCAAAATGAAGGCACGGATCAAAATGTTTGGAGTTTGAGGCTAAGGCCACGCAATACGCCAGACTTCAAGCAAAGGATGGGGCAACCGGTAAGAAGCCCTCTCAGAAGCCTAAAAAGTGGACAAAAGCCGAAAAGAAACGAATCCCAGTAAGTATAACTAACTTAAGTCTTATTAATTGAAGCACTCGTGGTACTTTTGTAAAAAAAATTATGGTTATGTTTTTTTTTTTTTTTTGTAGGATTTGGAAATGGGGGTCTACATTGACAAATGTGTGTCGATAAGTATGAAAAGAAGAAGGTTGATTCTCGCGTAAAGGAGTATTAGTTTTAAATCTTCTTGATGCGTTATTCTGTGTAGTTTTTTTTTTTTTTAATTACTCACCCCATTCAGATATGGTGTAGATATGACAAAATTTATTTTGATCTTGCAGCTCTCCAATGAATACTTTTGTGGATGAATGTGGACCTTCTCATTGATGAAAAATCAATGAACAAACCTCATATGTTACAGTTCCACCTAATGTTGCTTGTTGTCGAATTGTTACATTTCATATGGAACCATTCGCTTACAAAATACAGTCCATACTTGTGGTGTGTTGAGAAAATCTCATTACCTAGGCTATCTAATCTTTGCATGATAATTACTATGTCAATCCTTTTAGTTTTTGATGATTCTTAAGCTTAATCTTGGAGGGATGTTCCAAGTTATTTATAAATATACTACAAGTTGTCATTGTAATAAAGGATTGAATTTTGAGTTTATAAAGATTATAAAGTTGAGCTTTGTGCCTTATTTCCGTGTTCTCATCTCTTTGATGATTTCCATTGAGTATTGAACACTTATACTTTGTATGTCTTCGGTGGATTCCATTGAGTGGTGAGTATTCAAACCCTTTATCTCTACTGTTCTTTTTACTGCGTTTTTCAGGTATCAAATTGATAACATAGCCGAAACTTTGATTATCCGTGTTTTGGTTAAAGCTTCATTTTGTCCGTTTCCTCTTCTTATTTATTTCTCTTTCTCCTTCGTCGAATTCATTTTATTTCATTTCATTATTAAAAAAACAATTTTTTTCTCGGTTCACGATGTTATGTTTGAGTTTGCTTGGCCATTCACCAATTCAATTAGTCAATTGTTCATTGTTGATTGGTATAAACCTCCTATATTCAACGAATATTCTTAAGATCTAATAGAATTTTCATTTCATGAATTTGAACATGGTGCCCTACTATATTTTGATGAATGTATTAAAAGTACTTGTAAACACTTTCTGATAAGAACATGTCGACATCAAATCGTTCCAATAAGATGTTAAAAAGTAACCACTGTTAACTTTTTTATGAACTAGTTGAACGACATACTTGATGGGTTGATGTTAAAGGGATCCTTGTAACAATGACTATTTTTTATATGATAAGGCACACTTGATAACTGAATCCTTTATATTGTATCAAAAAAAAATTGAGATTGACTTGCCCCAATAAATATGATGGATTTGACTAACAAATATGACAATCTTTGAAGCATTTATCATACTTACGTGGCAAAGTACATTTATAAAAAATTATTTGATTTTATAGTACTCATCATAGATTGGTGGTTGAGACCAATCGACGATGAGAAGTGTAGTAACTAAATTTGTAAATGGCCAAACAAAACAAGATCATCAATGGTGAACTAAGAAAGTTTTTTTTTATATAATAAAATGAGAAAATAAGTGAATTTGACGAATGGGAAAAGGAGAAATAGAAGAAGAAAATGATAAAGAGATACCTCAACCGAACTAAGGAAGGTTTCGACTCTGATATCAATTTGATACCAGAAAAACGCAATGAAATGAACACTAGAGAAAAAGGGATTGGATGCTCACTACCTTAAGGAATCCACCTTGTAAGAAACATGCCATAAGTACTCACCACTCAACGTAATCCACCGAAGAAATACATAGTACAAGTGTTCAACAATAAAAGGAATCAACCAAAGAGATGAGAATGAGGAAAGAAGGCACAAAGCTCAAACATTATAATCTTTATAAACTCAAAATTCAATCCTCTATTAAAATGACAATTTGTAAGATATTTATCGATAACTTGCAACATCCCTCAAAGCTTAAGAATCCCCAGAAACTAAAAGGATTGACCCATTAATTATTATGCAAGATAAGATAGCCCAGAGATCTCAAAACACATGATAAACATGTATTAGCCAAATTCCTATGTATATGTCCCTGTGCGCAGCACCTTTTAAAATGGACATAACTTATACTAAAAATTATCAAATGTTGATCTGAAAAGTGCATTTAAAACTAGAATCAGAAAGATTTCTAATGATGTATAGCTTGCATTGTATGACTGAACAAATTGGCAGATACAATCTGTTAAAGTTGTGTGCCTTGGTTCAGTGTGTCAAATATTAAACAATTTGGCTCCCGCGTTAGATCAGGGACATGAGGGGCGGAGCTAGGGAGAGGTGGAAGTAAGGGTGGAGGAAAAAGTGAGAGGATAGAGGATGAAGGGAGCATCAAGAGTCAAGGTGGGGGGAAGGTAGAGGAGGGGAGGGAGCATGGATGTAAAGGCAATGCTGGGCTAGAAGGGGTGGAGAGTGGAGGAGAGAGGTGTTCGAGGATGGAAGGTGGGTGGGCGGTCGGGGTATGGGTGGGGGGAGAGGAGAGGAGAGGAGGGGCAGAGACTGGGGGAAGGTGGCGGGGCTGGGGAAGAGGAAGATTAATGGGTGTTAGTTCACCGTCTTCTTTTTTATGGTGTTAGCCTCGTCGTTTATGCATTACATAATGTTAATGCCATCCATTTTTTCATTTGTTTTAATTTCGGAATATGAATTATATGATTATTTTTTTAAGTTGAAATTTTGATTTAATCTTCCATGTATTTGTTCTGCTTGTATTGTATTGGTTATAAACTTATTTATTGACAAATATGTTTATTCGTAAATATTTTAGGCAATTTAGGTTTGTTGCAGTTTAGGCTGTAAGATGAACACTTAGCAATGGCGTGAACAGGAGGAAGATGCACAAGAAAATTGTTCCATGTTGTTGGATGTGGCTCGTTGTATTGGCTGGATCCTTCTTGGTTTGAGGCGGGCGCCCCACAATGTGTGAGGCGAGCGCCTGGTTTGCAGAGGATGGAGCCTTAGCGTAGTTGGTTTGAGGCGGCCGCATGGAGGGTCTTCAGGCGGGCGCATCAAACGCCGTAGTTGCAGCTTGGAATTGCACATCTCCAGGCGGGCGCATGGTTTGCTTGAGGCGCACGCCTCAAGCTGGCTGGGGGGTTTTGGGCTTTGAGTTTCTGGGCTATCCGAATTTAAGTAGGGTTAGGTTTGTAGGCATATAAAAACACACGCCTTGTAACCTAATAGAATCGTACAGATTTTGAGCAAATAATATACAGAAACGGAGGCTTCAAAACCCCAATTAATCTCTTCTCTTTCTTCTTCGATTTCCTGATTAATTGCTTGTGTGTGTTCTTGAGTTTTGTGTTCTTGCTTCCGCTGCGATTGCACAACAACTGGTATCAGAGCACGGTTGCGATGTCTGGGGGGAATTCTATCACCGTGAAGTCCGACGTTCAAAAGTTTGATGGTCATGGAAACTTTGCGTTGTGGCAACGGAGGGTGAAGGATTTCTTGGTTCAAGCAGGCTTGGGAAAGGTTCTTCGACATTCGACTAAACCCGATGATATCGAAGAAGGTCCATGGAAGGAGTTGCAAGAGCGGGCTGTTTCTTCAATACGGCAGTGCCTTGCGGATGAGGTGGTGTATCACGTGATCGATGAGGAATCACCGACGAAGGTTTGGGAGATTTTGGAGGGCCGGTATATGTCAAAATCATTTGTCGAACAAGTTGCATCTCAAGCAAAGGTTGTATGGGCTTAAGATGGCAGAGGGTTCGGATCTTGAGGCTCATATCCACACGTTTAACCAAATACTCAATGATTTGGTTAGTGTGGAGGTGACGTTCGAGGAAGAGGACAAGGCGTTGATGCTGCTGAATTCGTTGCCGACCTCTTCGACATACGAAAATCTTGTTACTACGTTGACTTGGGGGAAGGATACCGTGGAGTTGCAACCGGTCACAGAAGCTCTTCTAGCTTTTCATAAACGGAAGAAGTCCGTTGATGAACCTGCGGGTGAGGGGTTATTTGTGAAGGAAAATCAGGAACGTGGGAGAACCTAGTCCCGGGATAACTCGCAGCAGAGGCAGAATTCTCGTTCGCAGTCAAGGAAGAAGTACAAGGGGAATTGTTTCAAGTGTGGGGAGAAGGGGCACAAGAGGCAAAATTGTCCGCAGAAGGGGAACGGTAAAGGCAAGGAAGGATCTTCAAAGTCAGTCAATGCGGTTGAAGATTGCTCAGAGGATGTGGATGGAGATATGCTCACGAATTCATCACCGTGGAGCACCCGACAGATGGTTGGATTACGGATTCGGCATGTTCGTTTCATGTGACGGCGAATCGTGATTGGTTCGATACCTACAGTCGGTTAATTACGGTATAGTTACTATGGGTAATGGTGCTACATGTAAAATTGCCGGCATAGGAACTATAAGAATTAAGATGTATGATGGTGTAGTTAGAACGTTATGTGATGTTAGACATGTTCGGAGGTCTCTAAAAATCGATTTCATTGGGTACATTGGATGCTAATGGTATGAACTATAAGGCTCAAGGTGGAGTGCGAAAGTTGTTAAGGGTGCTATGGTTGTGATGAAGGGTGAGAAAGGCTCCAAGAACATTTACAGGTTGCTCGGAAGCACGGTTGTAGGTGGAGTCACATCTGTTGAGTCGGAGGTCGATACTGATGCCCTTCTATGGCATATGAGGCTTGGTCACATGGGTGAAAGGGGAATGCGGGAACTTCATAAACGTAAGTTGTTGAAGGGTGTGAAAACTTGTAAACCGGAGTTTTGCAAGTATTGTGTTCTTGGAAAGCGTAACAAGGTGCAATTCAAGACGGGTAAGCATACAACAAAGGGCATTCTTGATTATGTTCATTCGATGTGTGGGGGCCGGTCGTAACGTAATCTAGAGGAGGACATTATTACTTCGTGACTTTCATTGATGATTTTTCGAAGAAGGTTTGGGTTTACTTCATGAGGCACAAGTCGAGACTTTAGAGAAGTTCAAGGTGTGGAAAGTCAAGTGGAAAACCAAACGGGGCGGAAAATCAAGTGTTTGAGGAGTGATAATGGGACAAAGAGTACCACAGATAGCGAGTTCAAGAAGTTCGTCGAGAGCATGGGATCAAGAGGCACTACACGGTTCGCAAGACACCACGTAAAAATGGTGTGGCCGAGAGGATGAAATCGTAACTATTGCGGAAAGGGCTAGGTGTCGACGATTCAATGCGGGGTTAGCAAATAACTTTTGGGCTGATGCGGTGAGTATGGCATGTTTCTTGATTAACAGATCACCTAGAGTCTCTTTGGATAACAGGTTTGCGGAGGAGGTATGGACGGGTAATGAGGTAGACTTCACCGATATCCGGGTGTTTGGGTGTCCATCATATGTGCATATTCCTGGTGAAGAGCGGTCGAAGCTTGACCCAAAGTCAAAACAGTGTGTCTTTCTCGGGTATGAAACAGGTGTGAAAGGATACAAGCTTTGGGATCCCAAGTCAAGCAAGGTGGTGATTAGTAGGGATGTAGTCTTTGATGAAAAGGCTATGTTGAAGTGTACTCATGATGACAAGGAGAAGGTGCCAGAAAGCAAGGAGGGCGAGAAGCAAGTTATTGAGGTGGAGCTACGTGAGGATAATACTGATGCGGATCTCACTCTTCCGGAGTCAGAGGAACCTACACAAGAAGTGGCTAGTACTTCAGTTGGGAGACCTAAGAGAGTAATCAAGCCACCGGTCAGGTATGGATTTGAAGACATGGCTTCATATGTTCTTGTTCTTAGTAGTGGAGACCCGAGTACTTTTAAGGAGGCTTTAAACAGTTCAGAAAAGGACAAGTGGGTAACTGCTATGGCGGAGAGGCTATAAACAGTCCGGAAAAGGACAAGTGGGTAACTGCTATGGCGGAGGAGATGGAGTCACTGTACAAGAATGATACATGGGATTTGGTGGAACTTCCTAAAGGGAAGCGTGCTATTGGTTGCAAGTGGATCTTCAAGCACAAGGAGGCAGTATCAGAAAAAGAGGGGGAAAAGTTCAAGGCTCGGTTGGTAGCAAAGGGGTATTCGCAGCGAGAGGGGGTGGATTATAATGAGATTTTTTCGCCTGTTGTGAGACATACTTCCATTCGGATTGTGTTGGGTCTTGTAGCGCACTATGATTTGGTGTTGGAGCAGATGGATGTGAAAACTGCGTTTCTACATGGTGAGTTGGATGAGCAGATTTTCATGGAGCAACCACATGGGTTCACGGAGCCCGGGCAGGAGCGGTTGGTTTGTAGATTGAAGAAGTCACTTTATGGGCTGAAGCAGTCTCCGAGGCAGTGGTATACGAGATTTGACTCCTACATGGTACGTATTGGCTACAAGCGTTGTGAGTATGATTGCTTTGCGTTTATGTGGAAGAGCCTTGATGATGGTTCTTGTATTTTTCTCACATCGTATGTGGATGATATGCTTATCGCGGGTAGGAGTAAGAACGAGGTCAATCAGTTGAAGGCCTTGTTGAGTAGAGAGTTTGATATGAAGGACTTGGGGGAAGCCAAGAAGATTCTTGGGATGGAGATTCGCCGAGACAAGAAATCTAGAAGATTGTGGTTGTCTCAAGCCGGCTATGTGGAGAAGGTGTTGGAGAGGTTCAATATGCGGGATGCAAAACCTGTGAAGACACTGTTGGCGAGTCATTTTAGTTTATCTGCCTCAGATTCCCCGAGTTCGACTGAAGAAATTCAGAGGATGTCAAAGGTTCCCTATGCAAGCGCAGTGGGATATCTCATGTATGCTATGGTTTGCACGAGGCCAGATTTGGCGCAAGCCATTAGTGTGGTTAGCAAGTATATGGCGAATCCGGGCAAACAACATTGGGAAGCAGTTAAGTGGATTCTCAGATATTTGAAGGGCACTATGGATTATGGCATCATGTTTGGAGGTAAGAGTGAGGAGCTTTCAGTTGTGGGGTATGTTGACTCAGATTATGCGGGTGACTTGGATCAGAGAAGGTCGACTACAGGTTATGCGTTTACTCTTGGTGGTGGACCCATATGTTGGAGATCTATGATCCAATCTATCATTGCTTTGTCTACAACGGAAGCGGAGTATATGGTAGCGGTTGAAGCTGTAAAGGAGGCCTTATGGCTTCGGGGTTTGGTCAACGAGTTGGGCATTGAGCAAGGTGGAGTGAAGTTGCTTTGTGACAGTCAAAGCGCAATATTTCTAGCGAAGAATCACATTTATCATCAACGGTCGAAGCACATTGATGTTCGGTTTCACAAGATTCGGGAGTTGATCGATATGGGTGAGGTGGTGCTAGAGAAGGTTCACACTACGGAGAATGCCGCAGATATGTTGACGAAGCCGGTTACTACTGACAAGTTCAAGCATTGCTTGGATTTGTTGCACATCTCGAGTTGTTAGAGATGGGGAGGTTCGAGCTGGTTCCTTGTATCTTCTGTTGGTTTGGGTGAACACTCGCCAAGGTGGAGATTGTTGGATGTGGCTCGTTGTATTGGCTGGATCCTTCTTGGTTTGAGGCGGGCGCCCCACAATGTGTGAGGCGAGCGCCTGGTTTGCAGAGGATGGAGCCTTAGCGTAGTTGGTTTGAGGCGGCCGCATGGAGGGTCTTCAGGCGGGCGCATCAAACGCCGTAGTTGCAGCTTGGAATTGCACATCTCCAGGCGGGCGCATGGTTTGCTTGAGGCGCACGCCTCAAGCTGGCTGGGGGGTTTTGGGCTTTGAGTTTCTGGGCTATCCGAATTTAAGTAGGGTTAGGTTTGTAGGCATATAAAAACACAGGCCTTGTAACCTAATAGAATCGTACAGATTTTGAGCAAATAATATACAGAAACGGAGGCTTCAAAACCCCAATTAATCTCTTCTCTTTCTTCTTCGATTTCCTAATTAATTGCTTGTGTGTGTTCTTGAGTTTTGTGTTCTTGCTTCCGCTGCGATTGCACAACACATGTTATTATAAACAGCCGCAGCAGTACATATTTATACAAACCTAGACATCTTTAACTAGTTGAACATGGACTCTCTAACTTAGCCTTAAAATATGGAAACAAATATTTACAATCCCAATCATAATATATTGACTCCTACCGTAACTTACATTGCTACACATCCATATTTAGATCGATACATAAGCACCTCCGTGAATGTTTATGTGCATTGGTAGGGACGACATATGGAAAACAAGAACAATCGAAAACCTTAAGAAACGATAATCAGGCTTTCATTTCTACAATTTTGATAAGGAGACAAGAACTTATATTGACGCATAGGCAGTCAATTAATAAGGTACACAGCGGTGTTGAAAGCCTCTAACCAAAAGTTAAGGGAACATTGGCTTTAGCCATAAGACAAAAACACAAATCCACAATGTGGCGATGTTTACGTTCCACTACACCATTATGTTGAGGGGTGTAGGGACACGTGAGTTGATATTTAATGCCAACGGAGTTGAGATAATTAACAAAAACACGACTAGTGAATTCCCCCCCCCCTATCTGTTTGAATGGCCTTAACAGTATGAATGGCAGATATTTTATGAGACAGATCGTTTTCAATCTATGTTTTAAAATTAGAAAATATCTGTGTAACATTTGATTTGTGAGTCATAGAAAAATCCACACAAAACGAGAGAAGTCATCAACAATAGACAAAAAACAGCGAAAACCATTTAAAGAATTAATAGGAGTGGGGCCCCAAACATCTAAATGAAGCATGTCAAGTGGATGTAACACATTAAATGTTCTGGAATAGAAAGGTAAATTGCTATACTTCCCTAATTGACACCAATGACAACTGTGGTGTTCATCAATTTTATTACTTAAAGGTAAATTAAATTGTCGACACAAAATTCTGAAAACTGGAGTGGAAGGATGACCCAAGCGAGCATGCCAGGTATCTTGACTCGATCATTCACCAAGAAGTGCGACATGACTATGGGATGACTCTGAATTGAATGTGAGCTTGTAGAGACCGCCTGAGTTACTGCCAGAAATAAGAATCGCCTTCGTCTGATTGTCCTTGACTCGAAAACCACACGAGTCAAGTTCAAAGAAACAATTATTATCCTTAGAAAAATGGAGGATGGACAGTAAAGGTCTATGAATGTAAGATATATATAACATGTTACGAAGGCGAAAAGAATGATTGTTTATATGAACATCAGAACTACCAATGCGAGAGAAATTTAACTTAGAGTCATTACCAACAGTACTACATCTTTACCTGTGTACGGAGAAGATCCGGAGAAGAAAGTTAGGTCCGCAATCATATGAATTATGGCACCCGAATCAAGAATGTAAGGATCCGTATGAGCAGTATAAGCAGCAAACTTTTGACAGTCCAATGCACCATGTCCATGACGAAAGCATAACTGACACGTGAACTCCAGATTTGGCAAAAAACCATGCCCGTTGTTTACAGCAATATTCCCACGGGGTTGTGCCCCAACTGGACTACCACGGACAGGAGTGTGACCAGCCCCTCTACCATAGACATTATTATTGTTGCTATTACAATTCCCATTCCACTGTCCTCGGTTACCATTTCCCCCATTGTTACGAGTGCCATTGCCACCATGGTTTTTACCTTTTCCATTACCACGATGTTGACTGCTACCTACATGATTTTCCCCGAAGTGAGCCTCTAGAAGGACTGAAACCATGCCTTTCTCAACCACTAAGGTAGCCATTTGAAGAGACAGACCAGAGAATTTTTGGAGCAACATCTCCTATTTGAGAAGTAAGTCACCAAGAACATCCAAGGTAAGAGGGTTACGAGCATGGACGGCGGTTGTGGAGGTAAGGAATTCCTGGCCAAGACCCCCAAGAATACGTTGAATAAGCACACCATCATCAACGGGATCACCGACAGCAGGTAAGAGCATCAGCAATCTGTGAAGCATGAAGAAGATAATCAGCAATCGACATCTCCACAGGTTTCTAGAGATCATGAAGCCTCTCCTTTAGTTTGTCGATTTGAAGGGCGGAAGTTGCACCAAACCGCTTTGCCGAAACTGCCCAGGCCTCCGGAATTGTGTTGCTTTAATTGAGGTAGGGCTAAATAGCAGGGGTGACAGTCCCTTTAATCCAGCCACAAAGGAGGTCATTGCTGCTTTCCAAAGAGCATGATTCGAATTTGTCGAGCCATCATCAAGGGTAGCTGAAGGTTGGTGAGGATCGATGACGAACAGGAGCTTATGTGTGCGAAGAAGGGTTTTGAATAGGGTACTCCAATTCGCATAATTGTCCTTAGTCAAGAAAGTTTGGCCCATGATTTCATTAGGGTTATAGAAAATAGGGAGACTGTGAAGATATTCCGGCTTCAGCTTCAGCATCAGTTTCTGTCTGCGGGAGCGTCCGCTCCCAGGAGGGGGAGCACCGTTCCCAATTAGCCAAATCTCGTCTTGAAGTTTCTGTCTTTAAGGAGCGTCCGCTCCCATGGAGGGGGAGCGTACGCTCCCTCAATTTCCAGAAATTCCGCCTGTTTTAATTAGAGTAGGATTGTGTTTCCTAATTACCTTGTGTTCCTTATTGCCTTAGGTTTTCCTTTTTGCTGCAATCTCTTTTGTATTCTCATATAAATATTTCCTCCTTGTGATAAGAATAAACAAGAAGAATAACTATCCCAATTCAAATTCCTACATAGTATCAGAGCCTCCATACACAAGCCTTTGACAATGGCGGAACATGCATCGGCCGATGGTGGTGATGGGCGGCCTCCTCCAGTTTTGAAGATTGAATATAACTCTCCTTTCTACCTTGGTCCTCAAGATCGACCTGGTTATTTCATAACCCCTACCCGCTTCCGTGGTGACAACTATGATGATTGGGTTTGTGATATACAAACCGCTCTCGAAGCTAGACGCAAATTTGGTTTCTTGGATGGATCTATTCCCTCCGCCGTTCCTCCTTGCACCGAGTTAGATTGGAACACCATCCATGCTATGTTTGTTTCGTGGCTCATGAATACTATCGATCTCGAGGTTAAAAGCACTCTCTCCAAATATAGAGATGCTAGACGTTTGTGGAAGTCCCTTAATCTAGATATGCGTTGGTGGACGGACCTCGCATCTAACAACTGAAGATGTCGATCGCACGATGTGAGCAAACCAAGACCATACCTGTGGCTGTATATTTTGGTAAGTTGACAGGTTTGTGGGAATCACTGCATAATTACGAGCCGCTTATAGATTGTTCTTGCTGCGACAATTGCACAGTCAGACAAAAGCACGCGGCACAGAGGGCAACAGGCAAACTTCATGAATTTCTCATGGGTTTGAATTCTGAATATTATGCCACTCTTCGTACTAACCTCTTGTCTCAGGATCCCTTACCTACTCTAGATCGTGCTTATCAGTTGGTAGCCCAGGCTGAACTAGTCCGTCTTGCTAAACCGGTTCTTGATGACCCTCCGGATGTTGTTGGCTTCTCCCTCAAAACTGGCAGTTCTTGTGATCGTGACAAGCCCAACAAATCCCATCTTACATGTACTCACTGTCAGAAAAAGGGCCATGATGTTTCTTCTTGCTTTGAACCGTCGGCTACCCATAATGGTGGGGAGATAGTAGCAAAACAGGTTCTCGCGGTGGCAGTCGTCCTCAACAAGGCCGAGGCAGAGTAACCGCTCGCACCAATTCGGCTACCCAAGTCGGTGCTGCACAAGTTGGTGTTGCTGCTGCCGATGCACTCCCCTCAACCTCTTCATCTCTATTTACTGTAGAACAGTGGAATGCCTTAGCTAGTCTAGTTGGTAACACTCATATTCCGGATAATCGCATTCATGGTATGTTTGATACATCTTCTTGGATCCTAGATACGGGGGATTCCAATCATGTGACCGGAAACGCTACTTGTCTCTTTGACTCTTACTCTATACAAGCTTGCCCTATCAAGCTTCCTAACGGGGCTTCCGTATTTGCTCATATAGAGGGATATGTTCGCCTAACAGACACCCTTGTTCTTCATCATGTCCTTTACATACCAAACTTAAACTGCAGTCTTTTATCTGTTTCTCAATTGTCTGATGAGATCCATTGCACTGTCCATTTTATTGCTTCTTTGTGAGCTATACAGGACCAGTCGAGGAACCTGATTGGAACGGGTGTTAGGAAGGATGGACTCTACTACTTTGGGGACGCACCTTCTGCTTGTCACGTCTCAGTCAATAATGCATCTGCTTTGCTCGAGTTGTGGCATAACCGTATGGGGCATCCATCTGAAAAAGTAGTGAAACTTCTTCCTCCGGTCTGCCATCTGTCCGGTAGTCTTCATCAACCTTGCGATGTTTGTTTTCGTGCAAAACATTCTAGAGATATTTTTCCCATTAGTGAGTAGAAGTCTACTAGAATTTTTTAGAAAGTTCACTGCGACTTGTGGGGTCCTTACACTCATGTTTCCTCTTGTGGTGCTCGTTATTTCTTAACTTTGGTAGATGATTACTCGCGTGCTGTTTGGATTTATTTGTTAGTTGATAAAATGGAAGTTTTTCGTATGTTTATGTCTTTTGTTGCAATGGTGGAACAACAGTTTTCTCAACAAATCAAAATTTTTCAATCTGACAATGGCACCGAGTTTAACTGCTCGTTTGATTATTTTCATTCCTCTGGCATTCTTTTTCAAAGATCTTGTGTTGGCACCTCTCAACAAAATGGGCGTGTCGAACGCAAACACCGTCATATCTTAAGTATAGCTAGAGCTTTAAGGTTTCTAGCCCATCTTCCCATTTATTTTTGGGGTGAAGCGGTCATTACCGCTGCTCATTTGATCAATCAAACCCCTTCCCCCTTGTTAGACAATAAAACTCCCTACGATATCTTGTTTGGCAAAGCGCCCTTTTATGATTTGCTTCGAGTTTTTGGTTCGATGTGTTATGCTCATAATCAGTAGGCTATGGGTGACAAGTTTGCTAGTCGTAGCCGTAAATGCATCTTTGTGGGTTATCCTCTTGGAAAGAAAGGATGGAAGCTGTTTGATCTCGAGACCAAGAAATTCTTTTCTCCCGTGATGTAAAGTTCTTTGAGACTGTGTTCCCATACAGCGACTCTACCACTATTCCCCATGTACCGGATTCTGGTTATGTTCTGGCTGAGGAAGATGCGTTTGGCAGAATAGATTTTCCTATTGAAGAAGACTCCGTTGCACCTTCTGTTGAACCTACTGCAGCCGAGCCCGTTACTTTAACCAATGATCAGGAAGAGGTTGCCCCTATTGTTCCTTCGGCACCTATTGAGGCTACTGCTCCTTCTGCATCAACTTCGGTCCCTTCTGATGTATCTGGACCTGACACTCTAGGGAGGGGTATGAGACAGAAAACTCCCTCAGTTCATCTCCGAGATTATGTTTCTCTCACTCCTTCTTCTTCGAGTCCATCCCCCGCCTCTCCGCTTCCAGTCGGTTCCTCAGGTACTCCCTATCCTATAGCTCACTATATAAATTGTGATCACTTTTCTGCAAAATATCGTACCTTTCTTGCAGCTCTTACAGTGGCTAAAGAGCTGACATCCTTTCGCGAGGCCATGGCTCATGATGGCTGGAAACAGTCAATGCAGGAGGAAATTCGTGCCTTAGAAGACAATGGCACATGGTCTTTGGTTTCCCTACCTCCTGGAAAACGTTCACTGGGATGTCAATGGGTCTATAAGATCAAATATAATTCTGATGGATCGGTTGAAAGGCTCAAGTCTCAGCTAGTTGTCCGCGACAATCATCAGAAAGAAGGTATCGACTACACAGAAACTTTTGCTCCTGTGGCTAAAATGGTCACTGTTCGGGCTTTTCTTGCTATTGCTGCTTCCAAGAATTGGGAGTTACATCAGATGGACGTTCACAATGCCTTCTTGCATGGCGATTTAGTAGAAGAGGTTTATATGAAACTCCCTCCGGGCTTTGAGGCACCAAACACCAACACGGTTTGCCATCTTCATAAGTCTCTTTATTGCCTGAAGCAAGCTCCTCGTTGTTGGTTTGCCAAGATATTGACTTCCTTGAAGACCTATGGCTTCCTCGAGTCCTATTCCGATTACTCTCTTTTCATCTTCACAAAAGGTGCGATTCAAATGAATATGCTTGTGTATGCTGATGATCTGATCATAGATGGGAATGATTCCGCTGCCTTACAGTCCTTCAAGAAGTACCTGTGTGAGTGCTTCAAAATGAAAGATCTCGGATCCCTAAAATACTTTCTTGGCATTGAGGTTGCTCGCAATCCTGATGGTCTATTTTTGTGCCAATGAAAGTACACGTTGGATATTATTTCTGAGGCCGGATTGCTTGGTGCAAAGCCCTCTAGCTTCCCTATTGAACCCAACCATAAACTTGGTGTTGCTACCGGTGCTCCCTTGGAAGATCCGCAAAAGTATCGACGCCTTGTAGGACGCCTCATTTACTTGGCTGTAACCCGGCCTGACCTCTCATATTCGGTCCACATTCTATCTCAGTTCATGAATGAACCTCGTTCAGAGCATTGGGAGGCTGCTCAACGGGTTGTTCGGTATCTCAAAGGCACTCCTGGCCAAGGCATCCTTCTGGGTACTGACAACAATCTCACCCTCCAAGGATGGTGTGACTTGGATTGGGCTGCATGCCCCATCACCCATCGTTCTCTAACCGGGTGGCTCGTGTTTCTCGGGCATTCCCCCATCTCTTGGAAAACTAAGAAACAACCTACTGTGTCTCGTTCTTCTGCTGAGGCTGAATACCGCGCCATGGCTGCTCTTACATGCGAGCTTAAATGGTTAAAGGGTTTGTTGCTGAGCTTGGGCATCCATCATCCCAAGGATATTTCCATCTTTTGTTACAGTAAATCGGCTCTTCACATTGCCAAGAATCCTGTTTTTCACGAGTGGACGAAGCATATTGAGGTTGATTGTCACTTTGTCCGTGATGCTATCTCTAATGGACTTATTGCTCCTTCTTATGTTCCTACGAAGACTCAGTTGGCCGACATATTTACTAAAGCTCTCGGGAAGCAACAATTTGATATTTTACTTAGCAAGTTGGGTCTTCTTAACCCTCATGCTCCAACTTGAGGGAGGGTGTGAAGATATTCCGGCTTCAGCTTCAGCATCAGTTTCTGTCTGCGGGAGCGTCCGCTCCCATGAGGGGGAGCACCACTCCCAATTAGCCAAATCTCGTCTTGAAGTTTCTGTCTTCAGGGAGTGTCCGCTCCCATGGAGGGGAAGCGTCCACTCCCTCCGTTTCCAGAAATTCCGCCTGTTTTAATTAGAGTAGGATTGTGTTTCCTAATTACCTTGTGTTTCCTTATTGCCTTAGGTTTTCCTTTTTGCTGCAATCTCTTTTGTATTCACATATAAATATTTCTTCCTTGTGAGAAGAATAAACAAGAAGAATTATTATCCCAATTCAAATTCCTACAGAGAGGATTTGTAGAAGGAGTATGGTGGGAATTTGCAGAAGAACCGGTGGCAGGGGTAGCGTCCGGGATAGACATGATGAAGAAGAAGAAGAAGAAGAGGGAAGTCTAAAACTCTGGATCAGAAAGTTAGACTAATACCATGTAAGATGAACACTTAGCAATGGCGTGCACAGGAGGAAGAGGCATAGGAAAATTGTTTCGTGTTATTATAAACAGCCACAGCAGTACATATTTATACAAACCTAGAAATCGTTAACTAGGTGAACGTGGACTCTATAACTTAGCCTAAAAATATGGAAACAAATATTTGCAATCCCAATCATAATATATTGACTCCTATCCTAATTTACATTGATACACATCCATATTTACATCCATACATATGCACCTCCGTGAACGACGTCTTATACAGGCATCAACTGATTTAACGGCTGGATATATCTAACAGAATGGCGCAATTATTTGCATTATGAATAATGGCGCAATTATTTGCATTATGAATACTGGCTTTCCTTATAAAATATCGGCTGATTAAACGGCTGGATATATATGTGTGTGTGTGTGTATGTTTACTGGACACCGTCTTTTACATATACTGTACAATTTTAGGTGACTTGCTATTTAAAATAGCGTGGCTTTCGTTAACAATTTCAAGAGAAGAACACAAGATTTTTCATAGGATCAACAATTGTCCTTGATTCATTAACATCTTAATTAAGGGAACTCTTTTTAAACCTCAACCTGCAACTTTCTCATAATAAAAAGTTGTTAAATCCTCATATCAAAACAAAATCCATGACATCAATTAAGGACAAATTTTTATAACTGAATTTGTTTGAAATACTAAACACACTCACATTGCATAAAAACAAACGTATTAACATGCAAGCAAGGAGCACTTCCATTGAAGTTATAAGGACATTTAATTCCCCAACCAAATTATAACTCCACATCCATCTTTTACACTTTACCATAAAAATCAAGAATAATTCACTGAAATCTTGACATATTGTAGTCGATCTGAGCTAGCGTCAAATTTATATGTATAAGAAATTGAGTTTTAAGCAATTTTGATCGCGCATATTTCTCTAAAGTTACAAACTTGGAGCAATAGAATGAATATAAACAATGAGGGTTTTCAAGCTCTTTTTACAAATTAAATTTTGAAATTATGCTTTAAATTTTTTTTAGGTGGCAACTCCATCAGACACCCGTCTTCTTAACAGCACTGTGATGCTCCTCATAATCGCAAACACACACACAAACACACATGCAAACACACACATACACTACTTATTTGTCTTGTACTTTGTAGGGATCAGATTTGTTAGGACCTAACTATGTAAACCACATAGTTATATACGGTTTTGACAAATAAACATATCCAATGTTATTTGACAGCCAAGATAACTCATTGGACAACTCATTGGACAACCAAGACTCAGCCTGCACATCTCATAAAACATTTGGACAACAATGATCAAATAAAATCAAATAAATCAATGTATTTAATTACAAAATGATCATTACATGTCAACCATCCAATTCCTTGACTCCTAATCACCCAAATCAAAGAACTAAGCCTGACAGCTAAGGTTCTCAAACATCAGAGGTCTCTTCCCTCTGACAGCTAAGATCTTCAAAGACAACAGCAATGATGTATCTCTGTGATGACCAAGGTGTGCCTTGCCCAAATCCCTCATCAGTTGTTGCCATGTCATCTCCATGAAGATCCTCTACTCAAAGGTTGCATATTCCAGCCTGTCATCATCCAGTCAACAAGGCCCTAAATGCAAACACTGTTTCACCCACCTGCATTCCCTATCTTGTCTCCTCCAACAGCTATATTCCATTTTATAAAAGGAATCCTCCAAGACTGAAGACAGAGCCCTTCAACACACAACTTTTGCAACCTTCCCTTCAACCTTTGCACACCTGCAAAACCTGCAACCAACAATTAAACAATTCTGAGACAATTGTAAGTGTACTTCAGGTGTATAAACTACTTTGTAAACCACTTAAGACTGACTTTAAGTATGTATTGTAATTTGCTTCGTAACAAGCAAATCCCTAATTGACTGTACTAATTAGGAAGAGGAGGTTCAAGGAACTTACCTAATCAACCATTGTAAATCTTAAAGGGAACTAGATTTAGTGGATTGATCTCACTTGTCAAGGTTGACAGTGAGGGTTGACGTAGGAGGAGTGAACCCTGAACCACCTTAAAATTCTTGTGTTATTTGGTATTATCACACACAAACACACACACACACCTACACACACTTACACCAATCACTTTATCTTTACATTATTTCACTTTATTCATTCCGCTGCACATTATACTCTTGCTTTTAGATCAGTTAATATCTGACAGCTAAGATTCATCCTCAGCTGTCAAAGCTTAACTGCCTAACCTTTTAACTGATTAAGCAAACAGGACCTTTCAATTTTGATCTAAAAGCAAGAGTATAATGTGCAGCGGAATGAATAAAGTGAAATAATGTAAAGACAAAGTGATTGGTATAAGTGTGTGTAGGTGTTTGTGTTTGTGTGTGATAATACCAAATGACACAAGAATTTTAAGGGGGTTCAGAGTTCACTCCTCCTACGTCCACCCTCACTGTCAACCTTGACAAGTGAGATCAATCCACTAAATCTAGTTCCCTTTAAGATTTACAATGGTTGATTAGGCAAGTTCCTTGAACCTCCTCTTTATAATTAGTACAGTCAATTAGGGATTTGCTTGTTACGAAGCAAATTACAATACACACTTAAAGTCAGTCTTAAGTGGTTTACAAAGTAGTTTATACACCTGAAGTACAGTTACAAGTGTCTCAGAATTGTTTGATTGTTGGTTGCTGGTTTTGCAGGTGTGCAAAGGTTGAAGGGAAGGTTGCAAAAGTTGTGGTTGAAGGGCTCTGTCTTCAGTCTTGGAGGATTCCTTTTATAAGATGGAATATAGCCGTTGGAGGAGACAAGGTAGTGAATGCAGGTGGGTGAAACAGTGTTTGCAATTAGGGCCTTGTTGACTGGATGATGATAGGCTGGAATATGTAACCTTTGAGTAGAGGATCTTCATGGAGATGACATGGCAACAACTGATGAGGGATTTGGGCAAGGCACACCTTGGTCATCACAGAGATACATCATTGTTGTTGTCTTTGAAGATCATAGCTGTCAGATGGATGAGACCTCTGCTGTTTGAGAACCTTAACTGTCAGGCTTAGTTCTTTGATTTGGGTGATTAGGAGTCAAGGAATAGGATGGTTGAAATGTAATGATCATTTTGTAATTAAATACATTGATTTATTTAATTTTGTTTGATTATTGATGTCCAGTTGATTCATGAGATGTGCAGGTTGAGTCTTGGCTGTCCAATGAGTTGTCCAATGAGTTATCTTGGCTGTCAGATAACATTGGATATGTTTCTTTGTCAAACCATATATAACTATGTGGTTTACATAGTTTGGTCCTAACAATTTCCCTCTTTTTGGAAAAGTAATATATCTAATAAAGATATGACATGCAAAATAGCTTATGAATTGAATATACCAATGAAGACAAAATCAATCTATTTAATTCAATCACAAGAGCCAAAACACAAACATTATCCAAAATAAAATGTGTTTAAGACAGGGAATAAAAAGAAGGGATTAAAAGACTTAGCCAAAAAAAAAAGACAAAATTTTCTAATCAGAAAATTCTTCTCTTTCTCTTCTTGCTGCAAGGATTTCATCTCTTTCAGATAGCAGCTCCTTCCTCATCTTTTCTTCTACACCTCTGAGGTACATTTCATTGTTCCATTCCCAGGTCATCTCATCATTATAGGTGAAGGTGTGATCTTGTCTTGCCTTGAGGACAGCTTTGGACAAAGGTTCTTGATCATCTCTTAACCTTAAAGTACCCCATTTGGGAGCACTCTTTCCTCTAGAGTTTTGGCCTTTGATTCCTGAAAATAGGTTAGAGAAGAAAGGATTTTACTACAAAGAGAGGGATTGTTAAGCTGGATAGAGATGTGGTTCTGCGGGGACAGTGAGAACAGTAGTGGGTGTAGGCTGATGCACTTGCTTTACTGGCACATCCTCTTCATCATCACTGGACACAATAACATTAGCAGCAGCACCAGAAGCTCTTTTTCCTAGGTTAATGGCTTCCTCATCAAAAACAATTGCCTTTCCCTTGGATGTCCTCTTTTCTGGTTTGGCTCCAACTGAGACTTCCAATATGTGTCTCATCTTGGTGATCATGGTCCTTGTGAATTTTTGCATGTCAGTGATGGTCACATGATAGGGAGGCACATATGCTAAGGGGTTGAAGTTTGGAGGGAGGTTTAATTGGAGAGATCTAGTGTTTGGGGGAATGAAGGGAGGTGGTTCTGAAGTGATAGGGGGAAACATGGCTTTCAGACTTGGCTTGGCAATAACAGCCATGATTTTGGCTTTCTTGCTGCAGATTCTCCAATATAACTCTTTGGTCAATTCCACACAGAGAGCATAGACAAGGGAGGAGGGCATGTAAATGCATACATTGAGGTTGTTTGACAGGAATTGGGAGAACAAAACTTCCCAGTCAATGATGGTTGATAGGTCTATGAAATTGGGTAATCTGGGGGAATTATGAAAGAAGGAAGTGGGGAGAGTTGTTCTGTATTTCTTCCATTCCTCATGCCCAAACATGATGAGCCCACTTCTATTTCTGGCATGGATCATGATGGCATTCTTACTTAATAGCCAAGGATTGGCAATGATGTTTGGGTTGGCAATTTCAGGGAAGTGAGTGATTCCCTTAAATCTTTGGTGGGCAGCCATGATTGAGGGAAAAGAGAAATCAATCTCACAATCAAGAATCCATGGCTCACAAGCTGGAAGGGGTTCAATATCAGGGGTAGGATCAGGTGTCACTTGAGGTTCAACAGTTTCAACAGGTTGGGCTTGAGCTTCACTATCAGGCAAGCTAGACTTCTTGGCCCTATCTCTAGTTTTGATCAAATCTAGAGCTTTCAACATATCATCCTCAGTCAACAGAGTTCTCAAGTAGGAGATAACAGTGGGAAGCAAATCAGGGTGTCCTTCAAAGGTTAATACTTCAGAAGCTTTGAGGATATTTTGAGGGATGGGTGATGGATCAGAAGGACTGGAGATGGGTAAAGATTGGGATTGAGAAGGCTTAGCTGTCAGATCAGGGGATTGATGACTGTTGTTCCCACTCAACTGAGGGTCATCCTTTTCAGAATTAGAGGTGTTCCCCCTTTCATTTTCAACACTTGGCTCTTTTGGGCTTATGTTGAAAGAATTCAGGTTGAGTATTTCTTGGGCTATAGAAATAGGGGGTAAACTGGATTGTTCTTTGGTTGGTGAGGGTTGAGGAGCATTGGGTTTCAACTTTTTGGAGAAAGGAGCATCTTTATCAAGCTTTCTCTTCCTAGAGAAGGTGTTTACAGAAGGAGAGGGGGTAGGAGTTATCTCAGTTGAAGCTCTAGCAAGTTCAGAAACCTTAGCTATCAGATCAGGGGCATTCATAGCTGTCCCAGATGTTAGCCCTGTCTTGGCTGTTCTGTGCCTAGCATCAACAAGAGATTCAGCAATGGCTCTCCTTAGTTATTCATCATACTCATCATCTTGAGTAGCTTCTTCTTCTTCAACAAAATCATCAATGTCTCTATAAATGGGGTCTGATTGAGTTTCTTCACTATCAGCAGGTTGTTCATCAGTAATCTGTTTCCCTTTGTCAATCACTTGAGCATCCACTTGCTCAGCCACTAGTTCAACCATTTCCTGCACCTTTTTCCCTTTGGGTATCTTCTTTCCTTTCCCAGTTTTCTTCATTTCAGCTTTGCCAATCCTCTTTTTGATTTTGATAGGTGTGGTCTCTTGAGCCTTTTCTTTGATAACTACACCTTTGTCATGCTTTCTTTTTGACCTCTTAACATTTACCATGTTGACCAATGATCTCCACAGCTTCATTTCATTCTCAGTCTTCTCTCTAAGCCTTTATGTTGTATCATCAAGATTTCTTATCCCCAAGATCCAATCTTTTCTTCCCTTTGAGCCTGAATGCGCTCAAGCTGAAACTCTTTGTTTGCACAAGATTGGTAGTCTCAAGCGAATGGTCTTTTAGAGGAGGGTTTAGCTTTGGAATCAGTTGGTGTAGAATCCCACTCATGAACCTGAAGTTGTTCATCCTTGGGGTTTTCTTCTTGAACTTCCATGGTGAAGGAGATGTTGCCAGTTAATAGTTGTGCAAGAGAGCTACACTCCAGTTCACATCCTTAGCTATCAGACTCAGGCCTTGCTTCCATTCATTAGGTCTTATTTGATCAAAAGAGGATTGCTTTCCATCAAATCCATTGATGATGACATCCATTAGGGTTGATTTGAATAGATCAAGAGACCCCTTTTTAATGGGTTTGTTCTGTACCACTTGATAATTGCAGTTGGGTTCATCAAAAAATCTTTTGTAGAACATTTCCAAGGCATAATCTTTTCTATCCCAGAGGTTGTTTCTGGTTCCATTCTTCATTGGAATATTGTAGACTTCAGAAACAACTTTGGGAGACACATTAATCTCAGTACATACCTTGACTAGGTTGATATTTCCTTTTTCAACATGATCCCTAATGAAGTGATACCTAACTTCAATATGATTGGTCTTGGAGTGTTGAACTGGTTTTCTGTCATGGCAATGGTGCTTGAATTGTCATAGAAAATGGGAATGTTTGACAGGTCCATCCCAAAGTCTTGGAGTTGACTTTTGAGATAAAGGATTTGAGAGCAACACATACCAGCAGCAGTATACTCAGCCTCAGCTGTTGAGGTAGCTACTGAGGTTTTCTTTTTGCTTGACCAATAGATTATTCTTGAATCAATGAATTGACATCCACCACTTGTGGATTTCCTTTCCAGATTACATCCAGCATATTCTAAGTCAGTGAAACCAATTAGGGAGAATGGGGATTCAGTGTGATACCACAAACCATAGTCAGGTGTTCCTTTCACTACAAGAAAAACAGGTTTTAGCGACGGAAAAATCCGTCGCTAAAAGTCATATTTCCATCGCTAAAACGATTTAGCGACGGATTACCGACGGATTTTTTCCCTCGCTAAAACCCTCGTCGCTAATTTTTAACGACGAAAATTCCTGTTCGTCGCTATAATACCGACGGAAAGATCCCTCGCTAAATCATTCAAATCCGTCGCTAATTATATTGATGAAACGACGAATTTATAGTATTTTGCAAGGGAATAATCCGTCGTTAATGTTAAAAATCCGTCGCAATAATGGAAAAGTTATTAATGGTTGACGACGAATTAACAATGTATAGCGACGGAATCATCCGTCGTTAGTTGTTGAAATCCGTCGTTATATGTGGTTTTTTTACCAGGATTATTTCCGTCGGTAATGGGTTTTTAGCATCTTTAAAATGGCGGTTGCGACGGATGAATCCGTCGCTAGAATCCGTCTGTTAAAAGTAGCAGTAGCTTTAGGACCTATTTCATTTATTTTTTTCTACCACCTGTTTCATTTCTAATACTCCCACCTAATTCATTAACCCAATACATATACCAAAAACCAATACATATATCAAAAACCAATACATATACCAAAAATATAATCTAACTCACAATATTCTGAATTTAAGAACTAGTTCACCAAAATAAAAGTACCATCAACAAGTAGCAAAATATTAAAATTTAAAATAGAAGTTTCTAAAGTATCAACGTCTAAGACCTATGACCCATAGAATCCATGATAATTTGTAGTTTCTTATCTAGTTCCGCCCAATGTTGCTCCAGCTCCTCTATCTTCTCCTCCAATCCTTTCCTCTCTTGAGCATGTTTTTTCTCCATTTCTTCCCGACATTTTTTTTCTTCATTGAGCTTCTCTATCATCTCACTCTTAAAATCCGTTAAATTATCTTCAACCATTTGGGTGTTAGGATCCCTTGCTAGTACCATCATCACTAGCCAATGACGAGCCAACCGAACCAAGACCATACACCCATTGCTTTCTTTACGCCGGCAACTCTCAAGTATATCTTATTTTCCTCCTCCACAGTTAACTCTCTTTCGGAGGATGCCACCTCTATCTCGCGTTGATAGTCCTACTACAAAAAGCAATTTATATATATATATCATTACTAACATACATGAACAAAAAAAATCCAATTTATAAATAATAAAAATACTTACACAAATTTTCCTAGCATGATTGTCCACATAAGTACCATCTTTGCGTACATGTGTCCTTAGTTGAAGTTTAAACAAACTAGGTGGGATGCCTTGATTTTCTTTTTTTCTCGCAAGAAGACCGATAAAATAAAAGGCATTCATAAACAACGGGGAATGACCAATATATGAAATGTACTTTTCAATTTTTATCAATTAATGTAAAAAAAACTGCATAAGTAAAAGGCTTTCTTGGGTGACCAAACATGAATTGGACACAAATAAAATCAAATACGTACGTACCATACTTTCCAAGTGGGCTACGGCAGATTTGGAACCTCCCGTATGCTTAGAACAACCGTCTTCCTTCTCGGTTAGTCGATTTTTTGAATTTATCTCCGACTTTCTTTTGACTTCATCTTTATTAAAATGTTGTACCCATTGAGCCCAATCCGCCTCGCCTATGCAATCCGGTTTCTTCTTTTGTGGACCATTCCAATTTTTCTTAAAATTGCTCACCATGTCACTGTAGCGAATTCTTCCTAGTTTCATGAAAGCATTCTTGATAGTTGTCTCCTCTTCTTGAGGCCATCTATAAATTTTCTGCAATATTGATATGACAACAAATTCATCACCAAAAACAATCAGAGTTAACAAAAGTTGTTTACAAGTACCATTTAAGACTTAATCTCATCTATTACGCATTGCAATTCTAAAGAATGTACCTTGAAGTCATCAAAATATCCATCTTTGTGAGAACTGGGGATAAGCTTCCAGTTAAACGCATCCTTGCACATGTTTGATTTAAATATCTTTGTGATTTGGCCTGATACTTGCTGAGGCATCAACCTGAAACAATGTTTGAATTGATTTAGCAAACACATTTGCAAGAAACATACAACTTGAGAAATATATTGATTCCCTTAGAAGGAAAGGACAATTTATTTTAGGACATAGGGAGTTAATGTCAGCTTGCATCATGAAACTGTTATTACCATGAACTTTGTACAAAACTGCCATTGAATTACCACATAAACCAACAAATAACCAATCTAAATCTCTGCTAAACAGACCCATTTGGGGACTATCTGAGATAATCAACCACCAACTGACCCAAAACAGCCAAAAACCATTACCCTGCTGCCAATTTGTATTAGCTACATTACTCAGCAAACTGAACACACCAGGAAGATTGAAGTTCCATGTAAACTCATATTGCACACCTGATGTTGCCCACAAAAAAAAAAAACCACAAACAGAAATAATTGTGATATTTCATCACCTGAGACAATTCCAAATGGCACTACAACTATGGTAAAATGAATGGTATTGGTGAAAAGAGAAGTCAGTTCAATGAAGAAAAAGAAAACACAAGGATTGTGAGACTTGCAATGGCACCTCTATACAGAAGAATAAAACTGTATCTTCATTTTCTGGGAGCTAAATTCAATTTTCATGTTGAAGGCTCTAGCTGAGCAACCAGGCTACAAGGACTAAACTCAACCAAGAGATAGGTCTTGATATCTTGTGTATCGAGTACTAAAGCAAGACAAATGGGAAAGTGGCTACCAGATATTGAAGAAAATAAAAATTAGAGTGAACAAATTATGATATGCAGAGGCGTAATGTTTTCAGGGATATACAAAAAATGAAATCTTTTTGCACAACCTTCAAGAAAACATGTACACTAAGAATCTAATGTAACTATTGTATTGTATTGTAATGCATTCGACAACATAATAGAAAACCAATGTGTTCTTAATTGTTCAGTCAACTTCTTTCCTATTAGTATCTGCAGGTGATTGATGACAAATGCTACTAATTTTTTGCTGACAAATGCTACTAATTTTTGGAGGATTGAATATAGCATGTGCAATATATAGTATATACAGTATATAACAAACATGAATCTAAACTTCTAATCGACAGTTTTAGGACTCTTTCTTACCAAACAACTGCTAACAACATCAGTACATTGTATATTAGGACTCCATACCAAACAACCACTAAGTACATACTTATGCGTCCACAGAGAAAGAACTGCAGATGAATGTCAAATTTTGGAATATGTAATTTTACTACCCAAGAAAATGGAATGAATAATGAACATTTTAGCTTAAATCTGGAAAGGTTGACTTGTTTTGGACAGACTCGAAGAGAAAGTATGACCCAAAACAGCCAAAAACCATTACCCTGCTGCCAATTTGTATTAGCTACATTACTCAGCAAACTGAACACACCAGGAAGATTGAAGTTCCATGTAAACTCATGATCTGTCAGAGCAAGAACTTTCACCTGTTCTGAACACATTGTTCGAATCAGTTTAAGCAACAATAAAAAGGGTTGCTTTAAATGAAGATGAGCACACTAAAGGAAAACAAGGTACTAAATTTTTCTCATAATAAGTAACCGCCACATTTTTTCCACAACCCCAATTTAGACCAGAATCATATGAGACAATTCCAAATGGCACTACAACTATGGTAAAATGAATGGTATTGGTGAAAAGAGAAGTCAGTTCAATGAAGAAAAAGAAAACACAAGGATTGTGAGACTTGCAATGGCACCTCTATACAGAAGAATAAAACTGTATCTTCATTTTCTGGGAGCTAAATTCAATTTTCAAGTTGAAGGCTCTAGCTGAGACACCAGGCTACAAGGACTAAACTCAACCAAGAGATAGGTCTTGATATCTTGTGTATCGAGTACTAAAGCAAGACAAATGGGAAAGTGGCTACCAGATATTGAAGAAAATAAAAATTAGAGTGAACAAATTATGATATGCAGAGGCGTAATGTTTTCAGGGATATACAAAAAATGAAATCTTTTTGCACAACCTTCAAGAAAACATGTACACTAAGAATCAAATGCAAGAGGAGAAATGAAATATTAAGGACTCCAACTGTAAACCACCGCGATTAAAGGAATATATATAAACTATAGAACCATGCATGTATTTGAACAGAAGGAATTCATTTATATTAGTCTTTTATGAACACGAGATTGTTACAGAGACTGTACATTGATATTAAGAACTCTAACTTGAAAGTTCAAACTCATATTCAAGGTCAGAGACTAATATGATAACTTGAAAATGTTACAAGTAAGATACCATTTTGAGAACAGACTATTGAGAATTACATTGTACAACACTGAGAAGAGACACTATTTCACCTCACATCAAACACAAGAGTAATTTACTTGACTGATTCTAATGTTGCCCACAAAAAAACCACAAACAGAAATAATTGTGATCTTTCTTCATAGCTGATTGATATGTCAAGCTACAGATCATTTAACTGAAGTAGAAGTGCAATCTTAAGTTAATCACGATGTCTATAAGGTTAACTGAGCTTCGAGTGTCTACAACATTTTCCTTGAGAAAGTGCAATTTACTGAGACAACTACAGCAACAACAAGTTGTTTGAGAAAGTGCAATTTAATGAACAATTATTTTATATAATAAAAATGGAAGAATTCTAAGTATATTTTTTTAAACGAAAATATGACTATTTTAGACAAATTAATGTATAAATGGGACGTACAATAGCATATACAATATACGCATATCATATGTATCATATATACTCCCTCTGTCTCGCTACAAACTGCACACTTTCTATTTTGGGCGTCCCATTACAAACTACACACTTTCTAAAATGACAAATTTTTTTTACTATTCCCTCCACTTATAGGGTATAGGGTATATCCTATAGGGTATAGGGTATAGGGCATAGGGTATATGGTATAGGGTATACCCTATAGCGTATAGGATATACCCTATAGGGTATAGGGTTAGGGTATAGGGTATACTCTATAGGGTATAGGGTATAGGGCATAGGATATATGGTATATGGTATACCCTATACCCTATACCCTATAGGGTATACCCTATAGGGTATAGGGTATACCCTATAGGGTATAGGATATACCCTATAGGGTATAGGATATACCCTATAGAGTATAGGGTATAGGGCATAGGATACATGGTATATCCTATACCATATATCCTATGCCCTATACCATATACCCTATAGGGTATACCCTATACCCTAACCCTATAGGGTATACCCTATACCCTAACCCTATAGGGTATACCCTATACCCTATAGAGTATACCCTATACCATATACCCTATGTCCTATACCCTAGTTATACCATATAGGGTATACCCTATACCCTTTAGGGTATACCATATACCCTATGCCCTATACCCTATAGGGTATACCCTATACCATATACCCTATGCCCTATACCCTATACCCTATAGGGTATACCCTATGCCTTATAGGGTATACCCTATGCCCTATATCCTATACAATATACCATTCATATACCCTATGCACTATATTCAAAATAAAATATGAATTCAAATAATTTTATACTTTATAAAATTAATATTTGATATTCACTCTTCAAAAGATATACTATATTCATTTTACAAATATAAATTACAATTAAATAATAAAAAAGTTATGTTTCATTTTTTTAAATGAAAGTTTATAAAATAAAAAAGAGAGACAGACAATAGCATATACTTTTTTTGATTTCTTTAAAAAAAAATTTGGATAAAAAAAATTACTTGAGAAGTTGTTAAGTAGTGATTTTTTTTTATTGTTAAGTAGTGATTTTTTTTTTAAATGTTTCATAAAAAAAAAGTTAAGATTTAATTTTTAAAAAATAAGTATATAAAAGAAAAAAAGAGTGACGGACAATAGCATGTATTTTTTTTAATTTTTTTTATGGCTTAGTAATATATTTGAGATGTTTGTTAGTAGAGATTTTTTTTTAAAAAAAAGTTAAGAATTTTTATTTAAAAATATATATTTTTTATAATTTTATCATATTTGGCCTTACATCATTTACATTTGAGGTAAACTTAACAATTATGTATTAATAAACATACATTAAATTGTAAAAAAAAAAAAAAAATCCGTCGGTAATCCGTCGTTAATCCGTCGCTAAAAGAAATTGAAATAATATATTTTTATTTTTTTAATTATATAGCGACGAAATGCATCCGTCGGTAAAATTTTTTTCCAATCCCTCGTTATTCCCTCGCTAATCCGTCGGTAATGAATAAGAAAGAATATTTATTTATTTTTTACTTTATATAGCGACGGAATTTATCCGTCGTTATATTATTTTCAAATTTCCGTCGTTAATCCTTCGCTAAATGAAAATAAAATAATTTTTTTTTATTTTTTTAATTCTATAGCGACGAAATACATCCGTCGGTAATAAAAAATTGCAATCCCTCGTTAATCCGTCGGTAAACCGTCGGTAAAAAGAGGCACAATTTTTTGGCGCCAATTTTGCGACGAAATAGTAAGGAAATATTGTCCGTCGTTAAATCCGTCGTTAAAGTTGTCGTTTTCAGCCTTTTATTTTTTATTTTTTATCCCTCACTAATCCCTCACTAATCCGTCGCTATTAGCGACGGAATTGTATCCGTCGCTAAAATCCGTCGCTAAATGACAGTTTTCTTGTAGTGTTTGAGATATCTCAAAATTCTCTTAACAGCATAGAGATGAGATTCTTTGGGATTGGCTTGAAATCTTGCACAAAGGCAAACACTAAACATGATATTAGGTCTGGAGGCTATCACATATAGGAGTGATCCAATATATCTCCTATATAGTGTTTGATTCACACTTTGGCCATCAGGATCAGCATGGAGTTTGGTTGTTGTTGATAGAGGAGTTCTAGCAGGAGAGGCAGTTTGCATATCAAAATTTTTGATCATGCCCCTTGTATACTTGGCTTGGTTAATGAAGATTCATTCCTTCATTTGTTTGACTTGAAGACCTAAGAAGAATGTGAGCTCACCAATCATGCTCATCTCAAACTGATTCTTCATGATTTCCCCAAATTCTGTGCACAAGTCTTCATTTGATGATCCAAAAATGATGTCATCAACATAGATTTGGATGAGTAAATGGTCTTCTCCATATTTCTTGATAAACAGAGTGTTATCAATATAGCCCCTAGTGAATCCTTTGCCAAGGAGGTATTTAGATAGAGTGTCATACCAAGCTCTAGGTGCTTGTTTAAGCCCATACAAGACTTTGTCCATTTTATATACATGATCTGGAAATTTTGGATGCTCAAAACCAGGTGGTTGAGACACAAATACTTTCTCATTTAAAACTCAATTCAAGAAGGCACTTTTGACATCCATTTGGACCACCTTCATCTTCTTGAATGATGCATAGGCAAGGAACAACCTTATAGCTTCCAATCTTGCAACAGGGGCAAATATTTCATCATAGTCAATTTCCTCTTCTTGTCTGTGCCCTTGAGCAACTAGTCTAGATTTGTTCCATACCACAATGCCCTCTTCATTCATTTTGTTTCTAAAAATGCATCTTGTCCCAATGACAGTTTGATTTTTAGGTTTGGGAACAAGCTTCCAAACCTTGTTTCTTTCAAATTGTTCCAGTTCTTCTTCCATAGCTTCAATCCAATCAGGGTCTTGAAGGGCTTCATTTATCTTCTTGGGTTCTATTTGGGAGATGAAGGCACTCATTAATGAGTCATAAACAGGCATATTTGGAGGAATGTCCATCTTATGTATTGGAAGTATAGATGTTTTTGTTTGGTGAAACGACGTGGGTAATAGTTTCAGGTTGAGGAATTGAGTGATTGGTGTTGCAACATAGTTGGATGAGGTTATTTTCAAGGGTATTTTGAGGGCTGGATGAAGGTAAGCTGTCAGGTGCATCATAGCTATCAGATGCACCTTTGCTGTTGAGTTGGGATTCTTGGCTGTCAGACACAATAGGGTATGTATTAGTATCTTTGGGCACCATATAGGGAAGGGAAGGTGAATCTTCTTCAGGAGTCAGGTTTGAGGGGTCATGAACAGGAGACACCTCAGGTAGGTTATCAGAATTTCCAACAACTTCATCAAAATCACACAATTCAGTGTGGCTTTGATCATTGTTTTCATCAAAGTCAACAAGAATTGATTCTTCTACAACAAGTCTCCTTTTGTAGTAAAATCTGTAGGCTTTGCTGGTGTTAGAGTATCCAAGAAAGATTTCTTCATCACTTTTGGAATCAAATTTATCAAGGTTTTTTTTCCCATTGTTATGAATAAAGCACCTGCTTCCAAAGCCATGGAAGTATGAAATAGTTGGTGTTCTACCATTCCATAATTCATAGGGAGTCTTGGTGTGAAACTTGTTGATGAGGGTTTTATTTTGTACATGCACAGCTGTGGTAACAGCTTCTCCCCAAAAGTACTTAGGAAGATTGTTTTCTGACAGCATAGTTCTTGCAGCTTCACATATGATTATGTTCTTTCTTTCAGCAATACCATTTTGCTGTGGTGTTCTAGGAGCAGAAAAGATGTGCTCAGTCCCTTTTTGATCACAATATTCTTCAACACCAGTGTTCTCAAACTCTTTACCATGGTCAGACCTAATTTTGATGATAGATAGACCCTTTTGGTTTTAGATTTTGATTAACAGTTTGACCACTTGTTCTAAGGTTTCCCTTTTGGATTCAAGAAGGATGATCCAAGTAAATCTAGTGTAGTCATCAACTACCACTAGTGAGTATCTCTTTCCACCAAGAGACCTGGTTCTAATGGGTCCAAAGAGATCCATGTGGAGTAATTGACGAGGTTTTGAAGTATCTAATCTGGTTTTGGCAGTGAAGGAGGTTTTCTTTTGCTTGCCACCTTGACAGGCCTTGCATAGCTTGTCCTTTTTGAAGGGAATTTTGGGAAGGCCTTTGACTAGGTTTGAATTGGCTAATTTAGAGATACTTTTAAGGTTGAGGTGAGCCAGCCTTTTGTGCCATAGCCATGACCTATCAGACTGACTATAGGAGAGTAGGCAATAAGCATTTGAGGATTCCACAACCTCCAGATTTAGACAGTAGAGGTTTCCTTTTCTGATTCTAGTGAGAATGGGTTTGTTGTTGACATCTTTGACAGTACAGTGGTTTTTGGAACATACAATATAATATCCCTTATCACAAATTTGACTAATGCTAATCAAATTGTGCTTGAGACCTTCTACATAAGACACATTAGTAAAAATAATATCTTTAGTAACAAGGTTTCCTGATCCTTTGACTTTGGCTTGAGAGTTATCGCCAAAAGTTACATTTGGACAATTTTTAGGGACATATTGTTGCAACCACTCTTTGTTGAAGGTCATGTGTCTGCTGCGTCCACTGTCCAAGTACCATATTCCTTTCCTAGGTTCCTACAAAATAGAAAAATAAATATATGTTACCTTTTATTCATTTGGGTCCAAAGGATTAGACTTTCTTTGGTACCCTAGCTTTGTTCATTTCCCTCCTTCCAAAATACTGGCTTAGGGCATTGTAATATCCCATGATCTGCAACATATAGGGTGTGGGAGCTGTAGATTGGGATTGGTTAAAAAAATGGTTAGGAGAGAAGGATTGGTTTTGGTTATGATGAAACTGAGTGTGGCTTTGAAAGCTGTTTGAGTGAGATGATCTTGGAGAGATATTTTGACCGGCATGACTCCTTCCATTTGAGTATTGCCAATTGGGTTTTTGATGTTTAGAGTATGAGTGATGGTTATAGAATCTTTGCTGTCTGGGTGATCTCTGCTGTCCATCAGATCTTGGTTGTCTTGGGAATCTTGGCTGTCTAGAAGATCTCTGTTGTCCAGTGGATTTTGCTGATTGTTCTTCACTTGCTCCTTGATTCCTTTTCTTTGCCAGATGTTTTGCCTTAATTTGTTTGTTTTTCTTTCCCTTTAGGTTCACTTGAGCTAACTTCATGGGTTTCATTAATGTGACTGGAGCTAGCTTCATTGGCTTCATTGATTTCTCCTTTTTTCTTTGAGTCCTCCTTTGTCTGAATGGGATAGACATTTTGTTGGGCTTTGACATAGTTCATGCTTTCAAGAACCATTTTATCAATAGCCCTATCATCAGTGAGAGGGGTATATGTTTTCAGTGTGGGATTGTTGGCTCACATCCCTGACTTGTCACTAGGATGTCTCTGGTTGTAGCTAAACAATGACAAGGCTTCTCCTGACTTGTTTTAGGACTCAATCTTCTTTCTAAGAGATTCATTTTCTTTTTCAAGGTTGACGGGTTTTTGGTTGTTTTTCAGAGATCTAGAATTCTCAGCTGTCAGCTCACCATTAGCCTTTTCAAGCATTAGGCATTGCTCTTTCAGCCCTTGGTTGGTTCTTTCAAGGTTTTCAATGGTTTTGCTTTGGGATAGGTTATCAGTGAGCAATGAAGCAAAGCTAGTTTGGTGTCTTTTTATTTGAATTAAAAGGGTGCTAACTAATTGTTTAAATTCTTCATTATTTAAAGAGTTAAATTGAGGTACTTGCTTTAATTCTTCAGCAACAACTAAGGCTTCAAGGTCTTCTTCACTATCTGAATCTTTATCATCTCCTGCCATTAGGCATATCATTGCTTCGTCTCCTTCACTTTCAGATTCACTGAAGTCAAATTTCTCATCACTGAACTTTGATGAGTCAGCAATCATTACTTGTTCTTTGTTTTTCTCATTCTTCTTTTTTGTGCAGTTTTAGTAGCTGCATCTTGAACTATGGATGATCTCCTTTGAGTAGGAGAGTTTCATAGCTGTCTGGTTGTCCTTAGGTTTCTTTGGTTCAGGACATTCAGATGAGTAGTGACATAGCTTTTTACAGTTGAAACATTCAACTTTCTTTTTATGGTTCTCTTGCTCAGAAGTAGATGGGCTGTAGCTTCTCTCAAATGTCTTCTTATGAGCTCTCAGGGTATTTCTGACAGCCATGGATATGAGACTTCGTAGGTCTCCTTGAGAGATGTTGTTTGAGGGGTGGTTTACTTTCTGAAGAGAGATGAGAACCATAGAGTCAATGTCTTGTTGAGTAATGGGTTTATGAGGGGTTTCTTGGGTAGCTAAGGCAAGGGTTTGTGAGATAGAAGGAACAGGTTGAAGTTTTATCATTCCTTCTAGTTCATATGCCCCAATCTTTCCAAAATATTGCTCAACGGTCATGGTGCTCCATTCTGCACCTTCTCTTATAGGCAAGGTTACATTCTCATATTCTTGGGGAAGGTTGGAATATATTTTGAGGCATAGATCTTGGTTTTCAAATATTTTTCCATGGTCAGCAATGGATCTGACTAGATCTTCAAACCTTGGTTTAGCAGCACTTAACCAGGGTAGAACTTAAAATTATAAAGTTGTCTAAGCAGATTGTACAAGTTTTGGGTTCTAACACTGCTATGTTTCTGGAATTTTGTATGGATGAGTTCCCATGCTGCCTTTGTAGTTGGTTCTTTGGCAATTTCTTGTGCAAGGGAGTCATTTACACTCTTTTGAAGTTTGTTTTTGACTTTAAGATTGGCACTAATTAATTTCCTTTTTGATTCAGTCCAACATTCTGGGGATTTCATTTTACGGCCCCCACCATTTGAATCTAGTGTGACAGGGCAGGTGACTTCATTTTCTAGAACATACCAGTTCCAAATACTCTTTGCATCAAGGTAGGTTTTGATTTTTGATGCATAGATTTCAAAGGATCCACAATCATCAATGTGTGGAATGTCTTTCTCATTATTTCACCTTGGTTGAGGCATGGTGGGTTGAGAATTGATTATTCACAAGTTGTTAGACTTTTGGAGGTGAAGACAAGCTCTGATACCAATTGAAAGGTCATGTTTGCTTAATCAGTTGAAAGGTTAGGCAGTTAAGCTTTGACAGCTGAGGATGAATCTTAGCTGTCAGATATTAACTGATCTAAAAGCAAGATAATAATGTGCAGCGGAATGAATAAACTGAAATAATGTAAAGACAAAGTGATTGGTGTATGTGTGTGTAGGTGTGTGTGTGTTTGTGTGTGATAATACCAAATGACACAAGAATTTTAAGGTGGTTCAGAGTTCACTCCTCCTACGTCCACCCTAATTAGTACAATCAATTAGGGACTTGCTTGTTACGAAGCAAATTACAATACACAGTTAAAGTCAGTCTGAAGTGGTTTACAAAGTAGTTTATACACCTAAAGTACAGTTACAAGTGTCTCAAAATTGTTTGATTGTTGGTTGCAGGTTTTGCAGGTGTGCAAAGGTTGAAGGGAAGGTTGCAAAAGTTGTGTGTTGAAGGGCTCTGTCTTCAGTCTTGGAGGATTCCTTTTATAAGCTGGAATATAGCCATTGGAGGAGACAAGGTAGAGAATGCAGGTGGGTGAAACATTGTTTGCATTTAGGGCCTTGTTGACTTGATGATGACAGGCTGGAATATGCAACCTTTGAGTAGAGGATCTTCATGGAGATGACATGGAAACAACAGATGAGGGATTTGGGCAAGGCACACCTTGGTCATCACAGAGATACATCATTGCTGTTGTCTTTGAAGATCATAGCTGTCAGAGGGATGAGACCTCTGCTGTTTGAGAACCTTAGCTGTCAGGCTTAGTTCTTTGATTTGGGTGATTAGGAGTCAAGGAATTGGATGGTTGACATGTAATGATCATTTTGTAATTAAATACATTGATTTATTTGATTTTGTTTGATCATTGTTGTCCAGTTGATTCATGAGATGTGCAGGTTGAGTCTTGGCTGGCCAATGAGTTGCCCAATGAGTTATCTTGGCTGTCACATAACATAGGATATGTTTCTTTGTCAAAACCATATATAACTATGTGGTTTACATAGTTAGGTCCTAACATGATTCATGGCATTTGAGCTTATCACTTTACACAATATAGTGAGGGTGGAATTTGTGTTTTTCTTCTTTCACAGCTCATAGAGAGGGAGTACTTCACTTTTTTGCTTTTATTTTCGCCCTTTTACTAGTTTTTGTTCCACATATTTTGTTTTCATAGGATTTTCTATGTTTTAGAACACATTTTCTCAGCACTTCTCAATTTACATTGAAAAGTCTTTTTATGAAAACTAAAATGTTGAATGATCTGCAGTGGAATTGGTCAATGTTCGCTCAAAACAATAATAGTGGCCGGAGGCCTAATACTCTGGCTACCCAGAGTTTTCATGAGGAGGAAGAACCTGAAATGGAGACGGAAGATACTGACTATGACTATTCTCCACCATCAAAGAATTTTAGGTCGCAGAATAAGCTGCCTCAAAAGAAGCAAATTAAGAAAGGAGAATTCAGATCCACTTCTGGCCCAAAAAGAGGTCTGAAACTTCGTGCGGAAATGAAGTTCTCTCTTTCTCATTCTGACAAAGAGATTGGCGAGGACTTCATGTTTATGACTGGGCGATGGCCTCCCAGGAGGCCAAAGAAGAGAACCAAGCCAGTCATAAATAAGCCAACCCGCGTAAGAACAATCTGGTTTTGCAATATTTTTAATATTTTTTTTTCGTTCATGGTTTAAAAGAAGATTATTTTCTTACAGTGATTCTGAAGAAGTTTCTGCCGAAGGAGTTCATTGGAGTAGTTTTTGAAGCTCGAGACCTGTGGTATGCAAATCTAGGTTTTGGTGGAGGATTTCAAGCCAATATTCAGTCACTGCAAACAAGTGTTTGTTTTCCCGTGCCCTTTCCTCACCCCTTTTAAGACTAATTTTGAACTAAAGTTTCTTAGGTTGATGTTGGATGTTCACTATTTATATTTAAGATGCTCGTTTATTTGTAATGTTACTTGTTTAATGCTTTAATTCACATCTTAAGCGCCATGTTGTGACAAAAGTTTGTCCTGTTTTAAATATGTAGCTTTTACAGAATCATGTTGTACAAAAGTTAATTCACATCTTAAGCCCCATCTTATGTTTTTCATCCAGGCGATTATGTGATATTCTACCGTTTTATGGAAATAATCATTTTAATGTTTTATTGTGTGATACATGAGCTGCCGTTATATTGAGTTACTTGCGTCACAATTCACATATTCCCACCGAAAAAATGCAGCAGAAATGATTAAATAAAAAAATTGATATGATGCCTAGCACTATACAAAGAATCTACTATATATGCATAAATATTCACAACTCGATGGAATCCATCTAAGAGATACAAAAGTAACAGAAGTCCACTACTCAATAGAATTTATCGAAAGATAAAGAACAAGAAAAGAAGACATAAAGCTCAAATTTATATTTAACTTATCTCAAAATTCATTTTTTTAATAAAGACAACTTGTAGGATATTTGTAGATTTCTTAGAACATACTTCCAACCTAGGAATACAAAAAATACTAAAGAGGTTGATCAAACAATTAAGTACTGTTTATAAGAAAAGATCAAAAGACAAGAAAACCCCAAAGACTACCAAATTCATGAATCTGTCCCTATTCGCAACACTCAGTTAAACAGTTACTCCATCTGTCCCGTTAGAAACTACACACTTTTCTCATAGGGCATCCTACTACAAATTACACACTTCATAAAATGTAAATGTTTTAATACTTTTATATTATTGGGACCCACATGTCATACTCAAAACAACAATTCAATTATTATTTTCTACCTCACTTTCTCTCTCCTAACTCAATTTTCATACTTACAACACCTAATACACTAACACATTTTCTTAATCTCGTGCAAATAGTATGTGTGTAGTTTGTAGTAGGACTGAGGGAGTATATCTTATTCTAGAAAATACGGACGATGAATCAAAAAATGCCTTGGAAACTAGATTCTCAGAACATTCAAATGGTTTGTTATTCATAATTTTTGGACAGGTAATTTTTTTTTCACTACTCACACACACACACACAGAAGGGCCTAGGAAATCCTAGGGAGAGAAAGTCTTCCCTCTAACTTCTTGGGGGGAATCGAACCCATGACCTCCAGGTTGGAAGCTATGAGCTCTGGCCACCAGGCCAAAGCCTGATGGTTAGAAAATTTTTTCCAACAAATTTTGTGTATTGAATTAAAAGTTCTTGTAGAAGTTATCTCAATAAAAAGGAAATGTAAACATATTTACCTTTCACAAAGTTGTCTCCATAAACGATGCATGGGTTCTTAATGTTCTTTGTCGTAGATAGAAGGTTTATCCAATCGAAAAAAGCTTCTTCACTTGTTGATGAAGAAAATGTCAGTGCAAGATTTTCTGCAATGTCTTCATCATAATCTTGTTGGAAAGTGAGATTTAACTGAGAATAAAATCGATGATCAGAATCGTCTGCAATCGATATGTTGTCACAAGTGTGGTTGAAAATAAGGTTTTCCTCCTGGTCATTTGATGTCAACAACTTTGAATCAATATTTGACTCATTATGTTGTGTGCAAGAATATGATTGATTGTTGCACTTGTCTCCTAAGATTATCCACCATCTTACCTCGTTGGTATCTTGAGAAGGATAATGCCATGGTGGCATTTTGACCGCAGCTCTGAAATTGTCTAAGGCTTACCAAAGTGAGGCGAAACTCACAATGTGAGACGAAACTCACAAGTGTTGGCCTTAGTGTCGGCAAAACTAACAACAACACACACCAATTCGAAAAACATAAATAAATAGAAATAAATCTAATTTGCAGCGGAAGAATAAAAATAAAACGCAAGAATATAATTTTTATCAAGTTATATAAATATATAACTTGATGGGTGCCAGGAGGGCGAGACCTTTCTATATATATATATCAATTCAATACAAGGTCAAAGAAGTTCTCTTAATGATAAACAATCATTAACTCAAGGAACAATAAACAAAGAACTCTCTCTGAATACAATCACTGAAAACCTCATGAAAATATGAAAATATAAGTGAAACTCTCGAGTGTCGGACAGAGTGCTGCCAACATTGAATGGCAACACTGATAGAAGACTTCGTCTTCATAGCTTCTCTTCCTTGTACCTCTCTGCTGTAGATGCTTTATACTCTAACTTGATCTCCCCCTGAATAGCTAACCAATAGATATTTACTTGCTCATCAATTTAACATATAAACAACATGTTTATATGTTATTTTCTTCCCTCCTTCATGAATCACGCCTGGTCACTTTTTGTTGACTCATTCAAGATCATAAATAGCAGACTAACTACTGATATTTAAGCATTAATTTACACATTATTATTTGTGAAAAATACAGTAACTATTCTGGTGTTGCCAAATCCAAATGGCAACACTTGTGGCAACACCAGTGGCAACACTGGTTTGCAACACTTGGGACAACATTCATGGCAACACATGATCTAACATTAACAATCTCCCACTTAGTAACTGATTTCTTCACAAAATACCAATGTGATGATCTTTACAAACCAGTTAGTCTTACTTAACAAAAAATAAAAAAATGCCATGTGATCATTAGTGACAACATCAACCTACAGGCAATGTTTAAAATATTTTTCAATCAAAGTATCATACTCCAAAGTGTGGCAACATCAACCTTCATAAAAACAAAGTCACATAATTTTGAATTTATCTCCCCCTTAATCACGGAAATTATTAACTAACCAAAAATTAATTATTAAAATCTTCAAACCACCATCCAACATTTAACAAAACCACCCAACAAAGTTTGAAGAAAATTCCAGCTGAAACAAAGAAAAAAAACAGAAATAACATTGTTTTAAACATCACAAACCAAATCAAAACAAATAAACTTGTTTGTTCACCAACCAAATCAAAACCACCAAACCAAATACCACCAAACCAAATACCCTTTCAACCTTCTGCATTTCCAGCTCCTTCTTCACCTCCCCCAGCTGTGCCACTTGGTCCAGCTCCATCTGCTCCATCATCACGCCTTGGCCTTGATTGATCTTCCCCTATTTTTAAAGAAATCAATTCCATCATTTTCATCATATTTGTACGCATGTCTAGCCACCCCTGTATGACTGAGTCTATGTGCTTCTCCTGACTATTGAAAAAATTAAGAACCATAGCAGCATCTATCATCACAGGTGCAGTGTTGCCCGGAGAGTTGCCAATTTCAGGAGCAACACTTGGGGCAACACTGGTAGCAGGAGCAGCCGTTGGAAGAGCAGTTGAAACAAAAACCCATGGCAAATCTCTGTGCCTTTCACCTTTAGTAAAATGTTTGCTAATTCTATAGTAAACAGGCTTCTCAGAGATGTTGTCCGCTTTCCATGGTTTGAATTTTTGAAATACAAGGACATTATAAATGAGGGAAGGAAATATGTAAGAGGAGGTTTTCTTCTTTTTGGCCCAAGCAGCAAGGTGAGAAAAAACTAATCTCCCAAAGTTGACTCTCTATTTCTTACCTAATTTGTACAACAAAACGGCTTGCTCAAATGTCACTGTGTTTTCATTGGACGTATGGAGCCAATTTGTAATATAAATTTTATGAAGTATACTAAACAGAGATGAGAGGTGGGTAGATTTAATGTGATCACACCACACAGAGATTCTCCCTCCAGTCAAAAAGATGGCTAGAGTATTAGGTTCAACATCCAAACACTCATCTTCAACGTTAGGAAGGCCAAACGATTTGTTGATGATAGAAGGATTAAAGTCATAACTTTTGCCCCTAACAAAAATCTGTCCATAATGAGGGGTGTTTCTATCATCAATGTCCTCCCTAAGATGAGCAAAAAAATTCCTAACCACACTTTCGACATAAACGAAAACCTTAGTAGGAAGAAAATTCATATCCTCAAAAAATTGGTACACCCCTAATTTCTTGAACTGAGCCACATACATGTTCCTTTCATTCAATTTTTTTTATCCGAGTCTTGAACCCACTTATCTTAGTTAGATTCACAATAAAACTCTTCGGAAAGGAATGGAAGTTTATAGTACCAAAATGACTCATAATCTGATTTGGAATCTTGAGAGGGAGTAGAGGTAGTTACCTCAGGCTAGGAGATGGGAGAATAAGACGGAGAGCTTGACTGGGCTTTGGACTTGGCTGCTGGTGTTGTCTCAGGTGTTGCCATTGGATTGGCAACACTAAGGGCAACACTGGTCTGAACTTTCTGTCTCTTGGAAATTCCTAACTGTGCTTGATCTAGCGTTTCTTCATCTTCCATCCATGCTTCCTCATCTTCATCAGACGTCGATGAGGGCTCCTTTGTTTCTTTGAAGATTGGGTCCGAACCTTCTTCGGAAGAGACATTGAGGGAGGAGCTTGAGCTATCTTCCACTTCAACAGGATCATCAGCAGTGTTTGATGGGATTTTGTACCTGAACAATTTCTTAATTCTTTCGTATTGTCGATGAAATCCACCTCGAAATGACGAAGAAGCATAAAAGGCTTTTCATTTCTTGGTTTTCTTTTGGGGTGCAAAGGTGAGTTCAATGGAAGGGGTAGCTTCAGAAAGACTTATAGAAATGGGAATTTGAGGATGATTGTACACAATGATGTCCAAAATTGGAGAGGATGAGGGTGTTGCATGGAATGTCGCCGGAGATGTTTCCATTGGAACGGCGACATTCGAGGCGATACTAGAAGGGACGAGAGGTGAGATTTCCATGTGGGATGAAATTTTGGGGAGAATTTGAGGGACTTGCCATGGAAAATCGTTGGAAGAAGACGATGAGGAACAGGGAGAGGGTTACACCTAGAGAGAGAGAGAGGAAGAGAGAGAGAGAGAAAGAGGGTTTATGAAGGAGGGTAATAAATTGAGTGAATAGTGGAGGGTTTTAGTTGATTTGACATGTTCAAATCAATTTAAAACCCATTATCCCTAAAAAACTCAAATCACTTATCCGGCCATTTAAAAAAACTGTTTTTTTATCATTTTTAAATATATAATAACTAAAAATAATTTTAGAAATATTCATAAAATTTTGTTTTTCAAAATTCAAAAGGAAATGAATTTAAAAAAAGTAGACATTTCGAAATTACATTTAGTTAGACAAAAATTAAATATTTTTGTTAAAAACCTTTTAAATTTCACAAACTCTAAATATAAGAAAATAGACTTTTGGAAATTCAAAATTTAATTGACAAAAACAAAAATAAGAAAAAAAAAATAATGTAGCATCTTCTAATGTGTTACAAGCAATGATGCGTGACATACAAGGCAACATTTTAAATAAAATGCCCTTGATATTTTTTCAACATATATAAATTATCATTCCTTAGACAATTTTAAGCAAACTTTACACTTTCTTTATTTACAAGGAAGCATCGTAGTAGCGAGGTCCGTGCCCCGATTTTTTTATTAAAGTGTAAAGGTATATGTAGTAAGTTTTATACCTTTCAAGTAGGGTACACTGTAGTAGCGAGCTCCATGTCCCTAATACATAGTATAAAACAACTACATTATACTCTCGTTTTGGCAAGGAAACATCGTCGTAGCGAACGTCATGCCCCGAGTTACTTTGAGAGTATTTTAACAAGCTTTGCCTTTTCAAATATCAACAACAACATGAGTGACTTTGTCACTTTAAGCACAAAGGGATATTTTGTAAAAAAATGTTAACCTTAAGTATATACACATATTAGAATAAAAAGGTCAGTAAATGCCCCCCATTTGAGATTAAACTAAATATATATATATATATATATATATATATATATATATATATATATATATACAGCAGATTTTTAAAAAACACAAACCAAGAGATTTTTTCAAACTTGAAAATCTCTCATGGTCTAGGGCTTTGGTCAAAATATCAGCAAGTTGATGTTTAGTATCAATATGCTCTATTTGGATCAAGTCCTTTTCTACTAAATCTCTCAAAAAGTGATGGCGGATATCTATATGTTTAGTGCGTGAGTGTTGTACTGGATTTTTTGAAATGATTATGGCACTCAAATTGTCACAATACATGGTCAAGATATTACTATCAAGACCATAGTCGTCAAGCATATGTTTCAACCATATCAACTGTGAACAACAACTCCCGGCTGCTACATACTCAGATTCAGCAGTCGAGAGAGAGACACAGTTTTGCTTGCGACTGTACCATGACACAAGATTATTACCCAAGAAAAAACAACCCCCACTAGTGCTCTTTCTATCATCTATATCCCCTGCCCAATCAGAGTCACTAAAACCAGCCAAGTTGGTATTAGTGTCTTTGGTGAACCAGATCCCTAATTCACTAGTCCCGGACACATACTTAATGATTTTCTTGACAACATTTAGGTGAGAAACTTAAGGAGCAGACTGATATCTAGCACATACACCTACGCTGAACATAATATCGGGATGACTGGCAGTAAGATAAAGAAGACTACCTATCATGGATCTATACAGAGTTGGGTCAACATCCTCCCCTGCGTGATCTTTGGTTACCTTAAGAGATGATCCCATAGATATTTTTGAGCTCTTTGCACTCTCTAATCCAAACCTTTTCACCAGACTCTTAGCATACTTGCTCTGAGAGATAAAGATTCCATCAGCTGACTGTTTCACCTACAATCCTAGGAAATAATTAAGTTCACCTATTATGCTCATCTCGAAAGTTGATGTCATAGCTTCCACAAAATTTTGTAAACACCTTTTAAATGTGGAGCCATAAACTATGTCATCAACATAGATCTAAGCAATGACAAGCTCTTTATTTTTCCTAAGGATAAAAAATGTCCTATCGGCTTCTCCTCAAACAAATCCATATTCAAGAAGGAAACTTATTAGACGCCCATACCATGCACGAGGAGCTTGTTTCAAGCCATATAAGGCTTTATCAAGTCGGTATACATGATCTGGGTGGAATGGGTCTTTAAACCCTTTAGGTTGCTCAACATAGATCTCTTTATCTAAGTACCCATTCAAGAAAGCCGCTTTAACATCCATTTGGTGCAATGTAATTTTAAGGAAGCAAGCTATAGCAAGAAGAAGTCTTATTGACTCAATTCTAGCCACAGGTGCAAAGGTCTCGTCAAAATCGATTCCTTCCACTTGTGTATAGCCTTGAGCCACAAGACGAGCTTTATTACGAACAATATTACCCAATTCATTAGTTTTGTTTTTGTAAATCCATTTATTTCCAATAATATTTGTATGTAAAGGATGTGAAACTAAACACCAAACCTCGTTACGGGTAAATTGTTCAAGCTCTTCTTGCATAGCTTGTATCCAGAAATTATCATTTAAAGCCTCAATCACATTCTTTGGTTCAGGAGAATAAACAAAATAGGAGTGTTTTACCTTGGAGTATGTGGAGGACATACACACATACCTTACAATATCTCTGTAGTCAACTGGCTCCTTATTTCTTGTTCAAACCCCTTCATTAACCTCACCAATCACCTGAGTAATGAGTGATAATTTCTAATTCGAGCTATGGGATCTCTCCTACCTTGATGGTACACCAATCCATCTTCTTCTTCTGAGTCACTACTCTCAGAATTTCCAACCACTGTTCTGTTCTCCAGTGTTGCCTCATGTGTTGCCATATCAGGGGCAACACTCGGGATAACACTTGAATCTGTGGATGTACTAGTCGAACCAGTTTCTGTGTCAGCCCTTTGTTCAACTTCTTCCAGCAAAGTAAGAGGTATATCTTCGGTTGGTTCTCCTGTGGCACTTAAGTAATCGTTAAATTCAATATTTACCGACTCTTGAATCACTTTTAACCTCAAATTATAGATTCGATAAGCATGACTGTTTTGAGAGTAACCAAGAAAGATAGATTTGTCACTCTTAGAATCTAGTTTTCCTAAGTATTCCCGTTCATTTAAAATGTATCACAAACACCCAAAGACGTGAAAATAGTGAACCGTAGGTTTCTTTCCATTTAAAATCTCATAGGGTGTCATAGTTGTACCGGGTCTTAAGAAAACTCTATTCATAGTGTGACATGCTGTGTTTAATGCTTCGGACCAAAAACCTTTAGAAATATTTCTAGCAATTAGTATAACACGAGCCATCTCTAATAAAGTCCTATTTTTCCTTTCAGCAATACCATTTTGTAGTGGTGTTTTGGGTGCTGAAAATTCATGATGTATCCCCTTTTTACTATAAAATATGGAGAATGAGATATTTTCAAACTCTCTACCATGATCTGACCTTATTCGAAAAATAGGAGAACAAAACATGTTTTTTTATTTTAGAGACTAAGTGAGTAAATTTATCAAAAGTTATAGATTTTTCACTTAAGAAATATACCCATGTAAACCTAGAAAAATCATCAACTATAACATAAACATACTTCTTACCTCCCAAGCTTTCTACCTCAATAGGACCCATCAAGTCCATATGTAAAAGATGAAAACAATGTGTCGTTCCTGAGTGTTGCTCATTATGTTGTCCAACACTGTGAGCAACACGAGTCTGCTTACCCTTTTGGCAGTCACCACACATCATGGTGTCTTTGAGGTTTAATTTAGGGACACCTTTGATGGCATTGTGTTTGATAATCTTCTCAAGATTTCTATAATGAGAATGACCTAACTTTTGATGCCATAACCTTATATCATCAAGTTTTGTAAAATTGCACACTAGTTTATTACCAACGAGGTAGCAATTATTACTTGATCTTATTCCAGTCATGACACAAAAGTTAGTATTATCAAACACTTCACAGGTATTTTTATTGACTTTTACCTCCAAATTTTCATCAAATAATTGGCTAATGCTAATTAAATTAGCAAGTAGACCATCTACATGCAAGACATTTTTTAAAGGAGGAAAACCAACAATATCTAATGTTCCTTTTCCAACTATTTCACTCTTGCCTCCACCACCATAAGTCACTGAGCCTCCTTGAATAGGTTGGTACTCCATTAGGAATGATCTTGTTCCCGTCATATGACGTGAACAACCACTATCAAAGTACCAAGCACCTGAAACGTTAGTCCTTAAAGCTGTGTAAACAACATAGCACTTCAGTTTTTCTTTAGGTAATTAAGCCTTTTTTGAAAATCTGGATTTCTGTTCACCAGTGTTGTCTTGAGTGTTGCCTTGAGAATTTGGCGACACTTGAGGCAACACTTGTAGATTGGATATTTTCTTTTGAAGAAAAAAGCAATCTGATTTTTTATGTACAGGTCTGTGTTAGTATTCACATTCAATGGATTGATCAGAAGTATCACTAGAAGTACTACCCTTTTCCTTGACACGCACTTTTACAAACAATTTTTAGTTTCAACATCAAACAAGTAAACGGTAATACTTTCTGAAGAAGTCACAAGTGTTGTGTCAGGTGTTGTCATTTCTGGGACAACACTTGAGGTAACACTTTCTGTTGAAGGCAGCTCCTCTACCGTGGCCATCATGACCACTTGCTCGGTCTTTTCATCTTTCTCCGTTCCTTCCTCCTCTCTGTCACTAAGAGACACCCACATATTTTTGCTCGCCTTTCTCAATGTATTAGCACATTCGTTGGCATAGTGACCCCAACCGGAACAAGCATGACATTGAATAGATTCAATGTACTTAGGATCAGACTAGGACTTTTCCGAGGATACACGTCTAGGTGGGGTATTTTTTGGGTTCGGAGGAGGAACTCTTCTTGGCACAAAACATGATGTTTTGGATTGTTGGTCCTTAGCTTTCACCAGCACAAGGTTAAATTTCCTAAGCATGGAATTATATTTCTTTGCAAGTAAAGCTACACTAGTATTTTCATCTAATTCCTCGAAGGCTTCATCTTCATCATCCACACATGTGTCCGAAGATTCGACTTTTAAAGCAATGCTTTTGCCTTTTGAATCTTCGGTTTGCTCATTCAAATTTAATTCGAAATTCTTTTAAATACTCATCAAGGAATTAATGTCCATAGTTGAAAGATTATGGCCCTCTTCAATGGCTGAAACTTTGATATTAAAACGTTCGGGAAGAGTACGAATGACTTTTGAAAAAAGTTGTTTATTAGTAAAAGGTTCTCCTAATACTTGACAATCATTTGAAATATCAATCAACTTTTCAAAATAAGATGAGATGTCTTCGTTTTCACCAATTCTTAATCTTTCAAATTTACTAGTGAGACCCCTAAGCTTTGTTTCTCGGACACTACCAACTCCTTCACAAAATCTTTGTAAAGTATCCCAAGCATCCTTTGCAGAGGGACTATTTTGAATGAGTTCGAACATATGCATGTCAACCCATTCATAGATAGCATTTAGTGCCTTTTCATTGAAACTAGCAAGATTATTTTCTTCAATTGTCCATTCAGATTCAGGTTTGACTTGAACGTCACCATCTTCATCCGGAAGGAGTAATGGAAGAGAATAACCATTTAAAATAGATTGCCAAGCTCGAAGATCAATTGATTTGATATGCGAGCGCAGGCGAATCTTCCAATAAGCATAATTTGACCCATCTAAAACAGGTAATCTATGTTGATTAGGGTTGGCAAGATCATAAGCCATGACAAAAGGATCAAGACACTTAGTATATCAAGTGCTAGGCTCTGATACCAATTGAAATTGTCTATGTCTTACCAAAGTGAGGCAAAACTCACAAAGAGAGACGAAACTCACAAGTGTTGTCCTTAGTGTTGGCAACACTAACAACAACACACACCAATTCGAAAAACATAAATAAATAGAAATAAATCTAATTTGCATCGGAAGAATAAAAACAATACACAAGAATATAATTTTTATCAAGTTATATAAATATATAACTTGATGGATGCTAGGAGGGCAAGACCTTTCTATATATATATGAATTCAATACAAGGTCAAAGAAGTTCCCTTAATGATAAACAATCATTAACTCAAGGAACAATAAACAAAGAACTCTCTCTGAATACAATCACTCAAAACCTCACGAAAATATGAAAATATAAGTGAAACTCTCAAGTGTCGGACAGAGTATTGCCAACACTGAATGGCAACACTAAAGAGCAGAATTCTATTTCTTGTGCATATTTGCATTTTCTAAATTGGATGATCACTTAGGCTGATCTACTGCACTAAATATAGGCCTCGAAAACTTGGAGTCTACTCTAAATGATCAGATAAACAACCTTTAGTTTGTTTCCTCCTTTTTAGCCTTATCGCCTCAATTGTAGAAGACTTGGTCTTCATAGCTTCTCTTGCTTTTACCTCTCTGCTGTAGATGCTTTGTAGTCTGACTTGATCTTCCCCTGAATAGCTAACCAATAGATATTTTACTTGGTCATCAATTTAACATATAACCAACATGTTTATATGTTATTTTCTTCTCTCCTTCATGAATCACGCCTGGACACTTTCTGTTGACTCATTCAATCTCATAAATAGCAGACTAACTAGTGATATTTAAACATTAATTTACACATTATTATTTGTGAAAAATACAGTAACTATTCTAGTGTTGCCAAATCTAAATGGCAACACTTGTGGCAACACCAGTCGCTGGTTTGCAACATTTGGGACAATATTCATGGCAACACTTGATCTAACATTAACAAGCTCGTTGGGAATCGACAAACCTTGCCTATAATATATAAAGATCCTGGGTCACTCTCCTTATCACCAATTGGTTTTAAGGTGGAACTTCAGACTTTAAGATGGTATCAGAGCAGGTCCTTTACACGTGCAGGCCCAACAGCCCACGATGTTACTCCGCGCCACCCGATTGATAAGTGCACGTTGTAAGCTTTGGTGAAGCCCGCTACACGTGAGGGGGCGTGTTAGAGATATTATCCCACGTTGGGAATTGACAAATCTTGCCTATAATATATAAAGATCCTGGGCACTCCCCTTATCATCAATTGGTTTTAAGGTGGAACCTCATACTTTAAGAGATAGGATACTCGTCACTCCAGAGAATATAACTTGGAGATACATGACATATATATTCCAACTCAACAGAACCCCCCGATGAAAGAAATATAGGGTAAATTAATATTCACTACCCGGTAAAATATACCAAAGAGATAAAGAACTAGAAAAGAAGGCAAGGAACTCAACTTTTCATTTGATTGAACAAAAAAATTAACTAAGTTTTTCAAAATAAAAAAGAAATTAAATTCATGATAAGCTTGTGCAAGTGAGTCCACCATCAATGGTGCCACCCTTACAAATAAGAAAATTATGGTTTCGCTACTACCACCAAGAACTAATGAACATACGGGATGTGGTTGTGTTAGCATTGACGGAAATCTATTGGACCTCATAAGAGTCATGTCACATAACAAACATGTTAGTCTCTACTCTAGCTCTCCTTTTGCCATTTGTTCTAGGTATTCTTGGTTAACGAGAGTGTAAGCATAAATACTAAGAGAACTTAGAGCTAAAAGTTGAGGTTTTGGGAGTGACTTTGTTAAGTCTGTCAGATTTCATGGTCAAACTTAAATTATAGAGGGGAAAAAGTGAAATTTCAATAGGTGTTATATAAGGTGCTTTATTTGGGAACTTTTGACTCATTGGGCATTGAATAAACATAGCCTTCATGCAAAATTAGAGCTATAACACTACGTTTATTTGTACGCTATAAGACCTAGTAGCAAGAACAATGGAGCAAAGGAAAAAGGCTAGGCGATATAGAACGTGAAAGAGGCCTTTGAGCTCCCAATTGTCTGTAATATAAGGAAGGACTAGGTGCTATGGCAACTAAAACATTGTTATAGTTTGTACACGTAAGCAATGGCTCTATAGCGCATGAGAAGTTGAGATGGGACCATAAATCATAAAGTCAGCAAATACATTTTTTTTAAAATTAAGTTTTTTAATATTAATGAATGCCTTAGGCTATTACAAGAGTGACACTAAAATCATCAAATATCTTGATGGCTTGAATGTTTACTAGGTGGCAATACATTTTTGTTTGTTTAGCTATGCATTTCTTAAGTGTATCTTTGAGAAAATCCAACTTTTCACTTATTTAATACATTAGAAGGGTTTGTCTCAAGGTCTTTGAGCGTATTTATTTGGAGTGTTAATGGTTCCTATTAAGGCATCAATCTTATTTCAGGTATAGTTTAATTGTCATATTATTAACTATATATTGCCCGCCTTCCCTCAATTTCATAATAAATATGACAATTAAACTATGCCCGAAACACACACACACACACACACACACACACACACACACACACACACACACACACACACATATATATATATATATATATATATATATATATATATATATATATATATATATATATATATATATATATATATATATTACGAAATTGAGGGAAGGCCGGCAATATATAGTGTATTTATATATCATATTGTACATTGACCGGCGTAGATCCTACATATTGTTCCAAGTCATTGGCACATTTTCAGACCAAAAAACTCAGGGACATTGGATCACTAGTAGCAACATGACATCCAAACATGGTTGAATGGGCATTACTCATGAGTTTAAATTAATAAAATGTAAATATTTTCTAACAAATTCCTCCTTGACAGCCATTTATTGGCATTTATACCATTATCTAACCACATTTATTTTCTGTTTTCCAAATTCTTGTAGGGAAAATAATGGAAATTCAAAAAGGTTTTCTAAAATAATTAACTGAAAAAAAAACCAAAATTAATGAAACTGAAATACGGAAAGTCGAGTCTTGTGTTGGACACAATCTCCATAAGAAGTAATTGCCCCGCATTGGTGCTAACGGTTACTGGTAATTTCTCTTAAGATGCAACAACTTTAACTGTCATTAATAGGATCACTCAAAATTAACGACTTCGGCCAAAAAAATCTGATTGTTTGGAACTTCTGGACTTAAAAGGAATTTTTTGCTTCAATATTCTCTCTTTCTAATTTGCTATTGACTGCTTGATGACTGAATGAATGAAATTATCAAACTTGGGGGGCTTTAATTGTTTTCCAAGAGTTGTGGTGCCTTTTAGGGAATAGACACAATTCAGATCGGATGAATCTGGACCGTCCGATCTGATCCTAATCAAGGCACCAGATAGAGCGAAGTGACCACACCCATTCAAGGAGTCGCGGATCCTTCATCTGAACTGACTCATGCCCATTCAAATGGACACATCCGCCCAGCGCACACCCGTTCGGCCCATAGCACCTATTCGCCCCAGTTCATGGCCCGCCTCACCTGGGTTGCCTAGACCGAATAGAGCCGATACCTTGTCCGAACCAATGCAAACCCGAACCACCCACATGCTCCCAAACTATTAGAGCCATAAACCTTGACTCAATTTCTCAAAACATTAAGGGTCCACATCTCCCATCGACCAATGCGAAGTGCAAATTAAAGAGCGCCTCTAAAGCGCCGAATGCGCACTTTGCACTCTACGTGGGCTTGGGTTCGGATAATCCTTTGCACCATCCTTATGATTTGAGTTTAAGCTATTCCAAAACAAGCACAATTGGGCCACTATTTTCATGGTTGGTCCAATGGACCACTAGGTTGTATGGTAAGGAGGATAACAGTTGATTGTTACCTCTTTCAAGTGGATTAGTTTAAAAAATCTCCTACTTTGTGCTTTTTAAGAAATGTGGGAAATGACTTTCCACATTCACAAATACTTTATAAACCCATTTACAATTGCATACTTTGAGCAATAATCTCTCATTCACAACAATTTGGTTTTGAGAAAATAAATACATCAAATTAATCTACTCCAAAATGTATGTACCCCAATCCGGACCCCTCTCCATCCAAGCATACGGGAAACTCCAAGAACTCACGCATGCGTGTTCCCGAAGACCTGTATCATCCAAAAGGTCCAGATTGACCAGCCAAACCAAGGATGGACCTTTCAGGGATAAAAGGGAATTCATGGACTTTGTAGAAAATAACAAAAATTCAAAAAACAAGTCATCTTGCATACATGTCCGTATGGACCACTTTGCAAAGCAAGATGTTTCCGTACGGACACTTATGAAAACACGCCAAAATCATTGCAAAATCTCCACCGGTTCAATAAAGAAGTGCTAGAAATCCCCAATCTTGACATGTCAACAGCCACAGAAGAATTCAAAATGGGGCTGAAGAAGGATTCACAGTATTATCAAGATTTGGTGATGAATCCTTGTAAGCGGTTAGAAGAAGTCAGGAGCAGGGCCCTAAGATTCATAAGATTGGAGGAAGATGAGCTGTGAAGATCGAAGTCCTCATCCAAGTTGTCAACATATGACAACCCTGACAGGAAGACTGAATCATCCCATCGCAGGAACAACTGTTCCAATCCTTATCCATGAATTGATAACAGCAAAATTAATTTAATTGAGGGTGAGGATGAAGATGGTGATAATGTGCCTAACATTTCTGATTATTGTTTTTCTGTTGACATTTCAGGTGTACTCTGTGCAATGGGCAACCTGGGGGACAAAGACAGATGGCCAAAGAAGACAGATAAGACCACGGGATGGCGTGACAAGTCAAAATGGTGCGCCTACCATGAAGACCTTGGGCATGTTACTGAAGATTGCATCGCACTGAGAAAGGAGATCAGTTACTTGCTCTCAAAGGGACATCTCAAGGAGTTGCTAGGATCCAGAAAGAAGAAGGCAGAAGGTGCAGAAGCTCAAGCTCCATATGAAGTTGAAAGACCAGCCTCTCCTCCAACATCATTGAAGGTGATCAATTTCATTAGTGGAGGGTCAGAAATTTGTGGCACTTCCTATTCTGCCGCGAAGAGACATGCAAAGGAGTCGAATGAGGATAAGCCGGAAAGACAACCCAAGATGTTGACACCTTGCCATGATCCCATCACCTTTGATGAGAGTGATCGAGATAATTTGCTTGAACCCCATCATGATGGCCTAGTAATTTCCTTACAGATTGCCAATTGTACCATCAGGTGTATCCTGGTTGATGGGGGCAGCTCTATCAATCTCATTATGTTGAGCACCCTCAAGGAGATGAACATCCCAGAATCGGAGATTGTCAAGAAGTCCTCAGTATTGGTAGGCTTCAGTGGCGAAGTCAAAGAAAAAGTGGGGGAAATAAAGCTTCCAATCTACTCAAAAGGCCTCAACACCATGGAGCAATTCTGTGTAATTGATTGTGCAACATCCTACAATGTCATCCTTGGAAGACCGTGGATTCATGGGATGAAGGCTGTACCATCCACTTACCATCAATGTGTGAAGTTCCCAACACCCTGGGGTGTCGCTAAAATATACAGTGATCTGCAGGTGGCCAAGGAGTGTTATAAGACTTCAATGAAGGCGTCGACATCTCCCAAACATGCATAGCAATTACAGAAGAAAGTACGTGAAGTCCTGGAAGCTAGGGAGAGCGATGTTAAAGAAGTATTACTAGATCCTTCCAATCCGGACATCAAGGTACTTATTGGCAGTGACATCCCACCAGATATAGAAGAAAAGCTTGTGGACCTTTTAAAGAGCAGAACAAAGAGTTTTGCTTGGAAACATGATGACATGACCGCCATCAGCAATGATGTCATCACCCACAAACTCAACATTGATCCTAGTTTCAAGCCAGTACACCAGAAGCGTAGGAAGTTTGCAGAAACGAGGAACCAGATAATCAAGGAAGAAGTGGAGCGTTTACTCAAAGCCAACATGATCCGAGAGGTAGATTATCCAAGATGGTTAGCGAATGTGGTTGTGGTTGAGAAGAAGAACTAGAAATGGCAAGTTTGTGTTGACTTTACCGACTTGAACAAAGCTTGCCCCAAAGATCCTTTTCCATTGCCTCACATAGATTCATTGGTTGATTCCACTTCTGGACATGAGCTCCTCACTTTTATGGATGCATCCTCAAGATTCCAACAAATCCAGATGGAGCCATCTGATCAAGAGGACACCGCCTTCATAACCCCCCACAGGTATCTATTGTTATATTTCTATGCCTTTTGGACTAAAAAATGTAGGTGCAACATATTAGAGACTTGTCAACAAAATGTTCTAAAACCAGATTGGGGACACAATGGAGGTATATATCGACGACATGGTAGTAAAATCAAAGAAAGCTGGAGATCACATAAATCACCTATCTCAAGCCTTCAACATCTTGGATTGTTTCAATATGAAACTTAATCCAGCAAAGTGCAATTTTGGTATGAAGGCAGGAAAGTTTTTAGGTTATATGGTAACTAAAAGAGGAATTGAAGCCGCCCCAGAACACATCCGTGCCATTATCAACCTGTCGTCACCTCAATCTGTCAAAGACGTCCAAAGATTGAAAGGGAAGATTTCTGCACTCACAAGATTTATTTCAAAGTCTTCTGACCGATGCAAACCTTTCTATGACATCCTAAGGAAAAACAAGAAGTTCCAGTGGGAAGACCAGCATGAACAAGCCTTTCAAGAGCTCAAAAGTTACCTGTGGACACCTCCATTATTGGCCAAACCTCAGGAGGGCGAACATCTTTACATCTACCTAGCAGTATCAGAAAGCGCTGTAAGTGCAGTCTTAGTGACAGAACGAGATGGTAGTCAGCAACCCATCTACTATATAAGTAAAACACTTTTAGATGCGGAGATCAGGTACTCTCATTTACAGAAGTTAATTTTAGCTTTGATAACTGCTTCTATTAAATTAAGACACTATTTTGAAACACATACTATAATTGTGCGTACTAACTATCCTATTAAGAATGTTATGAGAAAAGCAGAGATGTCAGGTTGAATGGCTAAATGGTCCGTACAATTGAGCACTTATGATATCAAATATGAACCCAGAACAGCAATAAAATCTCAAGCTCTAGCTGATTTTTGTGGCTAACTTTAGTCCAACCATGCAACAAGAAGTGGAGTTGGAAATTCAGCAACTTCAAGATGATGACATCCTGAAAATATGGACGCTCTACACAGATGGTGCTTCCAACATGAGAGGTACATGTCTTGGAGTTGTACTAAAATCGCCACAAGGGGACATAATACCACAATCCATCAGTTGCAGTTTTAAGGTCACCAATAATGAAGCAGAATATGAGGCATTAATTGCAGGTTTAGCAGTGGCCCAGGACCTAGATATCAAGCACATCCGGGTGTTTATGGATTCTTTGCTAATTGTTAACCATTACAACGGATCCTACATAGCAAAAAATGCAAAGATGATGACATATTTGGAAATTGTTAAAATTCTGGCGGCCAAATTCAAAACATTTACTTTGGAGCAGATTCCACGTGAGGAGAATTCTCAACCAGATGCTCTGGCAAACTTAGGTTCAGCCTTCAAAAGCATTTCACAGACAAGTATCCCAATTGTGCATGTTGACATCCCAGCAATTGATCGTCTTGAGTTGTTTGTTCTAGATATCGACATCTCTGCCCCTCCAGCAGTAACTTCCTGGACAGATCCTATTATCAAGTATCTCTTACATGATACGATCCCAGCCGAGGAGAAAAATGCTAGAGCCTTCAGGGTTAGATTATCTAAATATATACTCATTGATAACCTTTTGTTTAGAAAATCTGCTGCAGGTCACTACTTAAGATGTCTAGAAGCAGATCGAGCCTACCAGGTTCTAAAGGAGCTGCATGAAGGGCAGTGTGGAAATCATATTGGGGGCAGAAGTCTGTATACCAAGGCTCTAAGAATGGGATATTTTTGGCCTACAATGCGAAGAGACGCTGCAGAATATGCAAAGAAGTGTGACTCCTGTCAGCGACATGGTGACATCCTACATCAACTAGCTGAACTGCTGCATCCTATCCTATCTCCATGGCCATTTATGGTTTGGGGAATGGACATCGTAGGAAAATTACCCAGGGCCCCAGGAGGAAGAGTATTCCTACTAGCCATGACAGACTATTTTTCTAAATGGGTAGAAGCTGAGGCATACGTGCAAGTCCGTGACAGAGAAGTTATCTCTTTCATCAAAAGAAATATATTCAGCAGATTTGGGATACCTTCAGAGATAATTTGTGATAATGGCTCCCAGTTCATTAGAAGGAAAACCCAAGATTTCTTGAAGAGTTGGGGAGTCATGATGGTGACATCTTCACCTGTTCACCCTCAAGCCAATGGACAGGTAGAATCCAGCAACAAGATAATCATAAGCAACCTAAAAAAGAGACTGAACCAGAAGAAAGGACGATGGGCAGAAGAGTTACCAATGGTTTTATGGGCTGACAGGATGACATCTAAGAATGCTACTGGTTAGACTCCCTATTCACTGGTGTTTGGAACAGAATCATTCATTCCAGCAGAAGTTCTTGTACCTACAGCCATGTATAGCTTGATGACATCTGAGCATAATAAGGACATCTTGACACATGACTTGGATACCGTAGATGAGCTAAGAGACATGGCCAAAATTCAGATGGCAGCATATCAGCAGAGGGTAGCCAGGTCTTACAACAAGAATGTAAGGGTTAGAAGGTTTCAAGTAGGAGACTTAGTCCTACGAAAGGCATTCCAAAATATAAAGGAACTCAATGCAGGCAAGCTCGCCCCAAAGTGGAAAGGACCCTACCTAATTGATGCACAGGCCGGGAAAGGAGCGTATCGTTTGTCAACCTTGGATGTCCAAATGATCCCATGGAGTTGGAACCCCATACACCTTAAAAGGTATTACATCTAGACAATGCCTCCCTTAAACTCACCTCATCCCAGGTATGGATAATCCTTTATTTATTATGTAACCTTTCATTTCCCTATTTACTGTTTTTCCATTTTACTGCAAAATAAGATGTCACTAACATAATTTGTGGAGGGGCGTCAACATAGTTGTCGTCCATCTCTAACATGTCTCTGTGTTGCGAGATGTTGACATACGGGAATGGGGACATGTCGAAAGTACTCAAAGTCAAAAGGACAACGAATGCTCCTCCATCAGAGACTGGCCATCTCTTCTTAAGTAAAGGTACACAATCCCTTCTAAGGTTTAAAGAGTTAATTACCTCTTTCTTAGGATGTTAGGTTACCACACCTTCGCCTGGAGCGCAAGTTATCTCTTTAATTGCGGTGTGGGGAGGGCCTATATGGGTAAACTCATATAGCTTACCCATTCCTACTCAGTTGAATGATTGATCTTATGTTTTATTCTTATGGTTATGACATGTACGTGTCATCTTAAGTATCTGCTGTCTTGACATACTATCATGTCACCTTACGAACTTAACAAGTGATCATCTAAAGAAAGTTTCATCAAAAGCACACCAAGCCTTGACATGCTTGAAAATTACCAAACCATAATTTTACTAAAGCTACCATAAGAACATCCCTAAAATTTAAGACAATAATCCAACATCCAAACTGCTAAAGCTAAAATGCAAAAGTGTTGGACCAACCCAACACATAAAAGAAATTGTCTTCGGTCATTATGGACCTGTTACATAACCAACAAAATTAAAATTGTCTTTGGGATTCTACCCCAGTAATACCAGCAAAAAACAAAACAAACTTGTTTTACCTTTTTCAGATGGCATCCGCCTCAGGTGTTGCTTTAGGAGTAACCTCTCCAACCTCTGCTGCTTCCTTTACAACTGCTTCATGAGGGCTTGCTGACACCTCACCCTCATCTACTGGTTCACCTGTCAGCTTGGAGAAATGGGCATATTCCTTGTTGATATCCCAATTCTGAGCCTTTCCTTCCTGAAAGTCCTTTATCATCTTGATTCTACACTGAGAAACAGTTTTAGCAGCAGCCAATTTGCAAGAACCTTTTACTTCAGCAATCTCCTTAAGGTGATCTTCCTCACTTTTTGCTAAACTATCCAATAAATCCTTCTGCGCCTTCTCCCCGCTCCTCCAACATCTTGGCCTGTTCTCCCAAAGCTTTTTCATGTGCCTTCAATTTGTTTTCCAACAAAATCTTTTCCTTCTTTGCCAATGCCGCCTCTGATTTGGACTTTTTCTTAAAAACCTCTTGTTCCTTTGTCAAATCTTCCACATACCCCATAGCCTGTGACATAAATAAATTAGTATCAAAGGATGTTATGAAAACTTAAGACTGTTCAAAGGTTGGTTAGTAACATTTTACCCCAGCTGCGAAACTCATACATTTCTTCTTAAACTCCTCCATAGGCAGTCCTCCAAATACATCAACAACCTCAATCACTTCTTCTTGTATTGCCTTCCTCTTCTTAACCCTAGAGCCAATTCCAGCGCTCTCATCCAAGATAGGAATTTTTTTAGGAACCGGTGGTGGTTTCATCTCTACCTTAAGAGGGGAATCTCCGAACATGGTATCAATGTCATCCAGATCAAAGTCTGATCCTGAGACAACTGGTTTGGAAACTGCATCGACATATGAAAAATGTCAAGAAGTACAATGCATCAGACTGATGAAACAAAATAAAGAGACAACATGCTTACCTGTAGACATAATGAAGGAGGTTGATGCTTTTTAATCTTCCTGAACAACTAGAGGTGATTCAAACAGTCCCCTAGGAGATCTCTTGTCCAAGGGAAGTTTGAAGAATTCGTCAATTTTTTCCAAGGTGTCTTCTGCCGATGGGAAAAGTTCTCCCCAATCAATATCGGAAAAAAGGTAAGAGCAATTACGATTTCAGTTTGTCTCAAGAACTGAAAATCACAAAGTTTGGAATTAAAGTACCTCCCTTGTTCCACTCACTTGGTACCTCATTCCCTCCTTCAATGGATGCCCTATCAACAAAGAAAAACCTATTTTTCCATCCCCTATCACTCGAAGATGTGGTGCTCATTAGGGAATTCCTACCTGATCTCTTCTTAAAAAGATATCTTTTTGAGCCAAAGGTTGAAGATCATACGAATAGGCTATTTCTTGGAGACCTAGGTCTAAACCATTCTCCGTGTTTACTTTGAGAACGAAGGCAAAAATTCTCCAAGCCATAGGCATCAGTTGAGGATAAGCAAGTTGAGTCTTTTGAAAAAATTCAGAAACCAACGACGGGAAGGGATAGCTAAACCCTAGAAGAAAGGGGTACTCAAGAAAACAAATCCATTTGTTGGAAACCAAATCGGACCTAAGATTTACGGAAAAAGGATGAAAGATAGCACCTTTAGGGAAATAGCATTGTTGTTTTAGTGACTCGATTTGAGAATCGCTAAAAATACACGTCTCACATCTGGTTTAGCAAGGATATTTTCACACGAGAAATCTTCAAAATCAATTTCTATTGGAGCCTGTGGAGGTGACGCACTCTTAGTTTTGGTTGAACTCCACCTAGTCCTACCCATAATGGCAAACAAGCAAAGACGCGAAATCAATGGAGTCAGGGAAGGGAAGAGAGAGCGGAGAATATTACCTTACAGGTGAACGTCGTAGCAGGGAGGAGCGAAATGGAAGGTTTGAGAAGCTTATTAAGGAACCATCCTGTTTTGGTAGAAAAAACAATAATGTCGAATCTTAACTTAGAAAGTGTATGGATTTAAACAATAAGGAGGGGACTTTGGAATTCGATTAAATGGAACAAAAGCATGAAAATAAAGAATGACACAAGGATTTTGTTAACGAGGAAAACCTTAGAGATAACAACCTCTTCGGAAAAAACCCCGGGAGTTAGGTATCCAACCTTAAAGGTTTCACTATAAATCTCGTAGTTACAAGCTGGAAGACCATGGAGAGAGTACAAGAATTCTGTGTGTAGGTGAATGTGAGAACGTGTGTGTATTAGTGTGAGAGCGTGTGAGAATGTGTGTGATTTAATCTCTATGTCCCCTATAAATAAAAAAGACTAACAAAACAATAACAAACTGCTCCTATAATTTCAGCCTTATCTCTTATCCTTCCAACCAACGTCTCTTGACTTAGTCTTCTTAGCGTTGAGGGAAAAGTCCCATGTGCTGGTAAATATCTCCGGATTTAACTCCTTTGATTTATCGTAAAATATGATATAAATAATATTAGATAAACACAATAAATATTATGCAATACTTACAAAGTGAAGTATCATCTTGATATGCAGAACAATCGAGGATGTCGCCATGCAGTGGATATCAAGATGTCTACATATGGAAAATCTGGCCACAACAATTGCCCCCAAACTTATCACTTCGCGGAATATGAAGAGGTAAGTTTCCAAACTCCGAGTAACTGGCGGACATGATTTTACAACATTCGGTGGTGAAGAAAATCAAGAAGAAGTCAAGTCGTCGTCATCTCAAAATGTCAACAGTAAGAATAGTTTACCCCGTCTTTCGATTCCGTTAATTTTCCTTTTCCTCAATGCTTACACTTTCTCTTCTGATTCAAAGGCATTTTCTTCAAAGCTTAGACTTTGATCTCGGAAGATTTGGATGCTCTTGTTGGTGCTTTTCCCGCTAAGTCTCGATGTTAGGCCACCAATTGTCCCAAAGAAACGAGTCCACACGGGTGAAAGTACTAGCATTGGTTCAAGGGTAAAGAAGAGGCAGGCGGTAGAGAGTGCGATTATCGACGTTACGCCTGCGGATATTTTTGAGATTTGAAGGCAGAAGAGGTGAAGAAGAAGCTTCTAGGATTAGTAACCAATGTAAGATGTTACTAAACTATTCTCGACGTGCTCCATAGCTCTATTATTTGCTTATTTGGAACTTTATGGTGTTTTCTTAACAGGCAATGGGATGTTTGGAGTCCCAAGTGGAAGATATGGCTAAGATCAATGAGCAATTTAAGAAGAGCGCTAAGAGTGATACGGCTTAGGCCAAGAAGGAAGCTGCTTTTTGGGAGAAGAAGTTTTAACGAGCAGAAAGAGGAATTTAGAGGAACAAAAGAAGGCAGTGAGGGGGTTGTTAGCAATCTGACTTCTATTGAGGGTGACTATCAAAATGAAATAAATGAAGTAAGGGAATCCTGGAAGTTGGTTGCTGCCAAAGTCATGTTGAAGATCAAAATCAAGATGATGGAAAATCTAAGGATTGAAAGGTTGAGAATGAGTATGCAAAGTTGAAGAATCTGTTGGGTGAGAAAAGTGGATGAAGGAGAGGTGTCATCTAACCCTAAGGATACGATGGTTGAAGAAAAAAGAGAGAAGAAGGATGAAGAAGACAGAACTTCCTCGGCAACACCTGCAGCAGATGCTAAGTGAAGAAAAATTCAAGTTAGTTTTTTAAGTTGTTTTGTTTGATGATGATTCCCAGGGCTGAGCCCCAAAGATAATTTTATCAATTTTGGTATGTACCGGTCCATAAGGACCGAAGAAAATTTATTTCAAGTGTTGGGTTGGTTCAACACTTTACTTTTAGTTTTATGTTGTTTGGATGTTGGAGCGGGCCAACTGAATTTGGAGAAGTATTAATGGTATTTAGTATCTTAATGTTTAGAAAAAACTTTTGTTAGCAACTTCTGTGCATGTCATGCTTTGATCCCTGATGCTAAAGTATTATCATAGGATGTTGACATAATAAAATGTCATATTTTTGTTTTCGAGTGAAGACATGAGAATGTCATAACCGGATGTACTTAAGATGACAGGAATATGCCATAACCAATTGAATCATGCTTAAGATCAATCATTTGACTGAGTGGAAATGGGTAAGCTATACAAGTTTCCTCATATAGGCCCATCCCACACCTCAACCAATGAGATATCGTGCGCTCCAGGCGAAGGTGTAGAAACCTAACTTTCGGAGAAAGAGGTAATTAACTCTTTAAACCTTAGAAGGGATTGTGTACCTTAACTTTAGAAGAGATGGCCAGTCTCTAACGGAGGAGATTTCGTTGTCACTTTGACTTGATCACTTTGATATGTCCCCACTTTTGTATGTCAACATCTTGCAATACAGAGATATGTTAGAGATGGACGTCAACTATGTTGACGTCCCTTCACAGGTTGTGTTAGCGACATCTTATTTTGAAGTAAATAAATAAAAAAAATGACAAATAGGGAAATGAAAGGATACTCAAATTCAATAAATGAAAAGACCAGAAGAGGATTGTCTATACCTGGGATGATGTAAGTTTTAGGAAGGCATTGCCTAGATGTAATACCTTTTAAGATGAATGGCATTCCAACTTCGTGGGATCATTTGGCCATCCAAGGTTGATAAGCGATATGCTCCTTTCCCGGCCTGTGCATCGATCAGGTAGGGACCTTCCCACTTTGGGGCAAGCTTGCCTGCGTTGAGCTCTTTTATATTTTTGAAATGCCTTTCGTAAGACTAAATCTCCTACTTGGAATCTTCTAAGTCTTACATTTTTGTTGTAAGACACGGCTACTCTTTCTTGATATCCCGCCATCCGGATTTTGGCCATATCTCTTAGTTCATCTATAGTATCTAAATCATGTGTCAAGATGTCCTTATTATGTTCGAGATGTCAACAAACCATATCTTCTTTGTAGGTAACAGAACCTCGCTGGAATGTCGACTCGACCCAAACACTAGAGAGTAGGGTGTCGACCCGGTAGCATTTTGGATGTCGTCTGTCGGCCCATAAGACCATTGGTAGCTCTTGACCCATCTTCCTTTCTTTTGGTCTAGCCTTCTCTTTAAGTTGCTCGGGATAATCTTGTTGCTTGATTACGCTTGTCCGTTTGCTTGAGGGTGAACGGTGAAGATGTCACCATCTTAACTCCCCACCTTGTCAAGAAGTCCTGCGTTTTCCGGTGATAAACCGGGAGCCATTGTTAAGGTATTCAAAACTTCTTGAATATGTTCCTTTTGATGAAAGAAATAACTTCCTTGTCGCGAACCTGTACATATGCTTCAGCTTCTACCCATTTGTAGAAGTAATATATCATGGCTAGTAGAAAAACTTTTCCTCCCTAAGCTCTTGGCAATTTCCCTACGATATCCATTCCCCAAACCATGAATGGCCATGGCAACGGGATAGGATGCAAAGCAATTTGGTTGATGTAGGATGTAGCCGTGCCGGCCGACGAGTCACATTTCTTTGCATAATCTGCCGCGTCTTTTCGCATTGTGGGCCAAAAGTAGCCCATACTTAGAGCCGTGGTATATGGGCTTCCGCCCCCGGTATGATTTCCACATTGCCCTTCATGCAGCTCCATCAAAATCTGTTGTGCTCGATGCGCTTCTAGACATCTCAAGTAGTGACTGCAGCAGATTTCCTAAACAAAAGTTATCAATAAGTAAATACTTAGATGACCTTACCCTGGATGCTCGAGTGTTTGTCTCTTCGCCGAGATTGTATCATCTTGGAGATACTTGATTATAGGGGTTGTCCATGAGGTTGTTCTTTGGGTGGAAAGAATGTCGACATCTAAGGCAAACAACTCAAGACGTTCAATTCTTTGGGATGTCAACATGCACAATTGGAATACTTCTCTCGTGAAATGCTTTTGAAGGCTGAGCCTAAGTTTGCCGAGCATACGCTTGTGAGTTTTCTTCTCGCGGCACCTGCTCCAAAGTAAATGTTTTGAATTTGGCCGCCATGATTTTCACTATTTCCAAATATGTCGTCATCTTCACATTTTTTGCTATGTAGGACCCGTTGTAATGGTTGACAATCAGCAAAGAATCCAAAAACACCCTGATGTGCTTGATATCCAGGTCTGGGCCACTTGTAAGCACGCAATTAATGCCTCGTACTACGCCTCATTATTGGTAGCTTTAAAAGCTGCTGATGGATTGTGGTATTATGTCCCCTTGTGGCAATTTTAGTACGACTCAAAGACCTGTTCCTCTCATGTTCAAAGCGCCATCTGTATAGAGTGTCCATATTCTTGAGATGTCATCATCCTGTAATTGCTGAAACTCTACTTCTTGTTGCATGGTTGGACTAAAGTCGGCCACAAAATCGGCTAGAGCACGAGATTTTATTCTTTGTTCTTGGCTCATATTTGATGTCGTAAGTGCTTAGCGCACGGACCACTTAGCCATCCTACCCGACATCTCTGGTTTTCTCATGACATTCTTAATAGGATAGTTAGTACGCACAATTATAGTATGTTTTCAAAATAGTGTCTTAATTTAATGGATGCGGTTATTAAAGCTAGAATTAACTTTTGTAAATGAGAATACCTGGTCTCCGCATCTAAGAGTGTCTTACTTATATAATAGATGGGTTGTTGAAGACCATCTCGCTCTATTACCAAGGCTGCGCTTATAGCTCCTTCGATCTTGCTAGGTAGATGTAGAGGTGTTCGCCTTCCCGAGGTTTGGCCAATAACAGAGGTGTCGACAAGTAAGTTTTGAGGTCTTGAAAAGCTTGTTCATGGTGGTCCTCCCACTAGAACTTCTTGTTCTTTCTTAAGATGTCACAGAAGGGCTTGCATCGATCGGATGATTTGGAGATGAACAGGGTGAGTACAGCAACCTTCCCTGTCAATCTTTGGATGTCCTTGACGGATTGAGGTGATGACAAGTTGATAATGGCGCGAACTTGCTTCGGGGTGGCTTCAATTCCTCTCTTAGTCACCATGTAACCTAATAACTTTCCTGCCTTCATTCCGAAATTGCATTTTGCTGGATTGAGTTTCATATTGAAACAATCCAAGATGTCGAAGGCCTGAGATAGGTGGTTTATGTGGTCTTCAGCTTTCTTGGATTTTACCACCATGTCATCAATGTATACCTCCACCGTGTCCCTAATCTGGTCCTTGAACATCTTGTTCACGAGCCTTTGATATGTTGCACCTACATTTTTTAGTCCAAAAGGCATAGCAATATAACAATAGATACCTGTGGGTGTTATGAAGGCGGTGTCCTCTTGATCAGATGGCTATAGGCCATCATGGGAGGTTCCCGACAAGTTGTCTCGATTACTCTCATCAAAGGTGATTGGTAGGATGTGGACATCCTGGATGGTCTTTCGGCTTCTCCCCTTTGACTCCTTGGCGTGTCGCTTTGCGGCGAGAATAGAAAGTGCCACAAATCTCTAACCCTCCACCGATGAAGTTGATCACCTTTGTCGATCTTTGGAGGAGAAACCGGGTCGCTCGACTTCATGTGGAACCTCTTGCATTTTACGCCTTCTCCTTTCTGGACCCCAAAAACTCCTTAAGATGTCCCTTCGAGAGCAAGTAGCTGATCTCCTTTCTTAGTGCTATGCAGTCTTCTATGATATGCCCGAAGTGTTCATGGTAAGCGCACCATTTTGACTTGTCACGCCATCCTGTGGATTTATCAGTCTTCTTTGGCCATCTTGCTTTTTCTCCAAGGTTACCCATTGCACAAAGTACACCTGAAATATCAACGAGAAAAGCAATAGTCAGAAATATTAGGAACATTATCGCTATCTTCATCCTCACCCTCAATTGAATTAATTTTGCTGTTATCAGTTCTCGGATAAGGATTGGAACGGTGGTTCCTGCGATGGGACGATTCAGTCTTTCTGTCGGGATGGTCATATGTCGACATCTTGGATGACGACTTCGATCTTCGCAGCTCATCTTCCTCCAGTCTTATGAACCTTAATGCCCTGCTCCTGACTTCTTCTAGCCGCTTACAAGGAGTCATTACCAAATCTTGATAATACTGTGAATCTTTCTTCAACCCCATTTTGAATGCTTCTGTGGCTGTCGACATGTCAAGATTGGGAATTTCTAACACCTCCTTATTGAACCGATGGACATAATCCTTCAGAGTCTCATTAGGCTGCTGGGTCACATTGTAGAGATCACTTGTCAACTTTTCAAATTGTCGACTGCATGAGAATTGGTTATAGAACATGTTGATGAGCTGGGCGTATGAACCAATTGAACCTAGGGGTTGCCTAATCAGCCATTTGAGAGCTAGTCCAGACAAGGTGGATCCAAATCCCCTGCATAAGCAGGCCTCCCGGTATTGAAGCGGGATATGCACTATGTCTATCTTCTCGTGATAGTGGGCAACATGCTCCTCAGGATCCGTGTTGTCATCATACAACTTCATGGATGGAACGCTGAAACGCTTCGGGATGTCGACATTTGAAATTGTTGGGACAAATCGGGACTGATTGTAGCAATTCTGAGATACTGGTTGGATTAGAGGGGTTATGCCTGGTACATTCATTATCAACTCTCTAAGGTCCTACATCCGCTTGGCTAACGGATTACTGCAAAAGGGTCGGCCCGGGAATATGATTGAAAGCATTATTATTAAAAATATTATTAAGCAAACCGGTGTTGTCTACTTACGAGGTAACAACGGTGTTGTCGGTGAATGGCATGAAAGAGGTGAATCCTGTTGGGGGTGGTGTCGGCAAAGTGTCATCGGATTATGGTGTCGACATCAAGGAAGGTGTCGACATCCCGGGAAGGTGTCGACATCTTGGAAGGTGTCGACATCCTGGAAAGGTGTCGACATCATTGAAGGTGTCGTCGATGAGTACGAGATGGGCTGCCCATTGGAATGAATTCATTATGAAACGGAGATCCTCCACCGGTTTCAAAGCCGATATTCCTCGCGCGCATTGGCGAGATGTTCTTGGCTGGGATGCAATGAGCTTCGATCTTGCCGCATCTTGATCATATCATTGGCCAAAAACTTTGAGTTACTATCCTGGTTATCCAGCCTCTGATTCAACATGGTCAAGGCACTTTGGTTGTCAGCATCCACATTAGAAGATCCTGCCTTTTGGGAAGATGGCGAAGGCTGCATCATCTGAGGCTTCGATTGAGGAGGTGGCGGCAACGAGGTTGCCTTGCCCCCAGACGACGGAGTAACGACGATTGTCTTGCCGGCGGCGGAAACCTTCGGGTTAGTTGACATGATGAATCGTTTTAGGAAATGATCCAAATAATCAATAGACCAAATGGCCCTCGGTGGGCGCCAAATTGTTTTGGTAGAAAAAACAATAATGTCGAATCTTAACTTAGAAAGTGTATGGATTTAAACAATAAGGAGGGGACTTTGGAATTCGATTAAATGGAACAAAAGCATGAAAATAAAGAATGACACAAGGATTTTGTTAACGAGGAAAACCTTAGAGATAACAACCTCTTCGGAAAAAACCCCGGGAGTTAGGTATCCAACCTTAAAGGTTTCACTATAAATCTCGTAGTTACAAGCTGGAAGACCATGGAGAGAGTACAAGAATTCTGTGTGTAGGTGAATGTGAGAACGTGTGTGTATTAGTGTGAGAGCGTGTGAGAATGTGTGTGATTTAATCTCTATGTCCCCTATAAATAAAAAAGACTAACAAAACAATAACAAACTGCTCCTATAATTTCGGCCTTATCTCTTATCCTTCCAACCAACGTCTCTTGACTTAGTCTTCTTAGCGTTGAGGGAAAAGTCCCATGTCTTCAGTAAATATCTCCGGATTTAACTCCTTTGATTTCTTGTAAAATATGATATAAATAATATTAGATAAACACAATAAATATTATGCAATACTTACAGTGAAGTATCATCTTGATATGCAGGAACAACTGAGGATGTCGCCATGCAGGGATATTGAAGATGTCTACATATGGAAAATCTGGCCACAACACATCCAAGCAGTTATTTAAATTAAAAAGAGCTTCAATTCCAAAAAACCACTTTTCCCTAAGTTTACTCCCCAACCGTCCATTACCTCCACGTATCATTATACCCGTCTAATCATGCAAGCTGGCAGTTGAGTATTTATTGAAAAAACATTTGCCTCTTCAGTTGCCAAGATAGTCAAATATTTTTGGGGACAAATTGTTGTGGGTATTTTTCAGCATGGTGACATCTTCAGTTGCTCCTGCATGTCAAGATGTTATTCCACTGTAAGTATTATTTAATATTTACTTATTTGTTTTTTATAATATCTTTATTATAATTTTACAGTAAATAAGAGAGATAAACACGGGATATTTCCAAGCACGTTCAAACTCTCTTCAATGGCAAAGATGACTTGGTCTTGTGGACGTTGGGAAGATAAGCTTGGATGCCGAGATTGTAGGAACTACTTCTTACCCGTTCATAGTTGTTCTTATTTAAGGGGAGATGGAGACGGAAAAATACACGTTCCTTTACACACACTACACACAAAAATCATTTGTAATCCTCTCCATCATCTTCCGCATGTGTAATCCCAATCATTATAGTGAAACATTTAGGGTTGGAGACCTAACTCCCGGGGTTTTTTCCGAAGAGGTTATCATCTCTAAGGTTTTCCTCGTTAACAAATCTTGGTGTCATTTTTACTTTCGTGTCTTTGTTCCATTTAATCGAATTCCATAGTCCCCTCCTTGTTATTTAATCCACACACTTGTCTAAGTTAAGATTCTACATTATTGTTTTTTCTACCAAAACAATATATATATATATATATATATATATATATATATATATATATATATATATATATATATATATATATATATATATATATATATATATACACAAAGGTGTTGAAGAACATACCCAGCTAGATTGAAAATCCTAAAAGGGCCGTCTAGGCAAAATCAGGGTTGCACCATTCTCCCCCTTTTCTGTCACCCCCTACTCTCACAAAAGAAGGTCGAACTATGGAGACCTGAGCCCCTCAAGGGGAACGTAGGCAGCCTTCATTGGTTGGGTCAAAAGCATACACAAAAATCCAAAATTTTGAGGCCGTCAAGGCTCAGACATGAAGCAAGCAAGAGACCTTGCGTCTCGATAAAGCTTTAAAAGCAAATCACAAATCATTACAGTTAAAACACTTCTTGTCCCTTTGCCTTTATTCCTTTTCTTCCCTCGCCCCTAGTGAGTCTTCTTCCGTTCCACGGGAACTATATCTGTCTCCCTCCTTCCTAGATCAGGAGTCCTCTTAGTCGGGTCAAGCAATCCAATTGCTCTTAGAGCTTCATTCGTCTGTGCCTTAGCCCTGATCTCCTCCCTACGAGTCTGCAAAAGGGGACCTCTCTTCGCCAATCGGTCAACTCTAGTATTCTAGTCAAATAAAGCGTCTTCCATGACATCCTGAGGGTTAGCCCAAGCATCCGCATGCCTACGGTTGTAGCTGAAACGACAATCTTGCCCCAGAATCCCCTCGCGTCTGCTCCCCATAATCACTTGGGTCTGCCTAAGGTGCCGCTCGTACCAATCCAAATACTTAGTGATTAGAACAACACATTCTCTGAACCTGAGATGTATCCAAGAGGAAAAGAAGCAAACTTCAATATCTCCAGAAAGAGAAGGAAAGCGGACATCATGGAAAAAGGAGATACCATCATAGTAGAAATGTCTTTCCAACCCAGCAAAGGCTCCTGCCTCATCCGAAACTGTCTGGAAACAAAGGACGGTATGTAGAAAGAAGACAGAGACAACCCCGGAACCCTGACAACATAGGAACCTGTTAGGACCTAACTATGTAAGCCACATAGTTATAAAAGGTTTTGACAAAGAAATATATCATATGTTATCTGACAGCCAAGATAACATATGTCTCTGGACAGCTAAGCCCATAACTCAAACTGCACATCTTAAATATCAACTAGACATCAATGATTTAACCAAGCTTTAATGATCTAACTCAAGACCAATCATATATATTAATGTATTTATTTACATATGGATCATTACATATTGCCTAAACCATCTAGATCAAAGACTTAGCTCTGACAGCTAAGGTTCTCAAACAGCAAAGGCTTCATCCCTCTGACAGCTATGATCTTCAGCAAACAATCTGCAGTGTTGTACTTATGTGATGATCAAGATATGCCTTGCCCAATCTCTCTCATCTGATGTTGCCAGCTCATCTCCCTGAAGATCACATCCATGGTTGCAGATTCCAGCTATGTCCTTATTCAGTCAATAAAGGCTCTAAATGCAACTCCAACATGCATTTACTTCCTTGTCGACTTGTCCCCTCCAACGGCTATATCCAAGCCTACAAAAGGAGTCCTCCAGGACTGAAGACACCACCCCTTACACACATAACTTTTACAATCTTACCTTCAATCCTTCACAACCTGCAACCAACAATCAAAATATCTTTGAGAAACTTGTAACTGACCTCAGGTGTATAAAGTAATTTGTAAAACCACTTAAGACTGACTTTAAATGGGTATTATAACTTCCTCAAGTATAGAGCATAATCCCTAATAGACTGTACTTATTAGGAAGAGGAAGTTCAAGTAATGAGTGGGGGACAAATAACACTGTTCATGAACAGTCACTCCCTTAAATGCTCTTTTTTAACCATTGCACTAACCCACATCTTAGCCGTTAAGCCTCTCAAATCTCCTCCTCATTAACATATTAACATTGCGAAATCAATCCCTCTTCAATCAAACATTCTTCACCCTTCAATTCTCCCTCTCTAATCACTATACCTTTGCAAAACCTAAACCTCTGTTCTTTCAAAATGTCTTACCCTGAAGCTCATGGGTACTTTATCAAACTTGACTTCTACAACCATGAAGTTGGAACTCTTATTAAAGAACTTCTTGAGTCCAACAACCTCTGCAAAATGATGGAAGCTCAACCCCCCATCTATGAGAATCTATGTAGAGAAATGTACATGGCTGGACAGAGACTTGATGATGGATCAATAAAGGTCAACATCGAAGGAACCGAGATTCTTGTGTCTCCCAAATTGGTTTCTGAAGTCTACAACATTCCTATAAGAAATGGAACAAGGAGCAACCTTTGGGACAGAAAGGACAGTGCATTAGACATGTTCTACAAGAGATTCTTCAATAAACCCAGCTACAACTACCTTGTTGAACAGAACAAACCCATCAAAAAGGGAAACCTTGATTTGTTTAAATCAACCCTGGTGGATGTTGTTATCAAGGGATTTGAAGGAAAGCAATCATCTCTGGACCAAATCAGTCCAAATTAGTGGAAGCAAGGCTTGAGCTTGATAGCTAAGGATGTCAATTGGAGTGTTGCCCTACTACACAATTTTCAACTAGCTACCTCTCCTACTCCTTGGAAATTTAAGAAGCAAACCCCAAGAATGAATAATTTCAGATTCATGAGTGGAATCCTATACCACTTAATCCCTAAGTTGAACCCTCCCCTTAAATAGGTTTGGCTTAAATCCTCCCCTCTTATGCAAACCAGGAGTTTTAACTCAAGCACATTCAGACTCAAAGGGATGAAAAAGGTAGAATTTGGGGACAGCTCTGAAAATCTTGAGGCAGCTACTCTGAGACTGAAAGAGAAAGATGCAAATGACATGATAATGTAGAAGACATTGGTTCACATGATCAATGACAAGAGATCAAAAAGGATGCATGACTCAGGTGTAGTAATAAGAGAAAGAGCTCAAGAGACCACTCCTAGCAAAATCAAGAGGAGAAAAAGCCAAGCAAAGATGAAGAGAACTGGAAAAGGAAAGAAACTTAGCAAAGGAAAGAAAGTACAAGAAGAGGTAGAGCAAACTGATGAGCAAGAGATGGCTCAAGTTACTGACAAAGGAAAGAAGATTGATGAAGAACAAGCTGACAGTGAAGAAACACAATCAGATCCCATCTTCAAAGCTATTGATGAGTATGCTGGTGAAGTGGAAGAAAGTGATGATGATGAGCATGATGAGAACATGAGAAGAGCTGTTGCTGAGTCTCTGATGGAAGTGAGAACAGCCAAGGTTGGACAGTCATCTGGGACAGCTATGGTAGCCTCCACTCTGACAGCTAAGGTTTCTTCAGTTGCTGAAACCCCATCTAAGGTAATCTCTACCCCCTCTCTTACTCTCAATACCTTCTAGGAAGAGAAAATCAGATAAAGATGCTCCCCCATCCAAAAAGTTGAAACCAAACACACCTCAACCCTCCTCATCTAAAGACCAATCCAGTTCACCACATGATTCTGTAGCTCAAGGCATCCTCAATCTCAACCCTTCCAACATTAGTCCAAATGAGCCTAGTGTTGAAAAAGAAAGGGGGAATAGCCCTGGCTCTGAAAAAGGTGAGCCTCAGTTAAGGGGGAACAACAGTCCTCATTCTCCCATTCTGACAGCTATCCCTTTCTCTGGTCATTCCTCACCCATTTCAAGCCCCTCAGATCCTTCTCCCATTTCTGATAACATCCTTAAAGCCTCTGAAGGACTAACTTTAGAAGGAAGACCTGAGTATCTCCCTGCTGTTCTTCATTACTTAAGATCCCTGTTAAATGAGGAAGATGTTCAAAAAGCCCTGGATTTAATCAAAACCAATGATATGGCTAAGAAAGCTAGCATGCCTAAACCTGAACCTCAATCCAAACCTGTTGAGCCTGTTCAAACCCAAGAAACACCTGATCCTACCCCTGATTCTGAAGCCCAACCTAAACCTGTTGAAGCCACTGAAACCCACGAATCACATGACTCTACTCTGGATTCTGAAATCCTTCCAACCTGTGAACCTTGGATTTTGGATTGTGATATTGACTTTTCCTTCCCCTCTATTATGGCTGCCCACCAAAGATTGAAGGAGATTACCCACTTTCCTGAGATTGCCAATCCCAGCTTAATCCCCAATCCTTGGATGTTAAGCGAAAATTCCATTATGATTCATACAAGGAATAGGTGTGGCCTCATTATGTTTGCCCATGAGGAATGGAAGAAGTACAGAATAGCTCTCCCAAACTCTTTCTTTCATAAAGCCCCCAAACTATCAAACTTCATGGACATTTCAAAAATCATTGATTGGGAAATTTTGTTCTCCCAACTTCTGTCATCTAACATCAATGAATGCATCTATATGCCTTCATCCCTGGTTTATGCCCTCTGCATTGAGCTTGTCAAAGAAATGTACTGGAGAATCTTTCTCAATAAAGCCTAAATCATGGCTGTCATTGCAAAGCCTAGCCTGACAGCTATGTTTCCTCCTACTTCTTCAGTACCTCCTTCTTTCATCCCCCTAAACACCAGATCTCTCCAAGCCAAACTTCCTCCAACCTTTAACCCTTCAACCTATGTGCCTCCATACCATGTGACCATCTCAAATATGCAGAGATTTACTAGGTCAATGATAACCAAAATGAGACACATGTTGGATGTCTCAACTGTTTCCAAATCTGAAAGGATGGCATCCAAATGAAAGAGTATTGAATCTAATGAAGAAGCTGTTAACCTGGGAAAGAGAGCCTCTGGTACTGCTCCCAATGTGATTGTGTCAAGTGATGATGAGGATGATGCTCCTGTGATGAAACAGCATCAGTTTTCAACCTCTACTGTCCTCACTGTCTCAACAAATCCTCCTCTATATCCAGCTCAACAGCCCATCTCTCTACAAACAAATCCCTTCTTCTCTAACCTATTTGCAAGAACTAGAGGTCAAAGCTCAAAACCAAAGAAGGCTCCCAAATGGGGTAATCTGAGATTGAAAGATGATGAAGAGCCTCTATCCAAAGCTGTTCTCAAGGAGAGGCAAGACCAAACCTTCACCTATGATGATGAGATGAGCTGGGAATGGAACATTGAGATGTATTACAGAGGTGTTGATGAGAAGATGAAAAAGGTGTTGCTGGCAGAAAGAGCTGAGATCCTTGAAGCCAGAAGAGAAAGAGATGAATTTTCTGATTAGGAAATTTTTCTTTTTTTTTGTGGATAAGTCTTTTTAAACCCTACCTTTATTTCCTGCTTTAAAAACAATGTTTATTTTGGATAATATGTTTTGTTTTAAAGCTCTTATGATTGAATCAAGAAGATTGATTTTCATCTTCATTGGTATATTCAATTCATGAGTATCTTGCAGGTTATATCTTTATTAGATATATTACTTTGCCAAAAAGGGGGAAATTGTTAGGACCTAACTATGTAAGCCACATAGTTATAAAAGGTTTTGACAAAGAAATATATCATATGTTATCTGACAGCCAAGATAACATATGACTCTGGACAGACCATAACTCAAACTGCACATCTTATATATCAACTGGACAGCAATGATTTAACCAAGCTTTAATGATCTAACTCAAGACCAATCATATATATTAATGTATTTATTTACATATGGATCATTACATATTGCCTAAACCATCTAGATCAAAGACTTAGCTCTGACAGCTAAGGTTCTCAAACAGCAAAGGCTTCATCCCTCTGACAGCTATGATCTTCAGCAAACAGTAAGCAGTGTTCTACTTATGTGATGATCAAGATATTCCTTGCCCAATCTCTCTCATCTGATGTTGCGAGCTCATCTCCATGAAGATCATATCCATGGTTGCAGATTCCAACTATGTCATTATTCAGTCAACAAAGGCTCTAAATGCAACTCCAACATGCATTTACTTCTTTGTCGACTTGTCCCCTCCAACGGCTATATCCAAGCCTATAAAAGGAGTCCTCCAAGACTGAAGACACCACCCCTTACACACACAACTTTTACAATCTTACCTTCAATCCTTCTCAACCTGCAACCAACAATCAAAATATCATTGAACACACTTGTAACTGACCTCTGGTGTATAAACTAATTTGTAAAACCACTTAAGATTGACTTTGAGTGGGTATTGTAACTTGCTCAAGTATAGAGAATAATCCCTAATAGACTGTACTTATTAGGAAGAGGAAGTTCAAGGAATTTGCCTATCCAATCCTTTGTAAATCTTAATGGGAACTAGATTTAAGTGGATTGGTCTCACTTGTCAAAGATTGACAGTGAGGGTGGACGTAGGAGGAGTGAACTCTGAACCACCTTAAAATTCCTTGTGTTCATTTGGTATTATCACACAACACACACACACATCTACACACACTTACACCATTCACTTGTCTTTACATTATTTCAAACACTTTTATTCCGCTGCACATTTAACACTTGCTTTTAAATCCAGTTAATATCTGACAGCTAAGATTTCACCTCAGCTGTCAAAGCTTAACTGTCTAACCTTCCAATCTGATTAAAGTAAACAGGACCTTTCAGAACCTTCCTAAAAGGCCCTCCTAGTCTCAATCCTCCTATGAGGAACCCACGAACGGATGCGATGCATCCCAAGTCGACCCATCCACCTTTCCCATTCAGATTGATCCATCTCCTAGACCCAAGGGTCACTGAGCAAATGTCCACAGACTAAAAGATGTCAGAAGCACAAGAGTAGATTGAAGTCTCTCTCGCAACCATAAAGCAAGCAAAGTGGGGCTTCCTCCGTGCAAGAATCGGTCCCCTATCACCAGACTTTCTACACCGTGGAAGGTTTCCCCCAGAACCAAAGGAACGATATCCTCGCCCGTTCGGTAGTGGCCTACCACATCCAACAAAGCGCTGTGACATATCCCGAGGGAGCTAACCATGAAAAGAATGGCTATCAGGCACAAAGCAAACACGTCCCAGGGGACATCACTCTTGCAGTCGCTAATAAAACTGTCAAAGCTGTTTCAGTCCCCAACTGCTCAGAAAACCTGCCAAAGCTGCCTCAGCCTCCATATACAACAAACATTTCAAGCCCATGCGGCATGCACAAAACATAAAAAACAAAAAAGGAAGTAGAAACAATTCCTATGTCATCACCGATAAAGTGCAAAAGAGTTCATTACATGTGAATACATTGTGCACATAAATACAAATATTTTGTTGCTCTCCTCACTAACATACACAGAAAAGAAAAAGAAAGAGTCCTACTCTGAGTCAACAGCAGCACCACCTGGTAAAGACTCCTATATGTCGGTGCCTCTGCAAGCCACCTTACTATCTCACCTAGAGGCGGCACCACGTCCTCATAATCTCTGCAAGAGGCGGCACCGCGTCCTTATCACTATGTCAGCTAAAGGCAGAACGACGTCCTCATAATCTAAGCCAGAGATAGCACCACATCCTAATCACTATCTCAGCCAGAGGCGGCACCACGTCCTCATCATTTCAGCCAGAGGCGCACCACGTCCTCATAATCTCAACCAGAGGCAGCACTACATCCTCATCATGTCAGCAATAGGCGGTACCACATTCTCATTATCTTAGCCAGAGCCGCCACTACGTCCTCATCATCTCAGCCTGAGGTGCCGCCACATCCTCATTATTTCAGCCAGAGGCGCCACCACGTCCTCATTATACCAGCCAGAGATGCCACCCCGTCCTCCTCATATTTCTCCTCACAAAGGCATCTCCTCCTGTAGGTAAACACAACAAAGGTATCTCAATAAACTTCAAATGCAAGACATAGCAATAATAAACGCTACATAAAAGGTCCATCCCAACATAACATGTTTCCTTTCTAAAAATTCCCACAAACGAAATTCCATACATGATCCACAAAATACGCCATCAAATTCAACTTAGGTTCATACTCCTGAACCAAGCCTCAACTTAAGTTCATACTCCTGAACTAAGTCTCAAACCCAGGTTCATACTCCTGAACCAAGCTTCAACTTAAGTTCATATTCCTGAACTAACTCTCAAACCCAGGTTCATACTCCTGAACCAAGCCTCAACTTATGTTCATACTCCTGAACTAGCTCGATCTCTAACCCAAGTTCATACTCCTGAACCAAGCCTTAACTTATGTTCATACTTATGAACTAAGTCTCAAACCCACGTTCGTACTCCTGAACCAAGCCTCAACTTAAGTTCATATTCCTGAACTAACTCTCAAACCCACGTTCGAGGCCTCAACATAAGTTCATACTCCTGAACTAAGTTTCAAATCCAGGTTCATACTCCTTAACCAAGCCTCAACTTAAGTTTAACTCCTGAACTATGTTTCAAACCCAGGTTCATACTCCTGAACAAAGCCTCAACTTAAGTTCATACTCCTTAACTAAATCTCAAACCAAGGTTCATACTCCTGAACCAAGCCTCAACTTAAGTTCATACTCCTGAACTAAATCTCAAACCCAGGTTCATACTCCTGAACCAAGTCTCAAATTAAGTTCATACTCCTTAACTAAGTCTCAAACCTAGGTTCATACTCCTGAACCAATCCTAAACTTAAGGTATTACTCCTGAACTAAGTCTTAAACCCAGGTTCATACTCCTGAACCAAGCCTTAACTTAAGTTTATACACCTGAACAATGTCTCAAACCCAGGTTCATACTCCTGAATCAAGCCTCAACATAAGTTCATACTCCTGAATGAAGTCTCAAACTCAGGTTTATACTCTTGAACCAAGCCTCAACTTAAGTTCATACTCCTGAACCAAGCCGCAACTTAAGTTCATACTCCTGAACTAAGACTCAAACCCAAATTCATACTCCTAAACCAAGCATCAACTTAAGTTTATACGCCTGAACTAAGTCTCAAACTCAGGTTCATACTCCTGAACCAAGCCTCAACTTAAGTTCATGCTCCTGAACTAAGTCTCAAACACCAGGTTCATACTCCTGAACCATGCCTCAACTTAAGTTCATACTCCTGAACTTAGGTTCATACTCCTGAACTAAGCCTCAATTTTAGTTCTTACTCCTGAACTAAACCTCAATTTAGGTTTATACTCCTGAACTAAGCCTCAATTTTAGTTTGTACTCCTGAACTAAGCCTCAACTTAGGTTTATTCTCCTGAACTAAGCCTCAATTTTAGTTTATACTCCTGAACTAAGCCTCAACTTAGGTTCATACTCCTGAACTAAGCCTCATCTTAGGTTCATACTCCTGAACTAAGTCTCACTCATGTTTAGACGCCTTCGAACAGTCACACTTATGTTTAGACGTCTTCGAACAGTCTCCCTTAGGAATAGACGCCTTCAAATAGTCACAACTCAAATATTTCAAACATTTCATATTCGGTCAGAGGCTTCACACGTCCTCAAGCATTTCAACAACTCGGTCAGAAGAGCCACACGTCCTCAAACATTTCAATATCTCTATAAGAGGCGCCACACATCCTCAAATATTTCAAACAACTCAGTCAAAGGCCCCACACGTCCTTAAACATTTCAACAACTCAGTCAGACGCGCTACATGTCCTCAAATACCTCATTATCTCTGTCAGATGCACCATACGTCTTCAAACATTTCAACAACTCGGTCAAAGGTGCCACACGTCCTCAAACATTTCAACAATTTGGTCAGAGGCACCACATGTCCTCAAATACCTCATTATATCGATCTGATGCACCACACGTCATCAAACAATTCAACAACTTGGTCAGAGGTGCCACACGTCCTCAAACATTTCAACAACTCGGTCAGAGGTGCCACACGTCCTCAAACATTTCAACAACTCGGTTTGAGGTGCCACACATCCTAAAATACCTCATTATCTCGGTTAGAGGCGCCACACGTTGTCAAATATTTCAAACAACTCGGTCAGAGGTGCCACGCGTCCTCAAACATTTCAACAACTCGGTTAGAGGCACCACATGTCCTCAAATACCTCATTATCATGATCAGAGGTGCCAAACGTCCTCAAATATTTCAAACAACTCGGTCAGAGGTGCCACATGTCCTCAAACATTTCAACTACTCGGTCAGAGGTGCCACATGTCCTCAAATACCTCATTATCTCTATCAGACGTGCCACACATCCTCAAACATTTCAAAAACTCGATCAGAGGTGCCAAACGTCCTCAAATACCTCATTATCTTGGTCAGAGGCACCCCAAGTCCTCAAATATTTCAAGTAACTCGTTCAGAGGTGCCACATGTCCTCATACATTTCAATAACTTGGTCAGAGGGGCCACACATCCTTATATACCTCATTATCTCTATCAGGGGTGCCACACATCCTCAAACATTTCAAAAACTCAGTTAGAGGCACCACGCGTCCTTAAAAATTTCAACAAATCGATCAGAGGCGCCACACGTCCTTAAACATTTCAATAACTCAATTAGAGGCGCCACATGTCCTCAAACATTTCAACAACTCGGTGAGAGGTGCCACATATCCTCAAACATTTCAACAACTCTGTCATAGGCTCTACACGTCCTCAAACATTTCAACAACTCGGTCAAAGGTGCCACACATCCTCAAACAATTCAATAACTCGGTCAGAGGTGCCACACGTCCTTAAAGAATTTATAAGTCCCAACTTTAGTTCATACTTCTGAACTAAGTACCAACTTCAGTTCATACTCCTGAACTAAGACACAACTTTAGTTCATACTCCTAAAATAAGTCCAAACTTTAGTTTATACTCCTGAACTAAGTACCAACTTTAGTTCATACTCCTATACTAAGTCCCAACTTTAGTTCATACTCCTAAACTAAGTACCAACTTTAGATCATACTCCTAAACAAGTCATCTTGCATACATGTCCATACGGACCACTTTGCAAAGCTAGATGTGTCCTTGCGGACATTGTGTCAACATGCCAAAATCATTGCAAAATCTTCACATAGTCCACAATATTTCTTGAAATCCAGGAAAGTCAAAAAATTGTAATTGCATAAAGGTCCGTACGGGCCACTTTACAATTTTTTGAGGCCTATAAATAGAAGGCTCCCCCTCCCATTTCATTCACACCTTCACTTCTCCCAATCTTCCTGCAAACTTCTACAGCCCTTCCCCTTTCGAGACATTTCAAGGCCTCCCGAGTAGTCCCGAGGCGCTACGAAGCACTCTCGAGGCGATCCCGGTCTATCTCGGTCTGTCCCGATCGACCCTTCGACGACCCACAAACCCTATTCATCCTCATCCAAACTCCAAACACCCAAACGGCTCAAACTGGTCCAAACCCACGAGTCTAAATGAGTGTGAAACGAGAGTTAATTAGGGGAGGTTCTACCCGAGTGAGTGCAAAATTTCTCTCCTCTTTAAACCATCCCAAACCAACCACATTATCCTGAGGAAGATAGACACAAACCAACATTAGTAAGATCTCCTTCCGAACTTTAAATAACTGCTTTCATTTCAAAGTTATTTAAATGTTTCTGTTTAAATACATCGTTTACAATGTAGACATTTATTTATTATCAAATGAATTTTATTTCCTAAAACACACACAGACAAAAAAAAATTTCAAAGAAAAGGATACAGAAAGACTCATGAAAATGAGGCGACTCGGGTGATCTCAAAATTCTCTTCTCGAGGCATAACCTGACCTCCGAACTCAAAATCTCATCACACAACAAAACAGCCTTTTCTCAATGTCTTGGACATAATCAAAACGGTGTGGCGACTCTACAAAATGAAAAGCAGCAACAGCCTCCTAACGCGAGATGTCGTCCGCATTCCGGATCGGGTAATTTCACAAATGTAGAATACAAATATGCAATTTATTTTCATTTACATAAAATGAAATGACATTAAATATTTGGTCAAATCGGTCAAACCTAATGTTTGGAACCAAATTCCAACAGTCCCTCATATGAATGACAATTAATGAATGTATGCCGATTCGTCCAACAGATTCAGCGAGCTATTACGCATTGGGATAGGTAGCTTATGGCCTTGAACCTCCCCTAGTAAAATACTATTGGATATACTAGGCATTTAGTACCACAATGCTTTTAACTAATGATTGTATAGTGTATACCAAGACAATAGTACTCACAGAATAATAGCTCTAACACTATTTGTTCTCACGTTGTGTCCATTTTGGCCCTGGATCGTATCTCATTCATAACATCCTTATTACTTCTCACTTATATATGTGATTCTACTATATAGAGTATCATGTTGTACTCAACAACGTAGGTATAGGAATCATTAAAAGTTTTCTCAACTTAACCTCACCACTGTTGCAGGTACATAAACTTGGATGTTCTAGAAATGCGTATGAAACAGGTTCCAAGTGTTTCTACCGAACATCATAACTAAATTGTCTCATTGAACCAAGGTTTTGAGATCTCCAATTCTCAAAGTTGAGTGTCCGCTATGGGTTTTTTTTTTTGTGGATTTTAAACCCCATTCTCCTTAACAGTTAATACAGTTGATCTCTATTTATATATTTCGTAAATAGATCCGCTATGTTATCATTTGACTTTACATAGTCAATCATGAAAACACCATTTTTGATCAATTGTCTGATGTTATTATATCTACGATGAATATGTTTGGACTTACCAATGTATATACTGCTCTGTGCCCTTTCTATTGCTGATTGACATCACAACCTATTGTGAATACATATCCACTTATGGACTTGGAGTCTTTTGTGTCATATATCCAATTGGAATCACAATATCCTCTAATACTACTATATATCTCTTATAAAATATCCCGTGTTTCAATGTATACTTTAAATATCTCAATACTCTCAATAGAGCCTTCCAATGGTACGCATTGGGATTACTAGTAAACCTACTTAGTTTGCTCACTAAATATGCAATGTCTTGACATATACAATTTTTTAAGTACATCAGAATGCCTATTATTCTATCATATTCCAATTGAGAAACTAGTTTCCCTCTGTTCTTAGCTATGTGTAGAGTCAAGTCTACTTGTGTCTTAGCTTGAGGGCTATCAATGGCATCAAACTTTCGAAGTACGTTATCTAGATAATGGGATTTTGACAAGACTGTCCTTTTGATGTTCTAGAAATCTTTATTCCTAATATAACATCAGCTAATCCCATGTCCTTCATGTTAAAATGCTTCTTTAATAAGCCCTTAGTATTCATGTTCAATCCATGATTACTTCTCATTATCAACATGTGGTCTACATAAAGACAGACAATTAAAAATGTTTCAGATCTTCATTTAATGTAGACACACTTGTCACATTCATTTATATTGAATCCATTTGACAACATTGTTCGGTCAAACATCTAATTGTTTAGGTGCTTGTTTTAGTCCATACAAAGACTTTAAATGTTTACGCACATTTTGTTCTTTAATAGGAACTATAAACACTTGAGATTGTTCTATGTAAATTTCCGCATTTAGCTCTCCATTCAAGAAAGTTATTTTCACATCCATCTGATGTATCTCAAGGTTATGCATTGCAGCAATAGAGTTGAGATCATGTATGGATGTGATCCTTTTAACAAGGGAATATATATCGAAGAAATCATGTCCCTCTTTTTGTCTAAACCATTTTGCTACTAGCTGGGCTTTGTACTTACTATAGATCCATCTGTTTTATACTTCCTTTTAAGGATCCACTTGCAACCCAACGGTTTGCATCCTGGAATGAGATCAACTAACTCCCAAGTATTATTATGCCACTACAAGAAAACCCATTTATTGCAAAGAAAATTTACAACGACAATATTTTGTCATTGCAAAAAATTTCTTTAGCAACTACCTTAAAGAGTCGTTGCTAATGTTTGTTGCAATAAAACCCATTTATTGCAAAGAAAATTTGCAACGACAATATCTGGTTCGTTGCAGCTGACTGTTGACGGGGTGTAGCCTCAGATGACATAGAGGTTTTATTTTCAGTTGTCATTTCCCTAAGAAAATGTAAATTTACATCTTACGATTGTAGGAAAAATAACGAAAATTCAAAAAGGTTTTCTTAAATAATTAACTGAAAATAAATAAAACCCATAATTAATGGAACTGTAATGCGAATAGTCGAGGCTTGTGTTGGACACAATCTACGTATGACGTATTTGCCCCGCACTGGTGCTAACCCTTACTAGGAATCTTCTCGTACGATGCAACGACTTTAACTGTCGTTAATAGGAGCACTTCAAATTAACGAATTCGCCGAACAAATCTGAATGTTTGGAACCTCTGGACTTGAAAGGAAATTTATGCTTCAATATGCTCTCTCTCTCTCTAATTTGATATTGAATGCTTGATGACTGAATGAAATTGTCAAACATGGGGGGTCCTTTTATAGTTTTCCAAGAGTTGTGGTGCCTTTTAGGGAATAGACACAATTCAGATCGAATGGATTTGGACCGTACGATCTGATCCTAATCAAGGCACCAGATTTAGCGGAGCGACCCATATCCATTTGAGGGGACGTGTATCCTCCATATAAACCGACCCATGTCCATTCGAATGGACACATCTGCCCAGCACACACCCGTTTGGCCCATCATACCTATTCGCCCCAGTCTGCGGCCCGCCCTGAAGACCGAACCAATGAAAACTCGAACCGCCCACCATCCTCGTGGTTCAAATTTGAGCTAATCCAAAACTAGCACAAATGGGCCACTATTTGCGTGGTTGGCCCAATGGAACACTATGTTGCATGCTAAGGAGGATAACACTTGATTGTTACCTCCTTTAAGTGGATGAGTTTAAAAACTCTCCTACTTTTTGCCTTCTAGGCAATGTGGGATTTGACTTTTCACATTCACAAACTCTTCATAAACCCATTTCCAATTGCATACTTTGAGAATTAATTTATCATTCACGACAATTTGATTTTGAGAAAATAAATACATCACATTAATCTACTCCAAATGTAGATTACACATATGCAATTTATTTTCATTAATTTACATAAAATAAAATTACTTTTAATTTTTGGACAAATATTGATCAAACCTAAATTTGGAACCAAATTCCAACAATTCTATCTTCGCATCCATATATTTTACACTATTCCTATAAAAGGTCAAGATGATAAAATTGGTTACATTTATTTCCTGATTACAAACTCTATCTCCACAGCCATTTTTTTTTTGTTACAATTTTCCTATTGAGGTTGAGATGATATGACTAGCATAGTCTAGAAATCGAATATTTTATAGTGAAGGATAAATCTGATATACACATTTTATTCATCCATCGCTCTCCATACCTCTCCATTAAGATGATAAAATTTTTTACATTTATTTCTTGATTACCAAATTTTATCTCCACAATCATGTTATTTGCTAGATCTATGGCCACCATATTAATGTATTTTGTCCAACATTACACCTAAACTTGGGCAAAAATTTTTAGCATAAAAAGTACAAAAGTGGACACTCATTTATTAAAATATAATATTAAATATGTATTTAGTAACATTCTTAAAGTTGACATTCATTTAAGAGCAAAAAAATCTTTCTCTCTCTCTCTCTCCCTCTCTCTCTCAATCTAGGGATTGAGTTTGTTGCATTCCACCTTGATAGGTCCTGTTTTCTAAATCAGTTAAAAGGTTAGGCAGTTATGCTTTGACAGCTGAGGATGAATCTTAGCTGTAAGATATTAACTGATCTAAAAGCAAGAGTATAATGTGCAGCGGAATGAATAAAGTGAAATAACGTAAAGACAAAGTGATTGGTGTAAGTGTGTGTAGATGTGTGTGTGTTTGTGTATGATAATACCAAATGAACACAAGAATTTTAAGGTGGTTCAGAGTTCACTCCTCCTACGTCCACCCTCACTGTCAACCTTGACAAGTGAGATCAATCCACTAAATCTAGTTCCCTTTAAGATTTATAATGGTTGATTAGGCAAGTTTCTTGAACCTCCTCTTCCTAATTAGTACAGTCAATTAGGGATTTGCTTGTTACGAAGCAAATTACAATACACACTTAAAGTCAGTCTTAAGTGGTTTCCAAATTAGTTTATACACCTGAAGTACAGTCACAAGTGTCTCAGAATTGTTTGATAGTTGGTTGCAAGTTTTGCAGGTATGCAAAGGTTGAAGGGAAGGTTGAAAAATTTGTGTGTGGAAGGGCAGAGTCTTCAGTCTTGAAGGTTTCCTTTTATAGGCTGGAATATAGCCATTGGAGGAGACAAGGCAATAAATGCATGTGGGTGAAACAGTGTTTGCATTTAGGGCCTTGTTGACTGGATGATAACAGGCTGGAATCCGCAACCATTGTATATAATCTTCATGGAGATGATGTGGCAACATTTGATGGGGGATTTGGGCAAGGCACATCTTGATCATCATAGAGATACATCACTGCTGTTGTCTTTGAAGATCATAGTTGTCAGAGGGATGAGACCTCTACTGTTGAGAACCTTAGCTTTCAGGCTTAGTTCTTAGATATAGGTGAATAGGAGTCAAGGAATTGGATGGTTGACATGTAATGATCATTTTGTAATTAAATACAATGATTTATTTGATTGCTCTTTGATTGATCATTGCTGTCCAGTTTGATTCATGAGATGTGCAGGTTGAGTCTTTGCTGTCCAATGTTCATGAGTTATCTTGGCTGTCAGATAACATTGGATATGTTTCTTTGTCATAACCATATATAACTATGTGGTTTACATAGTTAGGTCCTAACACAACTAAAACATCCCTCACATTCCAGATACTTTTTTGAAGTTTTTATTAGATCATTTCTGGTTAGTTTTTGTTTCTTCCATATTTTCTCTTTATTCCCCAAGTTGTCTTTCTATAAGGTTTTCTTGGTCTTTGATCCAATTTTCCACCTAGAATAAAATGTCAAAGAACCTCATATGGAAGTTGGTTCCATACACTGTCTCAAAAAATGTCAAGCAGGCTAATCAAGCCCGAAGAATACTCCAAGATATACATAGATTTGGAATGAATATTTCTACATGGTTTAGGACTTCCTTTCCTTAAAGGAATAGACTCTTCGCGGCTTATAAATAGAGAAGACCGAATCATTGTTTGCTTTGCATTCCTGCGATTTCAAAAGAGAGATCAGCTATTTTTTAGTGCTTTTGTCAGAGTTATTTTGTTACACAAAGTTCTTCTTGAACTTGTATTTTTAGTGTTTAAATATTTCGTTATTTGTTCTCTTGTTTCTATTACTTTGTAACCAAAATATTAAATCGTTTATTAAATAGAAGTTTTTGTTATATACAACAAGTTGGTGTATATAAGTGGTAAACCTTGTTTTTATTTCCTATTTTGTGCTTATTATTCCACTGCAAATTTGTTCGGGTATGAAATGAAGTTGAGACGACTGTAACGGTCAAAGCGGGATTTCGTGTGAATTCGCTACTGCTAATAGTGAATACATTAATGAAAATATTACCTCAATAATTGGTCTTCGTCCATTTTCATCAAAATCATAACCTCTTCGGACACTTGAATTTTATTTGCGATACTTTCAAGCAAATAAATGTACGCATTAATTATAAGTTAGGATAATTTTATGCTACTCACTTAAAGTTAAAAGAAGCAAAGGCATGGAGGATAATATTAGCCATCAAAAATTGTGCATGTATATGTCGGGACTAACTTGAACCAATTTATGATCGTTTATGGGATTAAACGGATCATACTCCAATACTTCTTGATACTGAGCCCATTATTGTCCAATCTCGCAAAAGATATCTCTGTTTCGAAAACAAATGGTTACTTGAGCCTGATGTACAACAAAGGGTGGAGAGCGGCTGGTCATCAGATCCAAGAATTTTTGTACAGGATAAATTGTCGTCTTTGTCTAGAGTTCTTTCAAGTTGGGGATGTAGGTTGGCACTGACGTTTTTAATTCTTGTGTTAGTTGGTCAAATAATTTTCTTTTACTAATGGTGTTATTGACACCTATGTTGTTCTCATTCCGTAGTAACTGAAATTACCCGATCCGGAGACGCCCAAGCGCGTCGGGATTCATTCTTTTTTTGAAAGGTGAAAAATGTTTTAAAGATTTGACGAATGAATTTCTTTCGAAAAGGGAGTCACCATGCCGTTTTGTGAGCCCAAAACATTGATAAAGGCTTTTTGATGTAAAATCTTGATTTCAGAGGTCACGTTACGTATCGGGAAGAGATTTTAGTGTTCACCCGAAATGCATCATATCCATGAGACTTTCTAACCGTTTTTGAAAGTTGTGTGTGTATGTTCTTAAATTCAAATGATTTTGTAGCTTAAAAAGAAAAGGAAAAAAACTGTGCAATTTTAGAAAATTGTTTGCTTTGATAAAAAAGTGGGTTTTGAAACAAATCTGAAACTTGAAAAACTGAACAAATATAACAGCCTGCAAATTGATCTGTATGGATATGTGCCCCTTTACAAATAGATCCGTATGGATGACCATGTTCAGTAAACTGTTTTTCTGTATCTCATTTAATTTCTGATGTTATCTTTATTGGACTTTTAAAAAGAAAGGTAAAAGCTTCTAAACTGTGCAGTAAGTTGATCATAAAACCATAAAAGAAATGGAAATGTCCAATATTGTGGTTGTCATCTTTTGAAGGTTTAGACTTGGATTTTTATCACATGTTAGGAAGAAAATGAAAGAAATGAAGTTATATCAATATTGTGACCATTATCCCTAAAACCACATCTTTAACATAAGTGATGAGTTAATCATTGGAGAGTAGGATTACTTGTATTATAGTAATATTAAAAGAAAAATGGATCAAAAGATGATATTAGGAAGTAAATACTTTTGAAAGTAAGTAATGGAAATACAATACATGGAATATAAACAAACCACTATCCTATTTACACTTCCATTGTTATGCACATTGTGTATGGAAAGTATTGTAGGATCATTTAGATGGTTTGGGTCTACAATATATAATAACAAGTAAAAGACTACATTATAAATGGTAGATTCAACAACAATGATTCATGATAAATTAGAAGACTTGAAAATGAAAGATTAAGTGTTTTGGTGTTTGGAAGGAGATTTCACCAATATTGGCTTTTTTCTATCTTCCTATAGTTGGATTTTGTTTGGAAAATTTGATTTGTTTAAAGTGATTAAGAAGGAGAAAATTCTTCTTTCACTTAGGCAGAATGTCCCATAATGCTCAATCTTCTCAGATTTTTCTTATCCCAAATGAAAGAGCAAGAGGGCTGTATTTATAACCTCTGGAAATGACAAAGAGGTCTGTACGGAATTTCTTTGCCTTTTGCAAGGTGATCCGTGCGGACCAAGATTTGAAGTCAGTATTTTATGGAGATTTAGAAGAGGAGATTTACATGTAACAACCAGAGGCCTTTTCTGCTGCAAGGCAAGAAAATAAAGTGTGCGAGTTAGTGAAGTCATTGTATGGCCTCAAACAAGCACCAAAACATTGGCATCAAAAGTTTGATCAAGCCATGATTGAAAGTGGATTTAAAATCAATGAATGTGATAAATGTGTCTATATCAAAAACATAGAAAATGGCTATGTCATTTTTGTGTCTTTATGTAGACGACATGCTTACCATAGAAAGTTGTGATAAAATGATTAAATCCACAAAAAATATGTTGAACTTGAAGTTTGACATGAAAGAGATGGGTTTAGGAGATGAGATTCTTGGAGTGAAAATTTCTAGAATATCTGATGGACTTGTACTGAGTCAATTTTATTATGTGGATAAAATTCTAGAGAAATTTAACATGGATTACAATAGAACCGTGAATACTCCAATTGACTCAAGCTTGCACTTAACAAAGAATAGAGGCGAACCTATTTCTCAATTAGAGTATTCAAGATTCATTGGAAGTTTAATGTAATGAAAGAGTTGCACATAGCCAGATATTGCTTATGTTGTGAGCAAATTGAGTGGGTATACAAGTAATCTTGGGACGGGCCATTGGAAGGGTATTGTTAGAGTACTAAGGTACTTAAGATATACTCGTGACTATGAATTACATTATACAAGACATCCGGCTATGAATGAAGGATATACTGATGCTAACTGGATATAAGATATCAAAGACTCTAGGTCAACAAGTGGATATTTATTCACATTATCAGGTGCAGATATATCATGGAAATATTCAAAACAGACTGTTATAGTCAGATCCACTACGGAATCAGAGTTTATAGATTTGGATAAGTGTGGTGAAGAACCCGAACGACTACGCTAATTTCTAGAAGATATTCCAAAATGGATGAAGCATGTACCAGCAATTTGTATCCATTGTGATAGCCAATCTGCAATTGGTAGGGCACAAAGCAACATGTATAATGGTATGTCTAGACATATACATTGTAGATATAATACCATAAGTCAACTACTCTCAACTGGTACTATATTTATTGACTATGTGAAGTCAAAACATAACTTAGGGGATCCTTTAACAAAAGGGGGCCAAAGAGGTAGTTGAAAGATTGACAATGGGAATGGGATTAAAGGCTCTTGAGAAGTTAAACACAGCGGAAAACCCAACTTAGTTGACTGGAGATCCCAAGATCTAGGTTTTCAAAGTGACAACCTAACAGTTAAAAGACTTGTAGTGTCACTGTGAGGAAACCAACCACCATCCCATTCCTTAAGTGACATCCAGAAAGGAAAAGTTAAGATTATAGCTTTTAATGATTTTTACACTTCGGAATTGCTGAGTGGGGGTATTACGGGTTACTTATAAAAATCACCTATGTGAGAGAAAAGTTTGGCCGCTTTGAGGAGAATTACGTGAGGCTCAATTCATATACCCTCTCACAGAATCAGGCATTATGTTCAGGGATTCAGGGCCATAAATGAACATATCTATGAGAATTGAAGTGTGTTAGGGAGATACCTGTTTAAATTATATGGCTGGCTACACAAAAAGCTGAACAGTTCAAGGACATCGCATATGCTGATTAGAGAGTAGAGTAAATATATTATTATTTTACAAGGGGAGGTTCAAAGGGAAAATCCCTACCTAACATATGAAGGCATCAACTGTCGTACTTTATCACCATTTCCTCATCATTTCCTTCATACGGGGATTGTGGAAAATATAAGTGGGTGTGAAGGAAATTTGAGAATTTTTCCTAAATGGGTTATTTGTTAAATGACCAAATTGAATGTGGGTTTGTGTTCTACTCCATGAGAACATTGAAATCAAATATATATTTGTCAAAAATGGTTAATGGATGAAACAAATATTAAAGTTCAAAGTTAGTGAGTTGAAAGTGGGAAAATGTGGTTATCCCACATGAAATGGGAATGTAAAATCTAGCAAGTTTAAATACTCCAAAACTTTGATAAGGGGTATAAATGTGTGGCATAGAGGCTATCTCTCGTACATAGGTACGCAGGGCGGGTACAAATCACAGACCGAAATGGGCTTCGGGCTATCGAACTCATGTGCATGCGCGTTTAGCGGACACGAATGTGGTTACAAATTGGCCTACTCGCGCTAGCCCACGTTTTGCTATTTTTTTATTTGTCAATCAGAAATAAATTCCCATGATCATGAAAAGACTTGAAACAAAAACCTAAAGTCAAAGATCCCTTGCGCAAGTAAGGTAAAGAGAGGTCATGCCCAACTCTTGACCTGATCTTTGCTTAGGTACTGGCTTCGTTCACTATTCACATGGTGGATGCATTGAAACAAACATGACAGGCTCGGTCCTTAGGTTCATTTTTCTTTTTGTTCGGTGGAAACCACTTGCCCTATACGACACTCGCCCGGGGCTGTCCACCCTGGAAAGTCGAAATGCAGGTGCAAACCGAGGGGCTTATAGCCGTAGTGACATATTCCACTGACCCACGACCTAGAATAGTTGTGAAAAAGAAGTGCAATCTTTTCCAACCTATTTTGGATTCTGAGAAAACATGTTTTAAGAAAATTAAAACAACAAAAAATAATAAAAAGGAAACTGAATGTCGCATGAGCTTTCCCCCTTAATTCAAAAAGCCCTCAGAATCTGGTAGTAGCACCAATTGAGGTATACCTTCAAATGAACAGCCTCATTCCACTTCAGTTTGGTTTGAAGTCGAATCAAAGGCAAGCCTACCCCCTGGGATGGTATCAATTAAAGAGTGGCTACCAGAACCATTACCACCTTCTCCGGACCTACATCCAGCAAGGAGGAAATAATAGAGAAGCTTTGTCTAACCCCTCGTCTCCTAGAGCCTAGCTTCGAGTCTGTTGTTTTCAAATTCGAGTCTATCGAGTCATCTGATGGCCTCACTCCGGACGATTATGAGTTCATAGCCAACAATGTATTCCCTTACGCTTTAAATGAATGATTCGACCTTTCTGAGTATCCGCTCATTATTTCTTTAACAAATGATAAATTAACTAACAAATCAAAAACAGTTAATAATGATTTACTTGATAAAGATGCGGACACATTAAATGAAAAATACATTAAAACGAATCTTTAAGCATGTTATCAAACAAGAGGAAAATTGGGCCAAAGCTGCCGAGGAAGTTTTGACCAAAGTGAATTTGGGGACTGCTGCTGAAGAGCCTACAGAGACGCAAATTGGAAAATTCTCCGTCGATACTTCTCCTAAAGAATATCGAGTCTTCTTCTCTCCCCCCCCCCACTACACTCTAAAAAAATACAAAAAATCATACAGTCAAACCTCGTAGGTTCTAGTACTTTTCTTGTTCAATCAAGTCCTCCTCAGACGTTGTAGTTAAGTCTTTATTTACATGAGTTTTCTTTCTTTTCTCGCTAGACTTGAGAAATTATTTTGCACCCAATATTATATTTAATGAATAGGTTTTGCTCTATATGATCACTTGCATTGCTCAACAAATAATTCCCCAAAGGATTAATGCTTTGATTAGTTGGTGTGAAAAAGTCAATCGATGGTTCCCCATACACCTTACCATACCCCATACAAAGGCCTCCATCAATCCATACATTTTCCAAAATCACATCCCTATCATCACCTTGACCAAGTCAACGACGGTAGCGACATCATTAAATGATTGCTCTCATTCCAACAACGAGCTAGGGGATTTTCCTTCCCCCTCATATGCATCAAGCAGGTTCAAGCAGGGGCTTAAAAAAATGAAAAAAATAAAATGAAAAAAAGAGCCAAGGATCCAGCACCGCTAGTCAGAAGCTCAATGGAGGAAGGCAAATGTAAAAGCGTATCATAAGTCCTTAAGCTATATTCAAATTCCTTCTATTCCCATGAGAGAAATAATCAAGAAGCAATGGAATCATTGAAGTTGCCGTCAAATACGACTTGTTAATGAATCACCTCAGCCTGTACCTCATCATCCAACCTTCTGTTCGAGCCTTTTCGCCAAAGGCCGCACAAATATTCATGCCTTTGCCCCAAAGTCAAACACGGTTCTGCCACCAAACTAAGGTGACCTGAGCTCCATGTCTTAAGGAGAACGTAGGCAACCAGAAATGATTCAGTCATAAACACATACAAATCCACAAACCCGGTCTCTCCAGTGACCTCTTCTATACACAAGCCTTCTCTCACACCTCACCCAAATTGATCCTTGATATCAGTAGACTTTCTCCTCATGATTAATCAAGCATATCAAGTTTAATTGTTGAATAAACCTAACATCAACAAAGGGTTTTAAGAAAACATGTGATCATTGTGAACAAATCAAGTTTTCATATGTCTCGACAAGTCTTTTTTTTCTACAAAATAGGAAAAAAAGAGCTAAACATTGATTTTCTGTCAGCAAGGGCTTCCATACACTTTTACAAGCTTTTCAGTGATCATACTCTCTCAAAAGAGTCAGACCCAAAAGCATTTCTTTTATGCTTACATCAAATAAGGTATTCGCACAAAAAGGGACCCGTTCCCACTTTTAAAAAAAAACATATAAGCCCTTGCAAGTGTACATTACAATTCATTTCATTCACATTTTTGGTTGATTGATTGATTCAAATATATATATATATATATATATATATATATATATATATATATATGCAAAGGCGTTGAAGAACATACCCAGCTAGATTGAAAACCCTAAAAGGGTCGTCTAGGCAAAATCAGGGTTGCACCATTCTTCCCCTTTTCTGTCTCCCCCTTCTCTCACAAAAGAAGGTCGAACTACGGAGACCTGAGACCCTCAAGGGGAACGTAGATAGCCTACATTTAACAATTAATGTGTCTGTAAATGACAATAAGTGGAGACTTAGGCTTTCAGAAGGTCATTCCGCGCCACTTGCGCTTGTCCCTTCGCCTTTCTTCCCCTTTTTCCCTTGCCCCCAGCGAGTCTTCTTCCGTTCCACGGGAACTATATATGTCTCCCTCCTTCCTAGATCAGGAGTCCTCTAAGTCGGGCAAGCAATCCAGTTGCTCTCAAAGCTTCATTCGTCTATGCCTTAGCCCGGATCTCCTCCCTACGAGTCTGCAAAAGGGGACCTCTCTGCACCAATCGGACAACTCTAGTATTGTAGTAAAAAAGCTTCTTCCATGACATCCTAAGGGTTAGCCCAAGCTTCTGCACTCCTAAGGTTTTAGCTAAAATAACAATCTTGCCCAGAATCCCCTCGTGTCTGGTCCCCATAATCACTTGGGTCTGCCCAAGGTGCTGCTCGTACCAATCCAAATACTCAGTGATCAGAACAACACTCTCTCTGCACCTAAGATGTATCCAAGAGGAAAAGAAGCAAACTTCCATATCTCCATAAAGAGAAGGAAAGCGGATAGGTCCGTCATGGAAAAAGGAGATACCATCATAGTAGCAATGTCTTTCCAACCCAGCAAAGGATCCTGCCTCATCCCAAACTGTCTGGAAACAAGGGACGGTATGTAGAAAGAAGACTGAGACAACACCGGAACCCTGACAGCATAAGAACCTTTCTGAAAGGCCCTCCTAGTTTCAATCCTCCAATGAGGAATCCACAAACTGATGCGATGCATCCCAAGTCGAGCCATCAACCTTTCCCATTCAGATTGATCTGTCTCCAAGACCCAAGGGTCGCTGAGCAAATGTCCATGGACTAAAAGATGTCGAAAGCACCAGCGTAGCTTGAAGTATCTCTCGCAACCATAAATCAAGGAATGTGGGGCTTCCTCCATGCAAGAATCGGTCCCCCATCGCCAGACATTCTACACCGTGGAAGGTTTCCCTGAGAACCAAAGGAACGATATCCTCGCCCGTTCGGCAGTGGCCTACCACATCCAACAAAGCGCTGTGACATATCTCGAGGGAGCTAACCATGAAAAGAGTGGCTATCACCCACTAAGCAAACACGTCCTAGGAGATATCACTCCTACAGTCGCTCATGAAACTGTCAAAGTTGTTTCAGCCCCCAACTGCTCAGAAAACCCGCCAAAGCTGCCTCAGCCTCCATATACAACAAACATTTCAAGCCCATGTGACATGCACAAAACAAAAAATTAAGGGAAGTAGAAACAATTCCTAAGTTATCACCGATAAAGTGCAAAAGAGTTCATTACATATGAATACATTGTGCACATAAATACAAATATTTTGTTGCTCTCCTCACTAACATGCACAGAAAAAGAAAACCAAAGAGTCCTACTCTGAGTCATCGGCAGCACCACCTGGTAAAGACTCCCATATCTCGGCGCCTCTGCAAGCCACCTCACTATCTCAGCCAGAGGCGGCACCACGTCCTCATAATTTCAGCAAGAGGTGGCACCACATCCTCATCACTATCTCAGCAAAAGGCGGCACGATGTCCTCATAATCTAAGCCACAGGCGGCACCATATCCTCATCACTATCTCAGCTAGAGGTGGCACCACATCCTTATTATTTCAGCCAGAGGCGGCACCATATCCTCATAATCTCAGCCAGAGGTGGCACCATGTCCTTATCATGTCAGCCAGAGGCGACACCACAACCTTATAATCTCATCCAGAGGTGGCACCACGTCCTCATTATCTCAGCTAGAGGCACCACTACGTCTTATCATCTCAGCCTGAGGTGCCACCATGTCCTCATTATTTCAGCCAGAGGCACCACCACGTCCTCATTATCCCAGCCAGAGGTGCCACCCCGTCCTCCTTAACTTCTTCCTAATAAAGGCGCCTCCTCCTGCAGGTAAACACAGCAAAGGTATCTCAATAAATTTCAAATGCAAGACATAGCAGTAATAAATGCTACATAAAAGGTCTGTCCCAACACGACATGTTTCCTTTCTAAAAATTCCCACAAACGAAATTCCATACATGATCCACAAAATACGCCATCAAATTCAACTTAGGATCATACTCCCGAACCAAACCTCAACTTAAGTTCATACTCCTGAACTAAGTCTCAAACCCAGGTTCATACTCCTGAATCAAGCTTCAACATAAGTTCATATTCCTGAACTAACTCTCAAACCCAGGTTCTTACTCCTGAACCAAGCCTAAACTTAAGTTCATACTTCTGAACTAACTCGATCTCAAACCCAGGTTCATACTCCTGAACCAAGCCTCTACTTATGTCCATACTCCTGAACTAAGTCTCAAACCCACGTTCATACTCCTGAACCAAGCCTCAACTTAAGTTCATATTCCTGAATGAATTATCAAACCCAGGTTCGAGGCCTCAACATAAGTTCATACTCCTGAACTAAGTCTCAAATCCAGGTTCATACTCCTAAACCAAGCTGCAACTTAAGTTCATACTCCTGAACTATGTTTTAAAACCAGGTTCATACTTCTGAACAAAGCCTCAACTTGAGTTCATACTCCTTAACTAAGTCTCAAACCAAGGTTCATATTCCTGAACCAAGCCTCAACTTAAGTTCATACTCTTGAATTAAGTCTTAAACCCAAGTTCATACTCCTGAACCAAGTCTCAAATTAAGTTCATACTCCTTAACTAAGTCTCAAACCCAGGTTCATACTCCTGAACAAATCCTCGACTTAAGGTATTACTCATGAACTAAGTCTCAAATCCATGTTCATACTCCTGAACCAAGCCTCAACTTAAGTTCATACTCCTGAACTAAGTCTCAAACCCAGGTTCATACTCCTGAATAAAGCCTCAACATAAGTTCATACTCCTGAACTAAGTCTCAAACTCAGGTTCATACTCTTGAACCAAGCCTCAACTTAAGTTCATACTCCTGAAACCAGCCTCAACTTAAGTCCATACTCCTAAACCAAGCCTCAAACCCAAATTTATACTCTTGAACCAAGCCTCAACATAAGTTTATATGCCTGAAATAAGTCTCAAACTCAGGTTCATACTCCTAAACCAAGCCTCAACTTAAGTTCATACTCCTGAACTAAGTCTCAAACACCAGGTTCATACTCCTGTACCATGCCTTAACTTAAGTTCATACTCCTGAACTTAGGTTCATACTCCTGAACTAAGCCACAATTTTAGTTCATACTCCTGAACTATGCCTCAATTTAGGTTCATACTCCTGAACTAAGCCTCAATTTTAGTTCATACTCCTGTACTAAGCCTCAACTTAGGTTTATACTCCTGAACTAAGCCTCCATTTTAGTTTATACTCCTGAACTAAGCCTCAAGTTAGGTTCATACTACTGAACTAAGCCTTAACTTAGGTTCATACTCCTGACTAAGTCTCACTTAGGTTTAGATGCCTTTGAAAAGTCACACTTATTTTAGACGCCTTTGAACAGTCACACTTATGTTTAGATGCCTTCGAACAGTCTTTCTTAGGAATAGACGCCTTCAAATAGTCACTACTCAAATATTTCAAACATTTCATATTCGGTCAGAGGCTCCACAGGTCATCAATCATTTCAACAACTCGGTAAGAAGCGCCACACATCCTCAAACATTTCAATATCTCTGTCAGAGGCACCAAACATCCCTAAATATTTCAAACAAATTGGTCAAAGGCGCCACACATCCTCAAACATTTCAACAACTCGGTTAGAGGCACCACATGTCCTTAAATACCTCATTATCTCGGTCAGATGCACCACACGTCTTCAAACATTTCAACAACTCGGTCAGAGGTGCCACACGTCCTCAAACATTTCAACAACTCAGTCAGAGGCGCCACATGTCCTTAAATACCTCATTATCTCGGTCAGATGCACCACACGTCATCAAACATTTCAACAACTCGTTCATAGGCGCCACACGTCCTCAAACATTTCAACAACTCGGTCAAAGGTGCCACACGTCCTCAAACATTTCAACAACTCGGTTTAAGGTGCCACACATCCTCAAATACCTCATTATTTCGGTCAGAGGCGCCACACATTCTCAAATATTTCAAACAACTTGGTCAGAGGCACCACATGTCCTAAAACATTTCAAAAACTCGGTTAGAGGTGCCACATGTCCTCAAATGCCTCATTATCTCGATCAGAGGTGCCAAACGTCCTCAAATATTTCATACAACTCGGTCAGAGGTGCCACATGTCCTCAAACATTTCAATATCTCGGTCAGAGGTGCCACATGTCTTCAAATACCTCATTATATCGGTCAGAGGCGCCACACATCCTTAAACATTTCTAGAACTCGGTCAAAGGTGCCAAACGTCCTCAAATACCTCATTATCTCGGTCAGAGGCGCCACACGTCCTCAAATATTTCAAGAACCTCAGTCAGAGATGCCACGCGTCCTCAGACATTTCAACAACTCGGTCAGAGGGGCCACACGTTCTCAAATACCTCATTATCTCGGTCAGGGGCGCCACACATCCTCAAACATTTCAAAAACTCGGTTAGAGGCACCACCCGTCCTTAAACATTTCAACAACTCGATCAGAGGTGCCTCACATCCTCAAACATTTCAACTACTCAATCAGAGGCGCCACATATCCTCAAACATTTCTATAACTCGGTCAGAGGTGCCACATGTCCTCAAACATTTCAACAACTCGGTCAGAGGCTCCACACGTCCTCAAACATTTCAACAACTCGGTCAGAGGCGCCACACGTCCTCAAACAATTCAACAACTCGGTCAGAGGTGCCACGCGTCCTCAAAAATTTCTAAGTCCCAACTTTAGTTCATACTCCTGAACTAAGTCCCTACTTTAGTTCATACTCCTGAACTAAGTCACAACTTTAGTTCATACACCTGAAATAAGTCCAAACTCTAGTTCATACTCCTGAACTAAGTACCAACTTTAGTTCATACTCCTAAACTAAGTCCCAAATTTAGTTCATACTCCTAAACTAAGTCCCAACTTTAGATCATACTCCTGAACAAGTCATCTTGCATACATGTCCATATGGACCACTTAGCAAAGTTAAATGTGTCCATACGGACACTTATGTCAACATGCCAAAATCATTGCAAAATCTCCACAAAGTCCACAATATTCCCTGAAATCCAGGAAAACCAAAAAATTGTAATTGCCTAAAGGTCCATACGGGCCACATTGCAATTTTTTGAGGCCTATAAATAGAAGGCTCCCCCTTCCTGCAAACTTCTACAGCCCTTCCCCTTCCGAGACATTCCTAGGCCTCCCGAGCCGTCCCGAGGCACTCCGAAGCGTTCTCGAGGTGATCCCGGTCCATCCCGGTCTGTCCCGATCGACCATTCGATGACCCACAAATACTATTCATCCTCAACCAAACTCCAAACACCCAAATGGCTCAAACCGGTCCAAACCCGCGAGTCAAAACGAGTTGAAACGAGAGTTAATTAGGGGAGGTTTTACCCGAGCGTGAAACGAGAGTTAATTGGTAAGATCTCCTTCCGAACTTTAAATAACTGCTTTCATTTCAAAGTTATTTAAATATTTCTATTTAAATACATCATTTACACTGTAGACATTTATTTATTATCAAATGAATTTTATTTCCTAAAACCCACACACACACACACAAAATTTTCAAATATTCATGCCTTTGCCCCAAAGTCAAACACGGTTCAGCCCCCAAACTAAGGCGACCTGAGCTCCTTGTCTTAAGGAGAACGTAGGCAACCAGAAATGGTTCAGTCATAAATTCACAAACCCGGTCTCTCCAATTACCTCTCCTATACACAAGCCTTCTCTCACACCTCACCCAACTCAATTCTTAATATCAGTTGACTTTCTCCTCATGATTAATCAAGCATATCAAGTTTAATTGTTGAATAAACCTAACATCAACAAATGGTTTTAAGAAAACATGTGATCATTGTGAACAAATCAAGTTTTCATATGTCTCGACTAGTCTTCTATTTCTACAAAATAGAAAAAATAGAGCTAAACATTGATTTTCTGTCAGCAAGGGCTTCCATACACTTTAAAAATCTTTTCAGTGATCATTCTCTCTCAAAAAAGTCAGACCCAAAAGCATTTCTTTTGTGCTTACATCAAATAAGGTATTAACACAAAAAGGGACCCGTTCCCACTTTTCAAAAAAACATATATGCCCTTGCAAGTGTACATTACAATTCATTTCATTCACATTTTTGGTTGACTGATTGATTCAAAATATATATATATATATATATATATATATATATATATATATATATATACACACACAAAGGTGTTGAAGAACATACCCAGCTAGATTGAAAATCCTAAAAGGGTCGTCTAGGCAAAATCAGGGTTGCACCATTTTCCCCCTTTTCTGTCTCCCCCTTCTCTCACAAAAGAAGGTCGAACTACGGAGACCTGAGCCCCTCAAGGGGAACGTAGGCAGCCTTCATTGGTTCGGTCTAAAGCATACACAAAAATCCAAAAATTTGACGCCGTCAAGGCTGAGACAAGAAGCAAGCAAGAGACCTTGCGTCTCTATAAAGCTTTAAAAGCAAATCGTAAATCATTACAGTTAAAACACTTCTTGATGAGTTAAACCATGATCTACTCTCGACTCACAACATGCTAAGACAACTTAATACATTTAAAAATTAATGTGTCTGCAAATGACAATGAGTGGATACTTAGGTTTTTCAGAAGGTCATTCCACGCCACTTGCGCTTGTCCTATCGCCTTTATTCCATTTCTTCTCTCGCCCCCAGCGAGTCTTCTTCCATTCCACGGGAACTATATATGTCTCCCTCCTTCCTAGATCAAGAGTCCTCTAAGTCGGGTCAAGCAATCTAGTCGCTCTCAGAGCTTCATTCGTGTGTGCCTTAGCCTGGATCTCCTCCCTACGTGTCTGCAAAACGGGACCTCTCTGCACCAATCGGTCAACTCTAGTATTGTAGTCAAAAAGCGTCTTCCATGACATCCTGAGGGTTAGCCCAAGCTTCCGCACTCCTAAGGTTGTAGCTGAAACGACAATCTTGCCCCAAAATCCCCTCGCGTCTGGTCCCCATAATCACTTGGGTTTGCCCAAGGTGCTGCTCGTACCAATCTAAATACTCAGCAATCAGAACAACACTCTCTCTGCACCTAAGATGTATCCAAGAGGAAGAAGCAAACTTCCATATCTCTAGAAAGAGAAGGAAATCGGATAGGTCCATCGTGGAAAAAGGATATACCATCATAGTAGCAATGTCTTTCCAACCCAGCAAAGGCACCTGCCTCATCCCAAACTGTCTAGAAACAAGGGACGGTATGTAGAAAGAAGACTGAGACAACCCTGGAACCCTGACAACATAGGATCCTTCCTGAAAGGCCCTCCTAGTCTCAATACTCCAATGAGGAATCCATGAATAGATGCGATGCATCCCAAGTCGAGCCATCCACCTTTCCCATTCAGATTGATCCGTCTCCAAGACCCAAGGGTCGCTAAACAAATGTCCACAGACTAAAAGAAGTCGAAAGCACAAGCATAGATTGAAGTCTCTCTCGCAACCATAAAGCAAGCAAAGGGGGGCTTCCTCCGTGCAAGAATCGGTCCCCCATCGCCAGACGTTCTACACCGTGGAAGGTTTCCCCCAGAACCAAAGGAACGATATCCTCGCCCGTTCGACAGTGGCCTACCACATCCAACAAAGAGTTGTGACATATCTCGATGGAGCTAACCATGAAAAGAGTGGCTAACACGCACAAAGCAAACACGTCCCTGGAGATATCACTCCTGCAGTCGCTCATGAAACTGTCAAAGCTGTTTTAGCTCCCAACTGCTCAGAAAACCTGCTAAAGCTGCCTCAGCCTCCATATACAACAAACATTTCAAGCCCATGCCACATGCACAAAACACAAAAAAGGGAAGTAGAAACAATTCCTAAGTTATCACCGATAAAGTGCAAAAGAGTTCATTACACGTGAATACATTGTGCACATATATAGAAATATTTTGTTGCTCTCCTCACTAACATACACAGAAAAATAAAACAAAGAGTCCTACTCTATGTCATCGGCAGCACCACCTGGTAAAGACTCCCATATCTCGGCGCCTCTGCAAGCCACCTCACTATCTCAGCCAGAGGTGGCACCACGTCCTCATAATCTAAGCAAGAGGCGGCACCATGTCCTCATCACTATCTCAGCTAAAGGCGGCACGACGTCCTCATAATCTAAGCCACAGGCGGCACCACATCCTCATCACTATCTTAGCTAGAGGTGGCACCACATCCTCATCATTTCAGCCAGAGGCGGCTCCACGTCCTCATAATCTCAGCCAGAGGCGGCACCACGTCCTCATCATGTCAGCCAGAGGCGGTACCACAACCTGATAATCTCATCCAGAGGCGACATCACGTCCTCATTATCTCAGCCAGAGGCGCCACTACGTCTTATCATCTCAGCTTGAGGTGCCACCACGTCCTCATTATTTCAGCCACAGGTGCCACCACGTCCTCATTATCCCAGCCAGAGGTACTACCCCGTCCTCCTCAACTTCCTCCTAATAAAGAATCCTCCTCCTGCAAGTAAACACGGCAAAGGTATCTTAATAAATTTCAAATGCAAGACATAGCAGTAATAAATGCTATATAAAAGGTCCGTCCCAACATGACATGTTTCCTTTCTAAAAATTCCCACAAACGAAATTCCATACATGATCCACAAAATATGCCATCAAATTCAACTTAGGTTCATACTCCTGAACATAGCCTCAACTTAAGTTCATACTCCTGAACTAAGTCTCAAACCCAGGTTCATACTCCTGAACAAAACTTCAACATAAGTTCATATTCCTGAACTAACTCTCAAACCCAGGTTCGTACTCCTGAACCAAGCCTCAACTTAAGTTCATACTCCTGAACTAACTCGATCTCAAACCCAGGTTCATACTCCTGAACCAAGCCTCAACTTATGTTCATACTCCTGAACTAAGTCTCAAACCCACGTTCATACTCCTGAACCAAGCCTCAACTTAAGTTCATATTCCTGAAAGAACTCTCAAACCCAGATTTGAAGCCTCAACATAAGTTCATACTCCTGAACTAAGTCTCAAATCCAGGTTCATACTCCTAAATTAAGCCTCAACTTAAGTTCATACTCCTGAACTAAGTTTCAAACCTAGGTTCATACTTCTGAACAAAGCCTCAACTTAAGTTCATACTCCTGAACTAAGTCTCAAACCAAGGTTCATACTCCTGAACCAAGCCTCAACTTAAGTTCATACTCCTGAACTAAGTCTCAAACCCAGGTTCACACTCCTGAACCAAGTCTCAAATCAAGTTCATACTCCTTAACTAAGTCTCATACCCAGGTTCATACTCCTAAACCAATCCTCAACTTAAGGCATTACTCCCGAACTAAGTGTCAAACCCATGTTCATACTCCTGAACCAATCCTCAACTTAAGTTCATACTCTTGAACTAAGTCTCAAACCCAGGTTCATACTCCTGAATAAAGCCTCAACATAAGTTCATACTCCTGAACTATGTCTCAAACTCAGGTTCATAATCTTGAACCAAGCCTCAACTTAAGTCATAATCCTGAACCAAGCCTCAACATAAGTCCATACTCTTGAACCTAGCCCAAACCCAAATTCATACTCTTGAACCAAGCCTCAACTTAAGTTCATACGCCTGAACTAAATCTCAAACTCAGGTTCATACTCCTGAACAGAGCCTCAACTTAATTTCATACTCCTGAGCTAAGTCTCAAACACCAGGTTCATACTCCTGAACCATGCCTCAACTTAAGTTCATACTCCTGAACTTAGGTTCATACTCCTGAACTAAGCCACACTTTTAGTTCATACTCCTGAACTAAGCCTCAATTTTAGTTCATACTCTTGAACTAAGTCTCAACATAGGTTCACACTCCTGAACTAAGATTCCATTTTAGTTCATACTCCTGAATTAAACCTCGACTTAGGTTCATACTCCTGAACTAAGCCTCAACTTAGATTCATACTCCTGAACTAAGTCTCACTTAGGTTTAGACGCCTTCGAACAGTCACACTTATGTTTAGACGCCTTCGAACAGTCACACTTATGTTTAGACGCCTTCGAACAGTCTTCCTTAGGAATAGATGCCTTCAAATAGTCACTACTCAAATATTTCAAACATTTCGTATTCGGTCAGAGGCTCCACACGTCCTCAAACATTTCAACAACTCGGTAAGAAGCGCCACACATCCTCAAACATTTCAATATCTCTGTCAGAGGCACCAGACATCCGTAAAGATTTCAAACAACTCGGTCAAAGGAGCTACACATCCTCAAACATTTCAACAACTCGGTTAGAGGCACCACATGTCCTCAAATACCTCATTATCTCGGTCAGATGCACCACACGTCTTCAAACATTTCAACAACTCGGTCAGAGGTGCCACACGTCCTCAAACATTTCAAAAACTCGGTCAGAAGCAACACATGCCCTCAAATACCTCATTATCTCGGTCAGATGCACCACACGTCATCAAACATTTCAACAACTCGGTCATAGGCGCCACACGTCCTCAAACATTTCAACAACTCGGTCAAAGGTACCACACGTCCTCAAACATTTCAACAACTCGGTCAAAGGTACCACACGTCCTCAATCATTTCAACAACTCGGTTTGAGGCGCCACACATCCTCAAATACCTCATTATCTCGATCAGAGGCACCACACGTCCTCAAATATTTCAAACAACTCGGTCAGAGGTACCACACGTCCTAAAACATTTCAATAACTTGGTTATAGGTGCCACATGTCCTCAAATGCCTCATTATCTCGATCAGAGGTGCCAAACGTCCTCAAATATTTCAAATAACTCGGTCAGAGGTGCCACACGTCCTCAAACATTTCAATAACTCGGTCAGAGGCACTACATGTCCTCAAATACCTTATTATCTCGGTCAGAGGCGCAACACATCCTTAAACATTTCAAAAACTCAGTCAGAGGTGCCAAACGTCCTCAAATACCTCATTATCTCGGTCAGAGGCGCCACATGTCCTCAAATATTTCAAGCAACTCGGTCAGAGGTTCCACACATCCTTAGACATTTCAATAACTCGGACAGAGGGGCCACACGTCCTCCAATACCTCATTATCTCGGTCAGGGGCGCCACACATCCTTAAACATTTCAAAAACTCGGTCAGAGGTGCCACACGTCCTCAAACATTTCAACTACTCAATCGTGCCACATGTCCTCAAACATTTCAACAACTCAGTCAAATGTGCCACGTGTCCTCAAACATTTGAACAACTCTGTCAGAGGCTCCACACGTCCTCAAACATTTCAACAACTCGGTCAGAGGCGCCACATGTCCTCAAACAATTCGACAACTCGATCAGAGGTTCCATGCGTCCTCAAAGAATTTCTAAGTCCCAACTTTAGTTCATACTCCTGAACTAAGTCCCTACTTTAGTTCATACTCCTGAACTAAGTCACAACTTTAGTTCATACACCTGAAATAAGTCCAAACTCTAGTTCATACTCCTAAACTAAGTACCAACTTTAGTTCATACTCCTAAACTATGTCCCAACTTTAGTTCATACTCCTGCTCTAAGTCCCAACTTTAGATCATACTCCTGAACAAGTCATCTTGCATACATGTCCATACGGACCACTTCGCAAAGCTAGATGTGTCCGTACGGACACTTATGTCAACATGCCAAAATCTCCACAAAGTCCACAATATTCCCTGAAATCTAGGAAAACCAAAAAATTGTAATTGCATAAAGGTCCGTACGGACCACATTTAAATTTTTTGAGGCCTATAAATAGAAGGCTCCCCCTCCCATTTCATTTACACCTTCACTTCTCCCAACCTTCCTGCAAACTTCTGCAGTCCTTCCCCTTCCGAGACATTCTGAGGCCTCCCGAGGTGCTTTGAAAAGCTCTCGAGGCGATCCCGGTCCATCATGGTCTGTCCCGATCGACCCTTCGATGACCCACAAACGCTATTCATCCTCAACCAAACTCCAAACACCCAAACGGCTAAAACCGATCCAAACCCGCGAGTCTAAACGAGTGTGAAACGAGAGTTAATTAGGGGAGGTTTTACCAGAGTGAGTGCAAAATTTATCTCCTCTTTAAACCATCCCAAACCAACCACATTTCCTTTAGGAAGATAGACACAAACCAACATTGGTAAGATCTCCTTCCGAACTTTAAATAACTGCATTCATTTCAAAGTTATTTAAATATTTCTGTTTAAATACATCATTTACAATGTAGACATTTATTTATTATCAAATGAATTTTATTTCCTAAAACACACACACACACAAAAATTTCAAAGAAAATGGTACAGAAAGAGTCATGAAAATGAGGCGACTCGGGTGATCTCAAAATTCTCTTCTCGAGGCGTAACCTGACCTCCGAACTCAAAATCTCATCGCACAACAAAATAGCCTTTTCTCAATGTCTTGGGCATATTCAAAACGGTGTGGCGACTCTACAAAATGAAAATCAACAACAGCCTCCCAACGCGAGATGCCGTCCACATTCCGGATCGGGTAATTTCACAAATGTAGAATACAAATATGCAATTTATTTTCATTTACATAAAATGAAATGACGTTTAATTTTTGGTCAAATCGGTCAAACCTAATGTTTGGAACCAAATTCCAATAATCCCTCATATGAATGACAATTAATGAATGTATGCTGATTCGTCCAAAAGATTCAGTGAACTATTATGCATCGGGAAAGGTAGCTTATGGCCTTGAACCTCCCCTAGTAAAATACTATTGGATATACTAGGCATTTAGTATCGTGATGCTTTTAACTAATGATTGTATAGTGTATACCAAGACAATAGTACTCACACAATAATAGCTCTAACACTATTTGTTCTCATGTTGTGTCCATTTTGGCCCTGGATCGTATCTCATTCATAACATCCTTATTACTACTCACTTATATATGTGATTCTACTATATAGAGTATCATGTTGTACTCCACAACGTAGGTATAGGAATCATTAAATGTTTTCTCAACTTAACCTCATCACTGTTACAGGTACATACACATGGACGTTCTAGGAATGCGTATGAAACAGGTTCCAAGTGTTTCTACCGAACATCATAACTAAACTGTCTCATTGAACCAAGGTTTTAATATCTCCAATTCTCAAAGTTGAGTGTCCGCTATGGGTTGTTTTTTTGTGGATTTTAAACCCCATTCTCCTTAACAATTTATACAGTTGATCTCTATTTATACATTTAATAAATGGATCCGCTATGTTATCATTTCACTTTACATAGTCAATAATGAAAACACCATTTTTGATCAATTGTCTGATGTTATTACATCTACGATGAATATGTTTAGACTTACCATTGTATATACTGCTATGTGCCCTTCCTATTGCTGATTGACATCACAACCTATTGTTAATACATATCCACTTATGGACTTGGAGTCTTTTGTGTCATATATCCAATTGGCATCACAATATCCTCTAATACTACCAGATATCTCTTATAAAATATCTCGTGTTTCAATGTATACTTTAAATATCTCAATACTCTCAATAGAGCCTTACAATGGTACGCACTGAGATTACTAGTGAACCTACTTAGTTTGCTCACTAAATATTCAATGTCTTGACATATACAATTTGTTAAGTACATCAGAATGCCTATTATTCTTGCATATTCCAATTAAGAAACTAGTTTCCCTCTGTTCTTAGCTAAGTGTAGAGTCAAGTCTACTAGTGTCTTAGCTTGAGGGCTATCAATGGCATCAAACTTTCGAAGTACGTTATCTAGATAATGGGATTTTGACAAGACTATCCTTTTGATGTTCTAGAAATCTTTATTCCTAATATAACATCAGCTAATCCCATGTCCTTCATGTCAAAATGTTTCTTTAATAAGCCTTTAGTATTCATGTTCAATTCATGATTACTTCTCATTATCAACATGTGGTCTACATAAAGACAGACAATTAAAAATGTTTCAGATCTTCATTTAATGTAGACACACTTATCACATTCATTTATATTGAATCCATTTGACAGCATTGTTCGGTAAAACATCTAGTTGTTTAGGTGCTTGTTTTAGTCCATACAAAGACTTTAAAAGTTTACGCACATTTTGTTCTTTAATAGGAACTATAAACCCTTGAGATTGTTCTATGTAAATTTCCTCATCTAGATCTCCATTCAAGAAAACTATTTTCACATCCATCTGATGTATCTCAAGTCTATGCATTGCATCAATAGCAATGAGAACACGTATGGATGTGATCCTTTTAACAGGGGATATGTATCGAAGAAATCGTATCCCTCTTTTTGTCTAAACCATTTCGCTACTAGCGGGGCTTTGTACTTACTATAGATCCATCTGTTTTATACTTCCTTTTAAGGATCCACTTGCAACCCAACAGTTTGTATCCTGTAGGGAGATCAACTAACTCTCAAGTATTATTATGCATAATGTACACTATTTAACTCTTAATTGCTTCTTTCTAGAACAAACTATCTGGACAAGATAAAGCTTCTTTAACAGTGGCTGGTTCGCTCTCTAACATATATGAGAGAAAATCAGGACCAAAAGACTTTTCCACTTTTGCCCTCTTACTACTTCTAGGTCCTTTATCTTCTTCTTGAGATGGACCATTTGTAGCTTCATAAGTTCTCTTGTTAGAACTTGAATCTTTATTTTCCTTCATAGGAAATATATTCTCAATGAATGATGCATTCCTTGATTCTATCGCCATTCCTTCATTTATAACCGGAATATTCGACTTGTGCACTATAAACTGATAGGCATTGCGATTGCTCGCATATCAAATGAAAATGCAGTCTATCATCTTTGGACCAATCTTGACTTGCTTTAGCTTAGGTACTTTAACCTTAGCTAGACACTCCCACACTTTAAGGTATTTATAACTTGGCTTACAATTATGCAATAATTCATAAGGAGTCTTATCAATTCCTTTCTTAGGTATCTTATTTAGAATATAGTTGGACGATATTATTGCTTCCCCCCACAAGTTGTTGGGTAACCCAAATCTTATTAATATTGCATTCATCATCTCCTTAAGAGTATGATTCTTGAGTTCAGGTACTCCGTTAGACTGTGGTGTATACGGAGCCGTCGTTTGATGAATAATGCCAGATTTCCAACATATATCTTCAACCGGTGCTACATATTCTCCTCCTAAATAAATTTGAATCTTCTTAATCTTTACATTACATTGATTCTCAACTTCTTTCTTATATGTCTGGAAAACCCCCAAGGCTTCATCCTTACTTTTCAATAGATATACATAGCAATATCTTGTGCAATCATCTATACAAGTAATGTAGTAATTTTTCCCACCTCTAGTTTGCACATACTTTAGATCACATATATCTATGTGAACTAATTCAAGAGGTGTCGTGTTTCTAATTACCAAGGAAAATGATGACTTAGTCATCTTCGCTTCAACGCAAATTTCATACTTGCCGGTCGAGCCGAATTTATTCATAGGAATTAATTCTTGACTCACTAACATCTTAATTGTGTTGAAATTCACTTGACCTAGACTATCATGCCATAAATTAGGACTCTCCAACAAGTAAATATAAGAAACACGTTTATTCACCGCCTCAGGGCGGATAACATTTATTACATACATTTTGAAAAGACCTTTATCAAGGTACCCATTTCCCATGAATTAATTACTTTTGGTCAATACAAACTTATTATTTTAAAATACTAGCCTAAAACCAACATTGTTCAATAAGGATCCAGACACAAGGTTCTTGTGAATTTCTGGTACATGTAGCACATCCAAGAGCGTCAGTTCACCTAAAGTCATTTTTAGCACAACATTTCCAAGTCCTATAACATTGGAAGCAGCTGAGTTACCCATGTGCACCTTCCTTCCATTGATAGGAGTGTAAAATGAGAATCTCTCCTTATCAGCACATATGTGGCGGGTAGTATCCACCATTCCTTTGGTTTAACTCCTAACTTTGCTAAGTTGGCTTCACACACCATTGCTGTTAAGTCAAGCTCATTCAGTCTTTCCATGGCATTGGCTTGAATTATGGAGCCGGTCTCTTCAATCAGATAGACCTGTTCCAAAGAGTTCCACAACTCCTTGGCTGTCTCAATGAGACAGTGCTCTCGGAAAATGGCATCATTTAGCCCACTCAATATGTACATTTTACATATGATATTTCCATGATCCCAAGCCTCTTTGGCTATCCACCTTTGCGGTTCGGTATCATCATCCTATATAGCAGGGTTGTCCTCTTCCAGAATCTTTTACAAAGGGTGGTCAAAGAATATAACATCTTTCATTTCCAACCTTGGAAGTCCACACGTTTGAATTACATTAATTCCTTGCCAAGCCATGGATAAGTCGAAGCAGGAGAATGTGCAACCATCTGGTTCTTTGCAGTTGACTGTTGACGGGGTGTAGCCTCAGATGACAGAGAGGTTTTATTTTCAGTTGTCATTTCCCTAAGAAAATGCAAATTTACATCTTACGACTGTAGGAAAAATAACGAAAATTCAAAAAGGTTTTCTTAAATAATTAACTGAAAATAAATAAAACCCAAAATTAATGAAACTGTAATGCGAATAGTCGAGGCTTGTGTTGGACACAATCTCCGTATGACGTATTTGCCCCGCACTGGTGCTAACCCTTACTAGGAATCTACTCGTACGATGCAACGACTTTAACTGTCGTTAATAGGAGCACTTCAAATTAACGAATTCGCCGAACAAATCTGAATGTTTGGAACTTCTGGACTTGAAAGGAAATTTATGCTTCAATATGCTCTCTCTCTAATTTGATACTGAATGCTTGATGACTGAATGAAATTGTTAAACATAGGGGGTCCTTTTATAGTTTTATAAGAGTTTTGGTGCCTTTTAGGGAATAGACACAATTCAGATCGAATGAATTTGGACCGTACGATCTGATCCTAATCAAGGCACCAGATTTAATGGAGCGACCCATGCCCATTTAAGGGGACGTGTATCCTCCATATGAACTGACCCATGTCCATTTGAATGGACACATCTGCCCAGCACACACCCGTTTGGCCCATCATACCTATTTACCCCAGTCCGCGGCCCGCCCTGAAGACCGAACCAATAAAAACTCAAACCGCCCACCATCCTCGTGGTTCAAATTTGAGCTAGTCCAAAACTAGCACAAATGGGCCACTATTTACGTGGTTGGCCCAATAGAACACTATGTTGCATGCTAATGAGGATAACACTTGATTGTTACCTCCTTTAAGGGATGAGTTTAAAAACTCTCCTACTTTTTGCCTTCTAGGCAATGTGGGATTTGACTTTTCACATTCACAAACTCTTCATAAACCCATTTCCAATTGCATACTTTCCACATTAATTTATCATTCACGACAATTTGATTTTGAGAAAATAAATAAATCACATTAATCTACTCCAAATGTAGATTACGCATATGCAATTTATTTTCATTAATTTACATAAAATGAAATTACTTTTAATTTTTGGACAAATATTGATCAAACCTAAATTTGGAACCAAATTCCAACAATTCTATCTTCGCATCCATATATTTTACACTATTCCTATAAAAGGTCAAGATGATAAAACTGGTTACATTTATTTCCATATTACAAACTCTATCTCCACAGCCATTTTTTTGTTACAAGTTTCCTATTGAGGTTGAGATGATATGACTAGCATAGTCTAGAAATAGAATATTTTATAGTGAAGGATAAATCTGATATACATGTTTCATTCATCCATCGCACTCCATACCTCTCCATTTAGATGATAAAATTTGTTACATTTATTTCTTGATTACCAAATTTTATCTCATCAATCATGTTATTTGCTAGATCTATGGCCACCATATTAATGTATTTTGTACACCATTACACCTAAACTTGGGCAAAATATTTTAGCATAAAAAGTACAAAAGTGGACACTCATTTATTGAAATATAATATTAAAGATGAATTTAGTAACTTTCTTAAAGTTGACATTCATTTAAGAGCAAAAATCTCTCTCTCTCTCTCTCTCTCTCTCTCTCTCTCTCTCAATCTAGGGATTGAGTTTGTTGCATTCCACCTCAAACTTCCCTCACTTTCCAGATACTTTTTTGAAGTTTTTATCAGATCATTTCCGGTAAGTTTTTGTTTCTTCCATTTTTTCTCTTTATCTCCCCAAGTTGTCTTTCTATAAGGTTTTCTTGATCTTTGATCCAATTTTCCACCTAGAATAAAATGTCAAAGAACCTCACATGGAAGTTGGTTCCATCTGCTGTCTCAAAAAATGTCAAGCAGGCTAATCTAGCCCGTAGAATACTCCAAGATATACATGGATTTGGAATGAATATTTCTACATGGTTTAGGACTTCCTTTCCTTAAAGGAATAGACTCTTCGCGGCTTATAAATAGAGATGACCGAATCATTGTTTGCTTTGCATTCCTGCCATTCCAAAAGAGAGATCAGCTATTTTGGATGTGATGGCTCGATGTCCTGGCAAACGGTCCGGCAAGTCATGCGGTTGTGCGGTTGTGATTTGCGGTTTGGTCTTCTATGCGGTCAGCCGTGTTGTGCGGTTGACCACATGTCCAAGCAGCTCTAATGCGGTTTCGAATTCTATGGGGTCTGCCATAGATGATGCGGTCGACAGCATGGTGGGGGCCGGGCCTGACAGACGTGTAGACCGGTAACGGGCCTCAAAGGGGGGTGCGGGGAGGCGAAGCCCCTCGCGGTATGGATTACGGGCTTTTCTATATTCGTTTATCTTAGTTGTTGGGCTAGCGTTTTGTTTCATATATATATATGATTGTAACCTATGTAAACAAACAAATTATTGCACAGAGTAATAGAAAGGCGGCCGAAATTCATAACCCCAATACATTTCTTTCTCTTTCGATTTCTCAATTGCCATTGTGTTCTTGGTTATTGTTTAATTGCTTCGGCTGTGATTGCACAACAACTGGTATCAGAGCATGGCTGCGATGGCTGGGGTTAATTCTATCACCGTGAAGTCCGATGTTCAGAAGTTTGATGGGCATGGAAACTGTTCATTGTGGCAAAAGAGGGTGAAGGATTTTCTGGTTCAAGCAGGCTTGGGAAAAGTTCTTCGGCATTCTTTGCCACAATGCAAAGTTTCCATGCAAGTGGGTTTTCAAGCGCAAGGAAGCAATATAAGAAAAAGAGAGGGAAAAGTTCAAGGCTCGGTTGGTAGCAAAGGGGTATTCGCAGCGAGAGGGGGTGGATTATAATGAGATTTTTTCGCCTGTTGTAAGACACACTTCCATTCAAATTGTGTTGGGTCTTGTAGCGCATTATGATTTGGTGTTGGAGCAGATGGATGTGAAAACTGCGTTTCTACACGGTGAGTTGGATAAGCAGATTTTCATGGAGCAACCACATGGGTTCACGGAGCCCGAGCAGGAGCGTTTGGTTTGTAGATTGAAGAAGTCACTTTATGGGCTGAAGCAGTCTCCGAGGCAGAGGTATACGAGGTTTAACTCCTATATGGTATGTATTGGCTACAAGCCTTGTGAGTATGATTGTTGCGTGTATGTGAAGAGCCTTGATGATGGTTCTTTTATTTTTCTTTTACTGTATGTGGATGATATGCTTATCGATGGTAGAAGCAAGAACGAGGTCAATCAGTTAAAGGCCTTTTTGAGTAGAGAGTTTGGCATGAAGGATTTGGGGGAAGTCAAGAATATTCATGGGATGGAGATTCGCCGAGACAGGAAATCTAGGAGATTGTGGTTGTCTCAAGCCGGCTATGTGGAGAAGGTGTTGGAGAGGTTCAATATGCGGGATGCAAAACCTGTGAAGACACCATTGGCGAGTCATTTTAATTTATCTGCCTTAGATTCCCCGAGTTCTACCGAAGAAATTCAGAATATGTCGAAGGTTCCCTATGCAAGCGCAGTGGGATGTCTCATGTATGTTATGGTTTGCACTAGGCCAAATTTGGCGCAAGCCATTAGTGTGGTTAGCAAGTATATGGCAAATCCGGGTAAACAGCATTGGGAAGCAGTCAAGTGGATTCTCAGATATTTGAAGGGCACTATGGGTTATGGCATCATGTTTAGAGGAAAGACTGAGGAGCTTTCTGTTGTGGGATATTTTGATTCAGATTATGCGGGTGACTTGGATCGGAGGAGGTCAACTACAGGATATGCACTTACTCTTGCAGGTGGTCCTATATGTTGGAGGTCTATGATCCAATCTATCATTGCATTGTCTACAACGGAAGCGGAGTACATGGCAGCGGTTGAAGCTGCAAAGGAAGCCTTATGGCTTCGGGGTTTGGTCAACGAATTGGGTATTCAGCAAGGTGGAGTGAAGTTGCTTTGTGATAGTCAAAGCGCGATTTTTCTGGCAAAGAATCATATTTACCATCAATGGACAAAACATATTGATGTTCGGTTTCACAAAATTCGGGAGTTGATTGATATGGGTGAGGTTGTGCTAGAGAAGGTTCACACTACGGAGAATGCTGCTGATATGTTGACAAAGCCGGTTACTACTGACAAGTTCAAGCATTGTTTGGATTTGTTGCACATCTCTAGCTGTTAGAGATGGGGAGGTTCGATGTCTACACGGGGTGGTTCGGGTATTGGTTCCTTGTATCTTCTGTTGGGTTGGGTGAATGCTTGCCAAGGTGGAGATGTGGTTGTGCGGTTGTGGCTTGCGGTTTGGTCTTCTATGCGGTCAGCCGTGTTGTGCGGTTGACCGCATGTCCAAGCAGCTCCAACGCAGTTTTGAATTCTATGGGGTCTGCCATAGATGATGCGGTCGACTGCATGGTGGGGGCCGGGCCTGACAGACGTGTAGACTGATAACGGGCCTCAAAGGGGGGTGCGGGGAGGCGAAGCCCCTCGCGGTATGGATTACGGGCTTTTCTATATTCGTTTATCTTAGTTGTTGGGCTAGGGTTTTGTTTCATATATATATATGATTGTAACCTATGTAAACATACATATTATTGCAGAGAGTAATAGAAAGGCGGCCGAAATTCATAACCCCAATACATCTCTTTCTCTTTCGATTTCTCAATTGCCATTGTGTTCTCGGTTATTGTTTAATTGATTCAGCTAGGATTACACAACAAGCTATTTTTGAGTGCTTTTGTCAGGGTTATTTTGTTTTACAAAGTTCTCCTTGAACTTGTATTTTTAGTGTTTAAATATTTCGTAATTTGTTCACTTTTTTCTATTACTTTGTAAACAAAGCATTAAATCGTTTATTAAATAGAAGTTTATGTTGTATATAGCAAGTTGGTGTATATAAGTGGTAAACCTTGATTTTATTTCCTATTTTGTGCTTATTATTCCACTGCAAATCTGTTCGGGTATGAAATGAAGTTGAGACGACTGTAATGGTCAAAGCGGGATTTCGTGTGAATTCGCTACTGCTAATAGTGAATACATTAATGAAAATATTACCTCAATAATTGGTCTTCGTCCATTTTCATCAAAATCATAACCTTTCCGGACACTTGAATTTTATTTGCGATACTTTCAAGCAAATAAATGTACGCATTAATTATAAGTTAGGAGAATTTTATGCTACTCACTCAAAGTGAAAAGAAGCAAAGGCATGGAGGATAATATTAGCCATCAAAAATTGTGCATGTATATGTCGGGACTAACTTGAACCAATTTATGATCGTTTATGGGATTAAACGGATCATACTCCAATACTTCTTGATACTGAGCCCGTTATTGTCCAATCTCGCAAAAGATATCTCTGTTTCGAAAACAAATGGTTACTTGAGCCTGAACTACAACAAAGGGTGGAGAGCGGCTGGTCATCAGATCCATGAATTTTGGTACAGGATAAATTTTCGTCTTTGTCTAGAGTTCTTTCAAGTTGGGGATGTAGGTTGGCCTGACGTTTTTAATTCTTGTATTAGTTGGTCAAATAATTTTCTTTTACAAATGTTGTTATTGACACCTATGTTGTTCTCATTTCGTAGTAACTGAAATTACCCGATCCGGAGACGCCCGAGTGCTTCGGGATTCATTCCTTTTTTGAAAGGTGAAAAATATTTTAAAGATTTGACGAATGAATTTTTTTCGAAAAGGGAGTCACCATGCCGTTTTGTGAGCCCAAAACATTGACAAAGGCTTTTCGATGTAAAATCTTGATTTCGGAGGTCACGTTATGTATCGGGAATAGATTTTAGTGTTCACCCGAAACGCATCATATCCATGAGACTTTCTAACCGTTTTTTAAAATTTTGTGTGTGTGTGTTCTTAAATTCAAATGATTTTGTAGCTTAAAATGAAAAGGAAAAAACTGTGCAATTTTAGAAAATTGTTTGCTTTGATAAAAAAGTGGGTTTTGAAACAAATCTAAAACTGGAAAAACTGAACAAATATAACAGCCTGCAAACTGATCCGTATGGATATGTGCCCTTTTACAAATAGATCCGTATGGATGACCATGTTCAGTAAACTGTTTTTCTGTATCTCATTTAATTTCTGATGTTATCTTTATTGGACTTTTAAAAAGAAAGGTGAAAGCTTCTAAACTGTGCAGTAAGTTGATCATAAAACCATAAAAGAAAGGGAAATGTCCAATATTGTGGTTGTTATCTTTTGAAGGTTTAGACTTGGATTTTTATCACATGTTAGGAAGAAAATGAAAGAAATGAAGTTATATCAATATTGTGACCATTATCCCTAAAACCACATCTTTAACGTAAGTGATGAGTTAATCATTGGAGAGTAGGATTACTTGTATTATAGTAATCTTAAAAGAAAAATGGATCAAAAGAAGATATTAGGAAGTAAATACTTTTGAAAGTAAGTAATGGAAATACAATACATGGAATATAAACAAACCACTATCCTATTTAGACTTCCATTGTTAAGCACATTGTGTATAGAAAGTATTGTAGGATTATTTTGATGGTTTGGGTCTACAATATATGATAACAAGTAAAAGACTACATTTTAAATGGTAGATTCAACAACAATGATTCATGTTAGAAGACTTTAAAATGAAAGATTAAGTGTTTTGGTGTTTGGAAGGAGATCTCACCAATATTGGATTTTTTTCTATCTTCCTATAGTTGGATTTTGTTGTGAAAGTGTTTGATTTGTTTAAGGTGATTAAGAAGGAAAAAATTCTGCTTTCACTTAGGCAGAATGTCCCATAATGCTCAATCTTCTCAGATTTTTCTTATCCCAAATGAAAGAGCAAGAGGGCTGTATTTATAACCTCTGGAAATGACAAAGAGGTCTGTACGGAATTTCTTTTACTTTTGCAAGGTGATCCGTGCGGACCAAGATTTGAAGTCAGTATTTTATGTATTTTATGGAGATTTAGAAGAGGAGATTTACATGTAACAATCAGAGGGTTTTCTGCTGCAAGGCAAGAAAATAAAGTGTGGGAGTTAGTGAAGTCATTGTATGGCCTCAAACAAGCACCAAAACACTGGCATCAAAAGTTTGATCAAGCCATGATCGAAAGTGGATTTAAAATCAATGAATGTGACAAATGTGTCTATATCAAAAATATAGAAAATGGCTATGTCATTTTTTGTCTTTATGTAGACGACATGCTTACCATAGCAAGTTGTGATAAAATGATTAAATCCACAAAAAATATGTTGAACTTGAAGTTTGACATGAAAGATATGGGTTTAGCAGATGTGATTCTTGGAGTGAAAATTTCTAGAATATCTGATGGACTTTTACTGAGTCAATTTTATTATGTGGATAAAATTCTAGAGAAATTTAACATGGATTACAATAGAACCGTAAATACTCCAATTGACTCAAGCTTGCATTTAACAAAGAATAGAGGCGAACCTATTTCTCAATTAGAGTATTCAAGGGTCATTGGAAGTTTAATGTAATGAATGAGTTGCACATGGCCAGATATTGCTTATGTTGTGAGCAAATTGAGTGGGTATACAAGTAATCTTGGGATGGGCCATTGGAAGGGTATTGTTAGAGTACTAAGGTACTTAAGATATACTCGTGACTATGGATTACATTATACATGACATCCGGCTATGAATGAAGGATATACTGATGCTAACTAGATATAAGATATCAAAGACTCTAGGTCAACATGTGGATATTTATTCACATTAGCAGCTGCATATATATCATGGAAATATTCAAAACAGATTGTTATTGTTGGTGTTATGCCCTAGGCCTATGATTGATAGACTTATGTGTTGACATTATTTATTATTATATGAGATATTTATCATTTGATTATTATATGTTTTGTATATTAGTTTATAATAATCTCCGTCCCTAATTATTAAGAGAATAATTAGTATAATTGTCAATGGATAATCATGTGATGATTATATGCATAGAGATGCACATTGAAATTATGGGTACTTGTTAGAGAACAAGTGACTGGACATGACCCGCATGAGATTTATGTCATGGTCAAATGTCATAATTAAATCTCATACGGTTACTTCATTTAGTCCCTAGACCTGAGATTATCATGACCTTACATATGATGAAAGTCATGTTTGATTTTAGTCAAACGATATCTTAACACGATATCTATAAAGACTATCATTGGCATGATCGGATTCATGATGGGAAGGATGATAAGTCAAGAAGGAATTTGTCCCTCGTAAGAGAGATGTTTTGCTCGGGCCCCTCGATGAGTGATAATGATGAAAGTGTATGGCCGTACCCCAATATGATTGGAATTATCATTATACTCAAGAATCGAGAAAGCATTGAACAATAACAAGTTGACGAGGACCATGACTTGTGTTCAATATAACATCGTGAGACAAAGGGAGAAATGGAAGTACACCAATGGAAACGTGAACTCTTACGTTACATTATTTGGCTAGACATAATGGCTTTCTAGAGTCCGCTTATGTCTTATGAGGTTCGATATGATCGAACTCATTGCCAACATAATGTAATCCTATTGGGTCACACACAACTAGAATGAATTGGTTAAATCGGAGGAAGAATGATTGAGAGTCTCAGTATCTGGCTACATATGTCACGCGACATATTAAGCCAATGGCTTAATATACCGCGCGACATAATAAGCCCGTACGCGGTTTGACAGCCTGTCTCTCCTAATACGATTAGGAGACGTATTCTTACTATTATAGTATAAATACAAGGGTGCAATCGAGACCTAATTTTCTAGCCGAAATTTTCAAGAAAAATTCACAATCAAATACTCTCAATATTCTTCAAGGTTTTAGATCTAGCAATCATCAAGAAGTTGTTCTTGAATTCATTCAAAGGTGTGGATACCGAAAGAGGGTCTTCGCTCATTCATCGATCAAGGCCTAGAGTTCAAGCAAGTTGAAGAACGAAGTTTGTGATTCGATATCACATAATCAAATCGTTCGATAGCTCAAGAACGGAAAGCGTTCGAGGTTGGTTTAATTCTATCTCATAGGAATTTAAATTAATTGTATAGAATCGCTCCTAGGGCTTCTTGGGTTTTATGTTTTTAATGCTTAATTCATTGCGCATGGACCCGTAAAACCCAACGGTGGTATCGAGCCCCGTTCGTATGATTAAGTTTGAATTAACATGCTAGATTTAAGATATAAATTTTTTATATGCTTATTGCATGTTTTGTATGCGATAGAATTTTTAATTGTTTATGTGAAACAATGTGAAAATCGTTTTTGAAATATGCTGAATTAAATCTGTAAAAAGGATGTTTTACGTGATTTAATTACATGTAATCTGTATTGGTTCGAATCTGGAAATCACGTAACTAATTGCTTAGGTCGCGCGACATGATGAGCCATGTGGAATTCTGGTTATACGGCTGTTAGGTCGCGCGACATATCAAGCCTCGGGCGATGTTGTCACGCGACATAATAAGCCAAGCTGGCGAAAACAGTTTGTTCAATTTTTACGCTATTTTGTGATTGTGTTTACAATCTGATATGTTCATATGAAAATCTGGATGTTATAAAATTAAGTTTATAAGGCCATGCTAGATTGATTCATTGATATGCATGATTAATTGATTAAAATGTGATTTTAATAATTATTGCGATGCATGTTTTAATTGTTCTTACATGCTAAGAAATTTTTAATTAGATGTTTAGTTGAAACATGATATTTAGTTTCCTAATATATTTAGATTTAGACATTGTAAATTTTGGATCTTATGATTGTTTATGAAAACAAGTCATAAATACGCGAAATTTAAAAGGAAACTGATTGTTTATAAAAGGTAAGGATTATGTTGTCTAATCAGAGTTGATTCCCAATTATGCATGTCTAGGAGAGTTCTGTCTAAGGAAGAGTTGGTACTTAAGAAGTCCTTGTGGCTCACCTATCTTCCTGGGAACTTACCTATTGCATGATTTTGACTATCTTTCTGATATGCTTATAATCTACCTTTAAAGAACCTTCATTTAACTTTTAAGTTCTTTATGCCAATTCATAATTAAAAACACTTGAGACCATTCGGATAGTTTTGGGTGGGCTTGCCATAGCAAGGTGCTTTGATTCTATTCGAATGCGAGCAAGATGAGGAAATGGTGGTTCCTATACGTTTTAAAGTGAGTGAACTTAATTGGGTTATCAAAATGGTTTTGGACCCAAGGCATAAGATGAGATTAAAATATACCTAGACATATGATGTCTTGAATAAATCTCATAAAAGATCTAAGAGTCATATAGTTGATATGATTGATGTTTTCTACCTAATTAATTTAATTTTGAGCGGTTTGCCATAGCAAACTTGAAATTAAATTAAAGTTGGATCTTAGCCCATTAAATGTATATTATGCTTATTTGCATTTGAAGGTGTATAATTTAGTGGGTGCATTTATTTAAATGCATTATACTTCTCATATAATATGTTTACTTATATGTGTTCATATTTTATGTATATCTTTTTGTAGAATAAATGGCATCAAACAATAATCACTTTTCACTGCGATCTGTCCTTGAGAAGGAAAAGTTGGAAGAGAATGGTACAAACTATATGGATTGGATCCGTAGTTTGAGAATTGTTCTCAAACAAGAGGAGAAAGCATGCGTTCTCGATGAACCCATTCCACTGAACTGCTTGCCAATGTTGCTAGAGCTATAAGGGAACAATATACGAAGCACAAGCGTGACTCTACGAGATGTTGGTTGCCTTATGCTCTCCGCCATGTGCAAGAACCTTCAGAAGGATCTTGAGCACTTGGGGACGATCGACTTAAACAATCGGTGATGGAAATGTTCCAAGTTCAAGCTAGGCAAGAAAGGTACAACACGATTCTTTGTCTTGACCTCATGCAAGATGAGTGAAGGACAAGTTGTTGGTCCCCATGCTCTCAAGTTGAAGGGCCACATTGAGCATCTTGAAAGGCTCGGTTTTCCAATTAGCCAAGAGTTGGCTACCGACATAATATTGAATTCATTACCTAAAAGTTTTAGTCATTTCATAATGCACTATAACATGGGTGGAATGAATAAAAACCTTTCCGAGTTAGTTCAAATGTTGAACACTGCGGAAACCAATATTGTCGAGAAGAAAACCGATCAAGTGCTAATGGTTAACAAGGGGAAAGGGTTCAAGGGTAAAGGAAAGGCAAAGGTTGCTAATCCTAAGGCAAAAGTTGCCAAACCCAAAGAGGCTTCCAAGCCTAAAGAGGCTAAGCCCAAGTCCCAAGAGGACGCAATCTGCTTCCATTGCAATGAGATTGGACATTGGAGGAGAAACTGCGCAAAATACAAGGAAGCACTGAAGAAGAGCAAAGGAGTTGCTTCGACTTCAGGTATCTTTGTTATAGATATATTCCTATCTACTTCTAGTTCTTGGGTATTGGATACCGGATGTGGAACTCACATTTGTTTAAATGTGCAGGGTCTAAAGAACAGAAGGATGCTTAAGGAAGGTGAAGTGGACCTACGTGTGGGGAATGGAGCAAGAGTTGCTGCATTAGCCGTATGAACTTATGAAGTTACTTTACCTAGTGGGCTAATACTTGTTTTGAACAATTGTTATTACGTTCCAGCTTTAAGTAGGAATATTATTTCGATTTCATATTTGGATAATGAAGGTTTTAATTTTCTTATATGTGATAAGAAATTTTCTATTTACAAGAGTGAAATGCATTATTGTACTGCTGTTTCATTCAATGGCCTTTATATTCTTGATGTTGAAAATCGTGATAATGATGTCTATAACATTAACAAGAGATCTAAACCCAATGATGTAAACCACACTTACTTATGGCATTGTCGTCTTGGCCATATAAACGAGAAACGCATTTCTAAACTCCACAAAGATGGATTTTTAGACTCACATGATTATGAATCTTATGAGACATGTGAATCTTGTTTACTTGGCAAGATGACCAAGGACCCATTTACCAAAACCGGTGAAAGGGCGGGCGACTTATTAGGACTCATACATACCGATGTATGTGGGCCTATGAGTAGCGATGCTAGGGGAGGATTTCGGTACTTTATAACATTCACTGATGATTATAGTAGATTTGGATATGTTTATCTAATGAAACATAAAAGTGAATCGTTTGAAATATTTCGAATATTTCAAAATGAGGTGCAAAATCAACTTGGCAAAACTATTAAGGTACTTCGATCCGATCGAGGTGGTGAATATTTGAGCCAAGAATTTGACAGTCATCTTAAGAGTTGTGGAATCGTTTCAGAACTCTCTCCACCCGGAACACCACAATGGAATGGTGTGTCTGAAAGGAGGAATAGAACTTTGTTGGACATGGTTCGTTCTATGATGAGTCAAGTTGAGCTTCCTTTATCCTTTTGGGGACAAGCACTAGAAACTGCTCCTTTCACTATAAACAGAGTTCCTACCAAATCGGTTCAAAAGAACCCATATGAGATGTGGCATGGAAGAAAACCTAGTTTGTCTTTCATGAAGATTTGGGGTTGCGATGCATATGTCAAGAAGTTAACTTCCGACAAGCTAGCACCTAAATCTGATAAATGTGTTTTCGTGGGATATCCTAAGGAAACCAAAGGATACTATTTCTACAACCGAAACGAGAACAAAGTGTTTATTGCTCGAAATGGTACTTTCTTAGAAAAGGAGTTTCTTCGCAAAGGAACCAGTGGGAGTAAAATAGATCTCGAAGAAATTCGAGAACCCGAAAACAACATTGAACCAATGTAGAAATTGAACCAAGTTCCCAAACCGTTGTGGAATCGGTTCAAGATGCACAAGTTCTTCGCCGAAGTGGTAGGTCACGATCCGAACCCGAGAGATATGGATTTCTTGTTACGAAAAGTGATGAAGTAGAGTTAATCGAAAATGATGAACCCACTTGCTATCAAGAAGCGATGTCCGCTCCTGATTCGGAAAAATGGCAAGAGGCCATGAAGTCCGAATTACAATCCATGGCTGATAATCAAGTTTGGAACTTGATTGATCCACCCGAAGGTGTAAAAACCATAGGGTGCAAATGGGTCTTCAAGAAGAAGACCGACATGGATGGGAAGATGCACACCTATAAGGCTAGGCTAGTAGCTAAGGGATATAGGCAGATTCATGGCATAGACTATGATGAAACCTTCTCGCCTGTAGCTATGCTTAAGTCTATTAGAATTTTACTTGCCATAGCCGCATATTATGACTATGAGATATGGCAAATGGATGTCAAAACAGCTTTCCTTAATGGGAAGTTACTTGAGGATGTATACATGATACAACCTGAAGGTTTTGTCAGTCCATAAAATTCTAACAAGGTATGTAAGTTGCAGAAATCCATTTATGGATTGAAGCAAGCTTCTAGGAGTTGGAATCTACGTTTTGATGAAGCAATCAAGGAGTTTGGCTTTATCAAGAACGAAGATGAACCTTGTGTATACAAGAAAATTAGTGGGAGCGTAGCACTATTTTTAGTGTTGTATGTCGACGATATCTTACTCATTGGAAATGACGTTCCTGCACTAGAGACTGTCAAGTCTTGGTTGGGAAAGTGCTTTTCAATGAAAGATATGGGCGAAGCCGCATATATCCTTGGTATCAAGATCTATAGAGATAGATCCAAGAGGATGATTGGTTTAAGTCAAAGTACTTACATTGACAAAGTCCTTAGAAGATTCCAAATGGAAAATTCTAAAAGAGGGAATTTGCCAATGTTGCATTATATCTCTTAGCAAGAATCAAAGTCCTAAGACTAATGATGAGCGAAAGAGAATGAATGGTATTCCATATGCTTCGGCAATTGGGTCTATCATGTATGCTATGTTATGTACTAGACCCGATGTCTCGTGTGCTCTAAGCATGACGAGTAGGTACCAATCGGATCCCGGCGAACCACATTGGATAGCAGTCAAGAATATCCTTAAGTACTTACGAAGAACTAAAGATGTATTCTTGGTCTTTGGAGGAATGGAAGAAGATCTTGTAGTCAAAGGCTACACAGATGCTAGCTTCCAAACCGATAAAGATGATTTCGATCCTTGATCTGGATTTTTGTTTACGCTTAATGGAGGAGTGAGTTGGAAAGGTTCCAAGCAAAGTACCGTCGGCGATTCTACAACCGAAGCTGAGTACATAGCGGCATCCGATGCAGCTAAGGAAGCAGTTTGGATCAAGAAGTTCATTAGTGATTTGGAAGTCGTTCCAAGCATCAGAGACCCTATTGAACTTTACTGTGATAACAATGGTGCCATTGTACAAGCAAAGGAACCAAGATCACACCAGAGATCCAAACACATACTTCGACGTTTCCACATTATCCGTGAGATATATGAAAGGGAAGACGTTAAGATATGCAGAGTAGACACTAATGACAACATGGCGAACTCATTAACTAAGGCTCTCCCGCAAGCTAAACATGATGGTCATGTTAGGTCCATGGGTATTCGATACATGGTAGATTGAGCCTAGTGCAAGTGGGAGACTGTTGGTGTTATGCCCTAGGCCTATGATTGATAGACTTATGTGTTGACATTATTTATTATTATATGAGATGTTTATCATTTGATTATTATATGTTTTGTATATTAGTTTTTAATAATCTCCGTCCCTAATTATTAAGAGAATAATTAGTATAATTGTCAATGGATAATCATGTGATGATTATATGCATAGAGATGCACATTGAAATTATGGGTACTTGTTAGAGAACAAGTGACTGGACATGACCCGCATGAGATTTATGTCATGGTCAAATGTCATAATTAAATCTCATACGGTTACTTCATTTAGTCCCTAGACCTGAGATTATCATGACCTTACATATGATGAAAGTCATGTTTGATTTTAGTCAAACGATATCTTAACACGGTATCTATAAAGACTATCATTGGCATGATCGGATTCATGATGGGAAGGATGATAAGTCAAGAAGGAATTTGTCCCTCGTAAGAGAGATGTTTTGCTCGGGCCCCTCGATAAGTGATAATGATGAAAGTGTATGGCCGTACCCCAATATGATTGGAATTATCATTATACTCAAGAATCGAGAAAGCATTGAACAATAACAAGTTGACGAGGACCATGACTTGTGTTCAATATAACATCGTGAGACAAAGGGAGAAATGGAAGTACAACAATGGAAACGTGAACTCTTACGTTACATTATTTGGGTAGACATAATGGCTTGCTAGAGTCCGCTTATGTCTTATGAGGTTCGATATGATCGAACTCATTGCCAACATAATGTAATCCTATTGGGTCACACACAACTAGAATGAATTGGTTAAACCGGAGGAAGAATGATTGAGAGTCTCAGTATCTGGCTACATATGTCACGCGACATATTAAGCCAATGGCTTAATATACCGCGCGACATAATAAGCCCGTACGCGGTTTGACAGCCTGTCTCTCCTAATACGATTAGGAGACGTATTCTTACTATTATAGTATAAATACAAGGGTTCTGTCAGACCTAATTTTCTAGCCGAAATTTTCAAGAAAAATTCACAATCAAATACTCTCAATATTCTTCAAGGTTTTAGATCTAGCAATCATCAAGAAGTTGTTCTTGAATTCATTCAAAGGTGTGGATACCGAAAGAGGGTCTTCGCTCATTCATCGATCAAGGCCTAGAGTTCAAGCAAGTTGAAGAACGAAGTTTGTGATTCGATATCACATAATCAAATCGTTCGATAGCTCAAGAACGGAAAGCGTTCGAGGTTGGTTTAATTTTATCTCATAGGAATTTAAATTAATTGTATAGAACGGATCCTAGGGCTTCTTGGGTTTTATGTTTTTTAATGCTTAATTCCGCTGCGCATGGACCCGTAAAACCCAACAGTTATAGTCAGATCCACTACGGAATCAGAGTTTATAGATTTGGATAATTGTGGTGAAGAACCCGAATGGCTACGCCAATTTCTAGAAGATATTCCAAAAAGTGACGAAGCATGTGCCAGCAATTTCTATCCATTGTGATAGCCAATCTACAATTGGTAGGGCACAAAGCAATATGTATAATGGTATGTCTAGACATATATGTTGTAGATATAATACCATAAGACAACTACTCTCAACTGGTACTACATCTATTGACTATGTGAAATCAAAACATAACTTAGGGGATCCTTTAACAAAAGGGGGCCAAAGAGGTAGCTGAAAGATTATTATTGGGAATGGGATTAAAGGCTCTTGAGAAGTTAAACACAACGAAAAACCCAACTTAGTTGACTGGAGATCCCATAATCTAGGTTTTTAAAGTGACAACCTAACTTAGTTAAAAGACTTGTAGTGTCACCGTGGAAACCAACCACAATCCCATTCCTTAAGTGACATCCAGAAAAGAAAGGTTAAGATTATAGCTTTTAATGATTTTTACACTTCGGAATTTCCAAGTGGGGGTAATACGGGTTACTTATAAAAATCACCTATGTGAGAGAAAAGTTTGGCCGCTTTGAGGAGAATTGCGTGAGGCTCAATTCTTATACCCTCTCACAGAATCAGGCATTATGTTCAGGGATTCAGGGCCATAAATGAACATATCTATGATAATTGAAGTGTGTTAGGGAGATACCTGTGTAAATTATATGACCGGCTATACAAAAAGCTGAACAGTTAAAGGACATCGCATATACTGATTAGCGAGTAGAGTAAATATATTTTACAAGGGAACGTTCAAAGGGAAAATCCCTACCTATTATATGCATGCATCAACTGCCGTACTTTATCACCATTTCCTCATCATTTCCTTCATACGGGGGATTGTGGAAAATATAAGTGGGTGTGAATGAAATTTGAGATTTTTTCCTAAATGGGTTATTTGTTAAATGACCAAATTGAATGTGGGTTTGTGTTCTAGACCATGAGAACATTGAAATAAAATATTTATTTGTCCAAAATGGTTAATGGATGAATGAAATATTAAAGTTCAAAGTTAGTGAGTTGAAAGTGGGAAATTGTGGTTATCCCACATGAAATAGGAATGTAAAATCTAGCAAGTTTAAATACTCCAAAACTTTGATAAGGGGTATAAATGTGTGGCATAGAGGCTATCTCTCGTGCATAGGTACGCAGGGCGGGTACAAATCACGGACCGAAATGGACTTTGGGCTACCGAACTCATGTGCATGCGCATCCAGCGGACACGAATGTGGTTACAAATTGGCCTACTCGCGCTAGCCCACCTTTTGCTATTTTTTTTATTTGTCAATCAGAAATAAATTCCCATGATCACGAAAAGACATGTAACAACAACTATTCAATCTTAATATATGTTTGATTTCTTCCTTTTGTAATAGTCACACGAAATTAAAATGTTATCAATTTCGTAATTGATGATGACTGTTCAGTTTGGCCAGTTATGGTTATAAGATGAAGCCACAAACCATTTGAAGAACACCAAAAACATTTTCCCGCAGCCTCCCCTCTCTCTATCGTTGCATATTGTTGTATCTTTCCTTTGGTCTCTAAGTGCCCTCGGTCCGCACGTTCTATCATAGGAGAGACGCGTTCAATGCAGCCTCAAGCACTATCGGTGAGGGGGTGAATAAGCCTTTAAAGAGACTGATTCATCAGGGCTCATGCACAACAAGAATTGTTATCGCCGTTTTGTTTATTCAAATATATTCAATTTATATTTGTATTTCAATTTCTGTAATTCATTTCTTTCTGTTATTGTAATTTTGGCGAAACATATCACAAGTGGCATAAACAATAAAAAAAGAGCCCAAGGAAAAAGAGACTAGTTTAGAGCAGCCGGTCATGGGATAGCGAATGTCGCGGAAACTTGGTTAAATGGGCATTACTCATGAATTTAAATCTAAAACTGTAGATATTTGGTCACAAATTCCTCCTTGACAGCCATTTATTGGCGTTTTAACCAATTAATGGCTTAATCACATGCACGACAGTCAATCGACTGTCGTGCATCAATATTTTTTACACTTTTCCTATTAATGGCTAACAAGAATTAAAAATTTATTAAATTTTTTACCCAAATAATAACTCACCATAAACAATACTGTATTTATTTCCTGTTTGCCAAATTCTATCTTCGCATCAATATTTTTTACACTTTTCCTATGATAGATCAAGAAGACAAAATTGGTTGCATTTATTTCTTGATTACCAAATTTTATCTCCACAACCATTTTTTTTTTACACTTTTCCTATTAATGGTAGATTTAGGGTGGCTAATAATACAGCCAAAATTAGATGTTCAGAATCCTCTTCATCCCAATACTTTGATGCTCTATATATAACAGCTTCCCCACCCCAAATCCCTACACAAGCGCAAAGAAAATCTCCCGCTTTCTCCTCCCCCCCCCTCTCTCTCTCTCTCTCATTCCAGCTTAAACATCCCTCACTTTCCAGACATTGGTGTGTGATTTGCCAGATACTTTTTTGAAGTTTTTATCAGATCATTCTTGGTTTTTTTCTTCTTCTATTTTATCTCTTTATCTCCCCAAATTGTCTTTCTATAAGCTTTTCTTTGTCTTTCAGGTGATTTTCTACCTAATTTTAAATGTCAAAGAATCTCATATGGAAGTTGGGTCCATTCACTGGCTCAAAAAATCAGCCAAGGGGAAGGAAGCCCGTCAAGCAGGCTGATCCAGCCCCAGAATCTGACAAACAACCTAGTCTTTTTCGATCACGTACAAATGTAGGTGGTCCCACTCAGAGCCAGTCCTCACCTGTCAAGATTTTCACCGCTCAAAGAAACACAAATACGTCCCCCCCTGGTACTGCAGCCACTAAATTGGTGGCTCCACGGGAACAAAGGGATCCAGGGAAACAGAAGAAACATGCTAATTCAAAGATGAAAAATCTCTCTGAGATAGGGGTGCGGAAACTGGAACTCGAAAAAACTGATCAAAATGAATATCAGGCTTCTGTGGAGGATGTGGTGGTGGAGAAACATAAGGTTCCTGTGAAGGAGAAGCTTAAAATGAAGGTTTTGGAGAGAGTTCTAAATGATTTTTCTCTCTCTCTTACTTTGAAAGAGATTGAAGATGATTTTCTTCTAATGACGGGTAAAAGGCCTCCTAGTAACCCGAAGAAGAAAACTTCTTTAGAAAACGTACGGATATTTAATTTTGTTTTGCACTATCCAAATGTCATCAACAATTTTCATGGTATTGTTCTTACTAATTTTTTAAATATTTTTGGGTTGCAATTATGTAGAACTTGCATCCAGGAAATCGGCTGGATGAAGTGTGTGCTGCGATTGACAAAATTGAAGGAGAAGCTGCTTTACGAAAGGTCTGAATTTTGTTTCCTTTCTCACAGTTTTGTGCATTCAATATATGGCTTACGTAAATATTTTTTGTGCATTCAATCAGAATTAGTGTGGTCAGTGATGGTGATGCATGGTTGATGGATGTCATAGTTTGGAGTGGAGGCCTCGTGGAAAAATAATCAGTCTCAGACGCTAGTGTCCATCTCCTCTTTTTTCTTTTTTTTTTTTGGTAGTCCACAGTTTCCTGATTTTGTACTCCGAATGCTATTGGATGTTTATGTTTTCTTAATGCTTGTTCAGTTAAAAAAAATGTGGAAATAGCAAATTAATTGTATCACTAGCCAGCTATGAGTATTATATCATCGATAACTTCCATTTGCCATTTTTCCATGTTGATGTTCTTATAAAATAAGCTCAATGTTATCTTGTTTTTACGCTCACCATTGTATAATATGAACTAATTCCTCTTACTTGCTATCATTTCGTTCATTAATATCAAGAGATCACCAACGTGCTTTCTTTTAGTTACGCAGAATAATCTGAAATCATATTAGTTTCTAATTCGATTGGACCTTCCTGAGTAACTTGGGTTGGGTCCGGTTCTGGTTTAAATCATATTAACAATAATGTCAGCTAATTGAAAATTTTCTTGATACATATTGTGATCCGTTTTGGACAAATATTTGAAACTGGGGTGTGGTTTGTCGCGATAGAGTAGATTGTGTTTTTCCCAGTGTGAAGATAGCCACTAACAAACTGCCGAGAGAGCTACCAGCAGCTAATCTGTACTCATCTACTCCTCGTAGGCTGTTTACAAGAATAATCTGAAATCCAAATTTATTATAACTATTCTATTTCTCTTAAGTAGTAAGAATATGTAGATTTCAATATGTTCATCAACTCGTGTGATAGCACCATCAAGAATAATCCGAAACCAAAAAATACATCTAATGTTAGATATTCTGTATTTATGATTCTGCTATGAGTATTTCGCTGTCATAAAACTGCTGATTAGAGGAAGTGCCCAAGCAGAAACGGGCGATTGAAGTTTCTGTCAGGTATTGTGCTAATACATCAATGAGTCTTAGTGAATGGTATAAAGAAAGCTCGAAAATCATTATCAATGCAAAAAAAGTATAACATGATTGTTTCAGAAAGTAAGATCTCTGCTCTGAAAAATACAATCTATTTACTTGTGAAAAGAACACATAATTTTAATGTGCCTCTGCCAAATTTTCTTCTTTTAACCGTTGGATTAGGCCTGAGTAAATAGATTGAGGGGTTCTGAGTCTGTGATATGGATCTTTCGGTTCTACTATGGAATAAACAGGTTTGGCATGTTATTTAATTTCTTAATATTTGGAGAAACAAATAAATTTGACAAGGCTTTTTCTAATATGAAATTCAGTAACGGTCTTATACACTACAAGAAATTTTGATTTTCCGACAGAAATACGCCGACATAGAAATTTATGTCATAAAAAGGCGGTGGAATTGAACAATGTCAGCGAAAAATCGTTGTTAAGGGTTCAATTTTTTCCAGAGCAGTCGAGTCCATAAGAAATAATGGCGGTGGACTTCCATCGGAACATGGGCAGAAAAGCCCAAACCAGGTTTCCCCTCAGAATGGTTTTTAAAAGTGTCGAGACGGATATTGAGTCAGAATTTGTAACCATATCATTATAGCAAACTAATAAAATTGGGGGTTTTATCTCAAAATCAATTGGTTATTAGAGAAGTAGCATAAAATCTTTATATAATAAAGACAATGCTTGTTAATTCCCAGATATATGCTTTAACGCAGCTTGTTTGGGCTTGCACATACGTGTAGAGAGTCTGTGCTATGGTACCATGATAATATCTAGGGTTGCGTCTCAAAATCAATTGTGAATAAAGGGAGTAGCCTCGTATCTTTATATATTGTAGTTAATGCTTGTAAAAGCGAGAATTTAAGAGATGAAAAGTGCCACTGCCTCTTTTATCTGTATTACTATCAAGAAATGTAAGAAAAAACTTGCTTGGTAGTTGATATTTCTATGTTTCCTTATTAAGTTCTTTATATATGAAATTCCATGTACTATGGTTAGAAGTTAGAACATTTTATTTACAGTCGATGTAGCCCAAATGTTGTTGCGGCAATCCATTAAACCTTGTATCTTGAGAGCTATTATTTTTCTATTATCGTGGTGGTTGATTAAGTATCGGAAAATATAACATATGTTTGTACTATGAGCATGCAAGACTTCAATTCCTTGCCCAATAGTCATTAATAGATTTAATTATGTAGCAAGAGGCAAGAGATCTAATTAATAAAAAAAAATTGAAAAACTGCCGATATTTAGCACTTACGGAAAGAAATGTATGAACCATATCTGGAAAATATATAGGTTACGATGCCTATTAGATTCCTCAATTCTCCTTGCTATCTCATTGCGGGTGGGAATGTTCATTGACTGATAGAAACTAGGTTTTTGGCAGCTGAATATTACAGACGGTTAAATTTCCGTCAAAAGTTGGCGAGGACATTTAGTTACCTACGGACTTCCATCGAAAAGTTATTTTGCCACGGATATCGATTCTGGGTGGCAACATCCCAGCCAGTGTCCTTTCACCTTGGTTGGCTACCTCTCTTTCTCTTTCTCTCTCTCTCCCCTTTTATCATTTCCCTCTCCTCTTCGTCCCTCTGCTCCTGCAATTTCTTCAAATGTATAGGTAGAATTAACCAAGGGCTTTTGTTAAGTACATTTGTAGTTAATTATTTTAATTAAACAATTATCATCACTTTTAAGGTTGTGCCCTGAGGAATCTTTTAATTGCGTTCCTATCATCTCTAGCGGTTGCGTCTGCTCCGACCACTATCTTCATCTTCTGGGGCATAAATGAAGGTATGTTTTCGTCCGTATTTTGAAATCCTTGGCCTATAGATCATTTGATGAGGAATGCTAGGGCACAAAAACTGTTCATAATTGTTTGGTCACACAGAATTGACAATAATCAATCAGACTAAATAATGAATAATGGGGCCTCACTACCAGAAACAGGTGTTTTAGCGACGGAATCAACAGCGACGGACTCATTTCGTCGCTATTTAGCGACGGAAATTAAGCTTTAGCGACGGAATTATTTTGGCTTCAAATTTAGCGACGGAATTTTAATTCCGCCGCTAAATTCCGCCGCTAAAACGAATATTCCTCGAATATTCGTTTAATTACCGCCACTATTTTGGCGCTTGATTTACCGACTGAATATTCCGCCGCTACTTCTTTATCAGCGACGAAATTATTCCGCCGGTGAAAATATATTTTTTTTTATTTTTATTTTTTTTTATTGATTAGCTGCGAAAATTGTCCGTCGGTGAAAATCAAATATTTTTTATTTTTTTTTTGAAATATTAGACCGACGGAATATTTCCGCCGCTGATAAATTAAAAAAAAATTAATTTATCAGCGTCGAAAATATTCCGACGGTGAAAACAAAATATTTTTTATTTTTTTTTTGAAATATTACACCGACGAAAAATTTCCGCCGCCGAATAATTAATTTTTTTTAATTTATCAGCGTTGGAAATATTCCGATGGTGAAATTAAATGTTTTTTTTTTTTAAATTAAACACCGACAGAATATTTCCGCCGCTGATAATTTAATTTTTTTTTAATTTATCAGCGACGAAAATATTCCGTCGCTAATAATAAAATGTAATTTTTGATTATTTTATAACTAATTAACAAAATAACAAACTAAAAAACATTAAAATATTTAACTACACCCTAACCCCTAACCCATAACCCCTAACCCCTAAATCCTAAACCCTAACCCCTAAACCCTAAACCCTAACCCCTAAACCCTAACCCCTAACCCCTAAATCCTAACCCCTAAACCCTAAACCCTAACCCCTAACCCCTAACCCCTAAACCCTAAACCCTAAACCCTAACCCCTAAACCCTAAATCCTAAATCCTAACCCCTAACCCCTAAACCTTAAACCATAACCCCTAACCCCTAAACCCTAACCCCTAAACCCCTAACCCATAACCCCTAACCCCTAAACCCTAACCGTTAACCCTTAACCCCTAAACCCTAAACACTAACCCCTAAACCCTAGCCCCTAAACCCAAAACCCTAAACCCTATACCCTAAACCCTAAACCCTAGACCCTAAACCCTAAACCCTAACCCCTAAACCCTAAACCCTAACCCCTAAACCCTGTAGACACACATTATAAACAAATGCATGTACAGAGCATTTAGATGGACTCCAGACTTTGATTTGAGAGTTGAAAACCCTGTAGTTGCGGTTTGGATCAGATTGCCAGGGATTCCATGGCCTTTCTATAATGGAGCTTTATTGGAGTGTACATGCAATGAGATAGGCAGTTTTTTGAGGGTTGATAATCGTACTTTGGGGTTAACAAACCAATTATATGCTAGGATATGTGTAGAAGTGGATGTGTCTAAGCCTTTGGAGAATGAAATATGGATTGGAGAGTCAAAAGAGAATGGATTTTGGCAAAAAAAAAATCTCTATAAAGGCAACATAGCATATTGTTCAAATTGTGGATTGTTGGGACACTCAGTTGGTGTTTGTAGAAAAGCAAATGGAAGGAACAATTTTGTGAAATCTAAATGGGAGAAGGATAGGCAAGAGAAGAAAGAAGGGAAGAAACCAATGGCTGAAATTGGGGAGAGCAAAGATGATTCGAAAGTGAAACAAGTATGGAATAGAGTGGAAAAGAAGAGAAATGATGGGACATCTACTAGCAGTCAAGGGCTGGACAGTGAAAGGAACAGAAAAGAAAAATTGGTCAACATTGGAGGGAAACAAATGAAGATGCTGGACAGATCTATTGAAGAAGAAGGAACACAAGTGAACTTAGATAATGATGAGGGAGTTTTTAAGCGATAAACGTAAAGAATTAAGCCAAGCAGTTCTGGTTGATGAGAAAGGAAAAGAGAAGGAAAAAGGAAATGAGAATGTTGTTACACAGAAAGTATGTACAGAAAAGCAATAGGAGAGAGGTGGAATTGAAGAATTACAAACAGAAAACAGATTTGTGCTTATTACAGAGGAAGAAGATGGGGTGTTTGAAGAGCAAATGATTGGAAAAGAAATGGAAATAAATGCAGCAACAGAGAAGATTAATCAGAAGGAGGATATTACTGAAGTTGTTTTAGATAATGGGGATGGAGTAGTTCTTTCTGATGAGCAAATGGAAGACAAGGAAATGGGGAGATTGTCTGATGCAGCTAATTGGGGAAATAAGGATGATAATATGGTAAAGATTACAGAGGAGATTATGAAGGAAAAAGAAATTGAGCCAGGATTACAACCTTTGTGCAGTTTGAATAAGGGAGATTCATGTCACACAAGCAATACTTTTGATATGTCTTCAGAAGAGGGGGATACACTACAAGGAAAACCGAATTTAGAGACGGAAATTTAGAGACGGACGAAATCTGTAGCTAATTTGGCGACAGATTAGAGACAGAATCAAAAATCAGAGACGGATTCGGATTCCGTCTCTAAATTAGAGACGGATTCAGATTCCGTCTCTAATTCAGAGACGGAATATGAATCGGTCTCTAATATAGAGACGGAATCCGAATCCGTCTCTAATTTAGAGACGAAATCTGATTCCGTCTCTAATTTAGAGACAGTCTGATTCCGATCTCTAAATTTAGAGATTTAGGGTTTTGTATCTGTCTCTAAAATAGAGACAGATTCAGAATCCGTCTCTAAATTAGAGACAGATTTTAACCCGTCTCTAATTTAGAGACAGATTTTTGAATCCGTCTCTAATTTAGTGACAGATTCAACATCTGTCTCTAAAATTTAGAGACAGATTTAGTATCCGTCTCTAAATTTGACTTTTCTTCTATATACTTTCATTTGTTTAGTTTTTTTCTATCTTTTTTTATATAACTTTTTCTAAAAAAAACCACTAATTAACAAATGCTAAAATATTGTTTTCTAGTCAATAAAAATTTAAAAAAAAAATGAAAAATAAATATAGGGTAGTTCGTCCCTCTTTTGACTTTTCTTCTATATACTTTCATTTGTTTAGTTTTTTTCTATCTTTTTTCATATAACTTTTTTCTAAAAAAAACCACTAATTAACAAAGGCTAAAATATTAATTTCTAGTCAATAAAATTTTTTTAAAAAAAATAAAATATAAATATAGGGTAGTTCGTCCCTCTTTTGACTTTTCTTCTATATACTTTCATTTGTTTAGTTTTTTTCTATCTTTTTTTATATAACTTTTTCTAATAAAAACCACTGATTAACAAAGGCTATAATATTGTTTTCTAGTCAATAAAATTTTTTTAAAAAAATAAAAAATAAATATAGGGTAGTCCGTCCCTCTTTTGACTTTTCTTCTATATACTTTCATTTGTTTAGTTTTTCTATCTTTTTTATATAAATTTTTCTAAAAAACTACTAATTAACAAAGGCTAAAATATTGTTTTCTAGTCAATAAATTTTTTTAAAAAAATAAAAAATAAATATAGGAGTAGTCCGTCCCTCTTTTGACTTTTCTTCTATATACTTTCATTTGTTTAGTTTTTTCTATCTTTTTTTATATAACTTTTCCTAAAAAAAACCACTGATTAACAAAGGCTAAAATATTATTTTCTAGTCAATAATTTTTTAAAAAAAATAAAAAATAAATATAGGGTATTCCGTCCCTCTTTTGACTTTTATTCTATATACTTTCATTTGTTTAGTTTTTTTCTATCTTTTTTTTTTATAACTTTTTCTAAAAAAAACCACTAACTAACAAAGGCTAAAATATTGTTTTCTAGTCAATAAATTTTTTTTTAAAAAATAAAAAATAAATGTAGGGTAGTCCGTCTCTATTTTGACTTTTCTTCTATATACTTTCATTTGTTTAGTTTTTTTCTATCTTTTTTTCTATAACTTTTTCTAAAAAAACCACTGATTAACAAAGGCTAAAATATTGTTTTCTATTCAATAAATTTTTTTTAAAAAAATAAAAAATACATATAGGGTAGTCCGTCCCTCTTTTGACTTTTCTTCTATATACTTTCATTTGTTTAGTTTTTTTCTATCTTTTTTTATATAACTTTTTCTAATAAAAACTATTGATTAACAAAAGCTAAAATCTTGTTTTCTAGTCAATAAATATTTTTTTAAAAAATAAAAAAAAAAATATAGGGTAGTCCGTCCCTCTTTTGACTTTTCTTCTATATACTTTCATTTGTAACTCAATTTCCATTTGGATTTTGAGGAAAGTCATAGAGATGAAAAACACTTTAAATGTCATTTAGAATGTAGAAAAAAATTAAAAAAAATAAACAAGGTAGCCGTATACCATTTTCACAAGATCTGGACACATTTCTTAAAACCTTAAACAATGGCACATATTTGTAACTCAATTTCCATTTGGATTTTGAGGAAAGTCATAAAGATGAAAAACACTTTAAATGTCATTTATAATGTAGAAAAAAATTAAAAAAAAAATAAACGAGGTAGCCGTATACCATTTTCACAAGATCGGGACACATTCCTTAAAACTTTAAACAATGGCACATATTTGTAACTCAATTTCCATTTGGATTTTGAGGAAAGTCGTAAAGATGAAAAACACTTTAAATGTCATTTATAATGTAGAAAAAAATTAAAAAAAAAATAAACGAGGTAGTCGTATACCATTTTCACAAGATCGGGACACATTCCTTAAAACCCTAAATAATGGCACATATTTGTAACTCAATTTCCATTTGGATTTTGAGGAAAGTCATAAAGATGAATAACACTTTAAATGTCATTTATAATGTAGAAAAAAATTAAAAAAAAATAAACGAGGTAGTCGTATACCATTTTCACAAGATCGAGACACAAAATCCTAAAAACCCTAAATAATGGCACATATTTGTAACTCAATTTCCATTTGGATTTTGAGGAAAGTCCTAAAGATGAAAAACACTTTAAATGTCATTTATAATATAGAAAAAAAATTTAAAAAAAATAAACGAGGTAGCCGTATACCATTTTCACAAGATCGGGACACATTCCTTAAAACCTTAAACAATGGCATATATTTGTAACTCAATTTCCATTTGGATTTTGAGGAAAGTCATAGAGATGAAAAACACTTTAAATGTCATTTATAATGTAGAAAAAAATTAAAAAAAAATAAACGAGGTAGCCGTATACCATTTTCACAAGATCGGGACACATTCCTTAAAACTTTAAACAATGGCACATATTTGTAACTCAATTTCCATTTGGATTTTGAGGAAAGTCATAAAGATGAAAAACACTTTAAATGTCATTTATAATGTAGAAAAAAATTAAAAAAAAATAAACGAGGTAGTCGTATACCATTTTCACAAGATCGGGACACATTCCTTAAAACCCTAAATAATGGCACATATTTGTAACTCAATTTCCATTTGGATTTTGAGGAAAGTCATAAAGATGAATAACACTTTAAATGTCATTTATAATGTATAAAAAAATTAAAAAAAAATAAACGAGGTAGCCGTATACCATTTTCACAAGATCGAGACACATTCCTTAAAACCTTAAACAATGGCACATATTTGTAACTCAATTTCCATTTGGATTTTGAGGAAAGTCATAAAGATGAAAAACACTTTAAATGTCATTTATAATGTAGAAAAAAATTAAAAAAAAATAAACGAGGTAGCCGTATACCATTTTCACAAGATCGGGACACATTCCTTAAAACCCTAAACATTGACACATATTTGTAACTCAATTTCCATTTGGATTTTGAGGAAAGTCATATAGATGAAAAACACTTTAAATGTCATTTATAATGTAGAAAAAAATTAAAAAAAAAATAAACGAGGTAGCTGTATACCATTTTCACAAGATCGGGACACAAAATCCTAAAAACCCTAAATAATGGCACATATTTGTAACTCAATTTCCATTTGGATTTTGAGGAAAGCCATAGAGATGAAAAACACTTTAAATGTCATTTAGAATGTAGGGTAGTCCGTCCCTCTTTTGACTTTTCTTCTATATACTTTTATTTGTTTAGTTTTTTTCTCTCTTTTTTTATATAACTTTTTCTAAAAAAACCACTAATTAACAAAGGCTAAAATATTATTTTCTAGTAAATAATGTTTTTAAAAAATAAAAAATAAATATATTATTAGTTATTATTAATACTATTATTAATATTAATACTGTTTATATAATTAATATTAATATTATTACTGTTTATATAATTAATATTAATATTAATTAATTAATCAATTATATAATTAATAATTTATTAATAAATATTATTAATAATAAATATTATTATTTTTAATATTATACATAAATATTTTAGTTAGTGTATAATATAGTGTGAAATAAATATAAATATGTGATGTGGCATTGTTTGATTTGATTTCAAAATTTCACGCGGATTGGGTCAAAGTAAAATCTGACCGTTCAATACCTTCGATCAAACGGACCCTATTAATCCAAACAAAAAGACTTACTCTCTCTCCCTATTTCTCTCCTCCTTTCTCTCTCTCTTCTCATTTTCAAATTCCAGTCACACAGACCCACCACCGTGTTCTCTCTCTCTCATTTCCCTCTTCTCCCTTCCGTTTCATTCCCACCCCCGTCCCTTCCGTGCTACTCCATCTTCTCCGGCCATCTCCTTCAAATCCGGCGGACTCCAACACCGACGTCTTCATCATTTTTCTCCCCCTCTGTTTCTGCTCACTCCCCCTCTCTCTATTCAGGCCATCTCCATCTCAAATGGAAGAAGTCTTCAAACCCCCATCACTCCCTCCTTACCCACAGGTAAATTTCCCCAATTTCAACACTACCCGAAATCCTTAAATTACCATTTTGAACCCTTATTTGGGAAGGGTTCATCTCATTTTCTTGGCATTGGGTTATGTTATTTTTTTGTTGTTTTTCAGATGATTTTGGAAGCCATTGATGCCCATAACAACATGGAAGGTTGATGCCCATAACAACATGGAAGGGTCAAATAAGTCGACAATTTCTAACTACATCTAATGAGGTTTTTGATTTTAACAGCAGCAAAGGAAACAACATCAGCAATGGGGCGGCCGCATGGGCATGAGTGATGCGTGCGCCTCACAGGCAGGAGGTTGGGCTGTGTTTGAACAACGGCCAGGCGAGCGCCTGGATGATGGCGAGGCGTGCGCCTCACAGGCAGTTGCTGATTTTTGGATTTTGATGTTATTTGAATCACCCCCTTTACTATCATCATCATCATCATCTCTAATTCAATCGTCTCCGACTCAGTTTTCAGGTTTAATTCAATCTTAATTCTTAAATTTCTTTTCAATTTTTTGCTCTTAGTCAATGATCTGATTGTTACGATTTCCCCTTCCACTGAGAAATTTCAATTTTTGTCTGGTTTGTCTGGTTTCTCTCAGTCTCAACGATTAATCGACGACGGGGCTCTCAAATGGCGTAACATTAGTTATCTCTTTCTATCTATCTCTTTCCCTGTGCGTATGTATATATTGCTATGTTGTGGATTATAAATGGGGACTGATGTGTGTCTTTGTTTATTTTTTATTTTTCAGTTGACTTGGCTTAACACACATCTTATGAAAATCTGGCCCTATGTTAATGAGGTTAGTCATGTCTAAATTTATGTTTCTGCTTTAATTTCTATCTTTAATGTTACATTTTTTCTATATATATATATTTTTTTTTGCTATGAAGTGTGAGTCGCTTTATTTGTCTGTTTATCTATGTTTATGTGATTAGATTACTATTATTATGTATGATGGAATTTGTTGGTTCAGTATCACTCATTTTGTTTGGTGCAATGTAGAAATCATGTCATCTACTGATTATTTGATTCTAAATTGGATGTTTTAGGCAGCATCTGAGCTTATTAGGGCAAATGTGGAGCCGATTCTTGAGCAATATAGACCAGTCATATTGTCTTCTTTGAAATTTTCTAAGTTGACCCTCAAGACCTGTCACTCCACAGTTTACAGGTTAGTCTAGTGTGCGTTGAGTTGGCCATTTTCCTGGTAACCTGTTCTGCTTCATTCTGTTTTAGACCAGTATTGAGAAAATGGTCATATCTTGCTCAAATTTCAGTGTTTTTAATCTAAAAATCCCACTTTAGAAAGCTGATTCATATATCTATTAAATGAATTTGAAATAATAGCATTATGAATTATAGTTTGAAAGTTATGATAGTTTAAAGATGGGTTACAAAATCTGGAAAATAGCACTATGAGTTAAAATACTAAGTTTTGAACACAAGCTTTAATTCTTGCTGCTGCTGCTTAAAGTTGGGTTACAAACCGCGGTTTAGACCGAGCCAAACCGAACCATAGCGGTTTGGTTTAGTTCGGTTTGAATTTTTTTATGGTTTAGCTCGGTTTGAAATTTTTCCAAACCGATGCTAGCGGTTTGACTTCTAAAATTGCCTAAACCGAGCTAAACCGAACCATTTCCACCCCTAATGTTTATGTTCAACCCGGCAGTGATTGTATGTGGTGTTCAGTATGAAATGTGAAAGATTGTGATAAGAATATTCCACTATAGACACCAATTCATCGCCAGCCTTTTGCTTGCACCTCTGTCTTTAGTGATTCTACTGACCTAAACCATCTTTTGTTGTTGGAACATTAGTTGAATATCGAAACCATCTTTTGTTGTTGGTGCTGTAAATTGAGTCATCAAATGTGGTGGAACATTATCCCAATTGAATGGCAATGTTTTTATTTGTTGTTGCTTGCCATTTAGATGTACAAATCATACACAAGAAAATGTTGTTCTACTTTACATGTTTACAGACATCATGCATACATTGAAAACGCTATCAAGTCTTGCAAGGAAATGCACGATCAATGAAGGTGTTGTACTTAAATGTTCCACCACATTTCCGAGCTTGTTTAGCATGTTTCAGCTTTTCTGGTTTTGGTAGCAGCGCTTGATTTTTTGGCAAAGATTGGGTTATGTTGTTTGATATTATTGTTAGAACCGATGTCATAACTTTGTCTCTAATCTATCTTCAGTGAAAGATTGGAAGTAGAGGAGGTGAGTGTGAGTTGATGATCATCTATGGTGGTGGCTGAGCTTTCAAGGTTACGGCTTTTAGCAGGTATTATAATCATCATTATTATTCCTATTATTGCGAAGATTTGATGTTCTTGGTGGTGCAAAAGGCCGATGGAGTTTGTTTTGTTGAAGGGCTGCTGAAGGAAATGTATGGTGTTGTGGGGTTTGATAAATCTTGTCCAAGATCAGGATGCGGTTCTTTCCAAGAAGTGATTAGTCTTTTCAGAATATAATTTGTTTTGGGTAAATCAGTTGCAGATAGAGGCTGTCTTGTGATTGGGCAGGTTGTGTTTCCTCTTTGAGTGTCAAGTTTTATGTGGGGCTTGGTATATTGGTTTTGTGTATAAGGTGTATAGGGATAAGGATAGATATATGTGCTTCATTCACAATTGTAATAGTTTAGAGTTGAGGTTTAGGCTCCAATTCACAATGGTGATTGGTTGTCCCCCTCATATATATTTCTATAGTTTTCGTGATGAATATAATTGAATCCCCATTTGTAATTGTAATTGAATCTCCATTTGTAATTCATACATACATATATATATATATATATATATATACATAATACTAGGAAAATCGATTTTAGAGATGGCAAATTCCGTAGCTAAAATGAAGATTTCGTAGCTAAATTGTGTTTAGAGACGGATTTGTTCCGTAGCTATTCCGTGGGTGCAGGTTCGTCGCTAAATTGGGCGTCGCTGTTTTGTAACTAAATTAGAGACGGACGTATCCGTCTCTAAATTAGAGACGGACGTATCCGTATCTAAAACAGCTACAAAACAGCGACGCCCAATTTAGCGACGAACCTGCACCCACGGAATAGTTACGGAACAAATCCGTAGCTAAACATGATTTAGCTACGGAATCTTCATTTTAGCTACGGAATTTGCCGTAGCTAAAATCGATTTTCCTTGTAGTGATATAAGTACTTTGAGGAAGAGAAACATTGGGGAGATGGATTATGGGAACTCAGAAAATGAAGGGGACATTAATGAAGATTATGCAGAAGATAGAAAAGAAGAAGAAGAAGATGATGAAGATTATCAGCCTTCAATCACAAAAAATAAAAAGAATACAGGGGATAATTCTCAGAGTCAAAAGAAAGGGAAACAGAAGAGGAAAAGGCCCACTCCTAAAAAAGGAAGGTCCAGAGGCAGAGGTAAATGATTTAGTTTTCTAATGGCTGTCATTATATGGAATGCAAGAGGGGTGAACAATAATAAGACCATGGATTATCTGAGGTTATTGATCCAACGGCATAGACCTTGGTTGGTAGCTATTTTAGAACCAAAAGGTCTTTGGGAGGAAAGCTGTCGAAAGTGGCAAAAAGCTGAGATTTAAAAATAATTTTCATGGAAATCCAACAAATATTCACATTTGGCTTTTATGGCAAGATGGTGTGAAGATTGATGTGATTCAAGTGACTAGACAATACCCGATGTGAAGGTTTTGGTGGGATCGGATATGGCAGGTTTGGTAACTATAGTTTATGCTAGTGTGGAAAGAATAGAGAGGAGGATTTTATGGGATGACTTAGTGCAGTTTCATCAAGGTGTTCAAGATTCCTGGATGATAGGGGGAGATTTCAACATAATATCTTCTACAGATGAGAAAGTAGGAGGAAATGGCTGGGATTATGGAGCTATGGATGAATTTAATACTTTCATTATGGCTGCTGGTTTAACTGATGTAGGATATGAAGGAAGCAAATTCACTTGGTGCAATGATCATGACAATTTGAGCATGTTGGGAAACAATGGCCTATAATTGCTATGCAAAGATGAACACAAATGAAATAGAAATACGAAAACAATAACAAGCAAAGAACACAGAGATTTACGTGGAAAACCCCTCAAAAAAAGAGGAGTAAAAAACCACGGGCAACGGAGAACAATCCACTAAATCAATCAAGAGTACAAGGAGATGATCAAGGTGAAAAACAATCACACAATCTCACAATCTCTCAATGGTGAATCCCTAGCAAGTTTCTATCTCTCTCTATTCAAGGTTACAGGAGAAACAATGACAAACACAATATATTTATATCTAGGGCAAACTTCACGGCTGCACAGGAAACAATCAGGCCCGGCCCATGCTTGACGACGCCAGGCGCACGCCCCAAACAAGGCCAGGCGCCCGCCTGGGAAGACCACAAACCAAGGCCAACATACGGCCCTTGAAGCGCCCGCCTGAGACAGGTTGATGCGGCCGCCTCAAGGCCAGAAACACGGCCTCCCTCCTCGGCCACTGGTGCGCCCGCCTCGGCCAGATGGGGCGCCCGCCTCGGCCCCTCAACACACGCAAGAAGACAAAGAACACTCAAAGACAAAGAATCGCAATCCTTGCCCAAGTCCATTGCCCAAACCCATTTTGTCAATAATTGAGAGTCACTCAACAATTCTCCACCTTGACGATCAATTCCGAAACAAGCTATCTCCAAGAGAACATCTCTATCTCCGCCGCCACGCCCCGAAGGGCATCAATGACTAGTAACACCCACTAAGTCCAAGCAATGCTTGAACTTAGCATTCTGCAAAGGCTTTGTCAACATATCCACCGGGTTGTCAACTGTATCAACTTTCTTCAGAACGACCTCACCACTTGCAATTGAAGTCCTCACAAAGTGATACTTAATGTCAATGTGCTTCGTTCTCCTATGGAAAGAATTTTGATTCTTTGCCAAACAGATAGCGCTTTGGCTATCACTGAAAACCTCAGGAGCACCTTGAACCATACCAAGTTCACGAACCAAGCCACCAAGCCATTTGGTTTCCTTGACAGCCTCTGTTATAGCCATATACTCAGCCTCAGCAGTAGACAACGCTGTGACTTCCTGCAGTCCGGATTTCCAACTAATAGCGGAACCACCAAGACAAAACACATACCCCGTTGTAGACTTTCTGTCATCAAGATTACCACCCCAATCTGAATCAACATGCCCAGCAAAACCATCATGATTCCTACCATAGAAAATGCATAAATCCGGAGCACCACACAAGTATCTAAGAATCCATTTGACAGCATTCCAATGCTCTTTACCCGGATTCCCCATGTATCGACTCACTACGCTCACTGCTTGAGCAATATCAGGCCGAGTGCAAACCATAGCATACATAATGCACCCCACAGCATTCGAATACGGAACACGTGACATATAATCTTCCTCATCTTTAGACTTGGGACAATCTAAAGAAGACAACCGAAAGTGAGAAGCTAGAGGTGTACTCACAGATTTGGCATCCTTCATGTTGAACCGCTCCAAGACCCTCTGTACATACTTTCCTTGCGACAAGTAAAGTAGTCCCTTTTTCCGATCTCGTTCAATTTCCATGCCAAGAATCTTCCTCACAGCACCTAGATCTTTCATCTCAAACTCCCCTTTCAACATCAATTTCACCTGGTTGACATCATTAATATCATTTGCAGCTACAAGCATATCATCGACATAAAACACAAGATAAACTAATGAGCCATCACTACAGCCCTTCAAGTAGACACAACTATCAAAATCACTCCTAGCAAAACCATGGATTACCATAAAAGTGTCAAACCTTTTATACCATTGTCGAGGTGACTGCTTCAAGCCATACAAGGATCTTTTCAACGGACAGACATGATCCTCCTTTCCTTCGACCACAAACCCTTCAGGTTGGCGCATGTAGATCTCCTCCTCAAGTTCCCCATTTAAAAACGCTGTTTTCACATCTAACTGCTCAAGCTCAAGATCCTTCATTGCCACAATGCTTAACAAGGTACGAATAGATCTGTGTCTAACAACCGGTGAAAATATCTCATTGTAGTCTATTCCTTCGACTTGAGTGAAGCCACGAGCAACTAACCTTGCTTTATACCTTGCTTCCTCAATCCCCAAAGCTTCCTTGAACTTGTAGGCCCACTTGCAGCTGACTAACTTCATCTTTGGTGGAGGCCTCACAAGTTCCCATGTCTGATTCTTCGCAAGAGATACCATCTCTTCTTCCATAGCAACCGACCACTTTGCAGAATCTTCACAAGACATAGCTTCCTTGTAGGAGAATGGTTCATGCACATCAACAGTTTCAGCAGCGGACAGTGCATAAGCCACCATCTCCTCAAACCCATATCTAATAGGAGGTCTTTTATCCCTCTTACCCCTACCACGATCACTGGTAGTCTCCACCTGCACCGTAGTCTCTTCCTCCTGAACTGAAACATCAGTAGGAGGTGCTTCATCAGACAAGTTATCCGCATCTAAGTCAAGTTCCACCCTATCATCTCCATCTAGCTCCACCTACTTCTGTGTCTGTTCTGCAGAACCAACTTTCTCATGGAGAAGTAGAGACTCATTAAATGTGACATCTCTACTCGTCATGATCTTAGATGCAACCGGGTCCCATAACTGAAATCCCTTCACTCCAGTAGTATAGCCAACAAAGACACACTTTTTGGCTCTTGGCTCCAATTTGTTTCCATTGTTGACATAAGCATATGCGGGGCACCCAAAGATACGCAACCTTGAGTAATCTCCTGGAGAGCCAGACCACATCTCCACCGGAGTCTTCATCCCAATACTATAATTTGGAGAACGATTAGCCAAGTATGCTTGATCCATACTAATCGCCCACGCCCAAAATTCTTTACCCAAACTTTTGCTTGTGACAACAAACACCGAGCCCTTTCTAACAAAGTGCGATTCATTCTTTCAAAGAACACCGTTACATTGTGGTTTCCCAACACAAGTTCTATGTCGACCAATACCTTCATTTTTGCAAAATTCGGTAATCTCCTTTTCGACAAACTCAAGGCCATTATCTCGTTCTCGGTTTCTTTATAGGTCTACCTGTCTGTTTCTCAACTAAGGTTTTCCACTGCTTAAGATTCAAAAGCACATCATTCTTATGTTTTAAGAAATAGACAACCACTTTTCGTGAATAATCATCAACAAAAGTCAACAAGTAACGAGAACCACCCTTAGATAATTTTCTAGCAGGACCCCACAAATCAGAATGAATATAATCAAGAATACCTTTAGACGTGTGTACTCCCTGTCTGAAGCTTGCCTTTGTTTGTTTACCAAGCACGCAGTGCTCACAGAATTCCATAGGCCCTGTCTTCTGTCCATCCAATAAGCCGCGCTTCGAAAGTTCAGTCATTCCCTTCAAGCCGATGTGACCCAATCTCATGTGCCACAGCTGAGTAGTCTCCACCTCAGTCATAGATCCCTTTGCAACAGACACATTCCTGTAAGTACCCCAATCTGGATCACTCCCTTTCAAACACACGGGAAACACCGTAGACTCATCCACGCAGTCTCAGGGACCTCTCTCACTCAAAACCCTCTCAAAACCCTCTCGAACCCCCAAACAAACCAAGGGAGGAGCCTTTCTGGGATAAAAAGGGACAAAAGGACCTTTTGGGAATTTTCAGGAAATCAGAAAAGCAATTAAGGTCCGTACGGACCTCTTTGTTTTAATCATTACGAAAATCCCCTTAAAGTCCACGAGATTCCCTCAAATCCCGGAAATCCATCATTACCTAAGAGGTCCGTACGGACCTCTTTGCAGTTTTCCACTACTATAAATAGAGGGCTTCCCCTCCTCATTTTTACACACCTCCCACTTCTCTCTTCCTCCCTAAGCCTTCTGGCTCCCCTTCTAAGACCTTTCGAGGCATTCCCGGCCCCTTCGGATCCTTCCGAGGCCTTCCGAGCCCCCTCGAGGTGCTCCGAAGCCTCTCCGAGCGCTCCCGAGACGCTCCCGCGCTGCCCCGAGGCACTCTCGAGGTACTCTGAGGCCCCTCGTGGTACTCCGAGGCCTTGCCTGGTCTTTCCCACGGTGTCCCGGCTCTTTCCGAGTCAAACCGGCGATCCCAAACCTTGCCGAACCTCTGCCCGAATCCAACCAACGATTCCAACGCACGCCGAACCTCTGCCCGACTGATCCCGACGATCCCCACGCACGCCGAACCTCGCCCAAACGCAGCCTACGGTTTCAACTCACGCCGAAACTCGTCGCGGACAACCGGCATCCCCGAAGCAATCCGAACGCTACTCCGACCTCAAACACTATTCCCCGCGGAAGACAAGACACGAACCAACATTGGTAAGGCTTCCTTCCTATTCTATTTCAATACATTTCAATACAATGTAGACATCCGATACAAGCATGCATTTTTAAAAGCACACACACACACATCAACTTTTTAAAGGATATTAGGGGTATCCGAAAGACTCGTTTTACGAGGCGACTCGGGTGAGCTCTAATATTCTAATATTCTCTTCCCGAGGAGTCATCTGACCTCCGAACTCAAAATCTCATCACACAAAAACAGTTTAAAATTTATCTTTAAACTGATGCCCTTTTTCAATGTTTTGGGCTTAATAAAAACGGCGTGGCGACTCTACAAATGCGAAAACAAACGGCGAGACACCTCCAACGCGAAAGATGCCAGATGCCGGGGCCGCGAGGCCTGCTCGGATCCGGGTAATTTCAGTTGGCGACTCCGCTGGGGAAATTTTGTTTTAAAAACTTTTAAACAAAACAAACGATTTTTAAAACGATGATGAGGGTCAAACTTTCATTTTACCCCTTCCTTTAAGCTGTTTGTGTGTGTGCACGTGCTTCGTTTTTATTTTACAAAAAAAAAAAAAATACAAAAAAAATGCATCAATATACATCTGTGCATACATTTAAAATTCTTCAAAAATTTCTATTTTACTCGGAAAAGAATTTTAGAGACCGCACACTAAGCGCACCTTCGCCTCGGTTACACCGCACTCTACTCACACTGCCGCCTCGGTTACACCGCACACTACGCGCACCGTCGCCTCGGATACACCGCACACTACAACCCTTAACCCGGAGTGGTCTCAGGTTGCGATCCGTTTGGTCTTCCTAGGCCTCTTGGGCGCGCACGGGATCATTCCAAACATCCCATCCTAGCCAAGCGTCAACCCCTGCACGTTTGAGTCTTGAGTCACACTCTGTCCGCACGGTTGGTTTTACCCGGTCAGTGTCATACCACTGGATATATATACCATGCCGGCCATTTTCGAGGCAAGGCTCGGAACTCAAGATCCCTTGCGCAAGCAAAGCGATGAAAGGTCATGCTAAAATCTTGACTCGATCTTGATTTCCGAAGCTACACCTGCACGATGTTCCGTCCCGGATATACATCCATGCTCGCATGACACCATGTCATCACGCCTTTGATACGTCGGCCATGACAATATGACCCACCAACGCCTAACGTCACGCATCCCTTGCGCAAGCAAGGTAAAGAGAGGTCATGCCCAACTCTTGACTCCGATCTTGACTCGGTGGCCGGCTCGGTTCACTATTCACATGGCTAACGCATCAAAACGAACATGACGGGCTCGGTCCTTAGGTTCGATTTTTCTTTTAGGCCGGTGGAAACCGCTTGCACTATAGGACCCTCGCCCGGGCCGTCCACCCCGGGATGTCGAAATACAGGTGCAAAACGAGGGGCTTATAGCCGCACGTATGGTCTCCATCGACCCAGGACCTAGCATAGTTGCGAAAAAGAAGAGCAATCTTTTCCAACCTACCTAGGATTCTGAGAAAACACGTTTTAAATAAATTAAAACAACAAAAAAAAAAAATCATAAATAAAAGAAACGGAAACCGCATGCCACGTGAGCTTTCCCCCTTTTTATCCCGTTAGGCCATTCCTGTGTCTAAACCTTGCCCGTCACCCCCTCCAGCTAACAGAGAGTGGTCGAGAGTACCCGGAACCCGTCTCCCAAAGATCAAACAAAGAAGGTCCTACCTCCTTCCGACTTTGTCACCGGGAGATCCGTCAATTCCCCATGGCCAAGTCGGTGGATAACAACGATGGGAACGGGACCTTACCCCCAAGAAATTTCCCAACACCGGAAGAAGTTTGGCGGTGTCCTCATGGCTATTGAGAAACGTCAAGGTGAGCAACAAGCCTGGATCGAAGGTGCCATGCACCACTTCGGAACCTTAGCCACCCAACCACCCGGGGCTTCCCAAGCCATGATCGCTCCTACAGCCTCTAACGTCTCTCATTGTCTCCCGTAAGTCAACCCGTTACCCTCGTATGAGCCATGCGGTTATGACGTAAGGCCACAAGACCTTCCAGAGGAAAGCCTCGCCCATCCAGCCTCCCGAGGTCCCGGTACCACCGCCGAACAACGAACACATCTCGGTGGGACGCCGCGATTGCAGTGCTTGTCTGGGATGCAATGAACGAGGGCCGTCCTCGACGAAAGAAGAAGCTATCTTCTCAACAAAAGCCGAAAAAGAGGTACGAACTGGTGATCCCACAATCGGAACCCTTGGAGAACCCTCAGAAAGTTTGACTACTATGTCATCTACTCCAAAGAAATCTCCCCTAGTTCTCGCACAGGCCACGGCAATGTTTGCTCCATGATCACCGGGACGAAGCTTCGCACCGCCACCGAAGGCCCGAAGGTCCAGATAATCCAACCCCGTCCCGGGAAGATCTCAAAGCCACTATTGATGCTTCGTAAAAGCCATGACAAGAAACGAATTGAAATGCGCAGCCGGCCTTACGCCAATCGTGCTCCTCCCACCGTAAGCGGGAGAGACAAGCAAAACCACAAGTCCAGAGGTGAATGTTCGACACGTTCCTGGCCAAATCCCGATGAATCCTCCACGGACAGACAAAAGGCCACCATACCCGAGCCACGAATTGAAAAGGGGCCCTACGCCAAAGAAGCCGAAACCTTGGACCCAAAGGTTGAAGATCCCGTCTTGACACAGGCTCAAGCGCACTCAGGCTAACATCTCACTCTGGTCCTTACTCACTTCATCTTATCCGCACAAGCTCAAGTTGGAAGAAAGCCTGGCCTGCACCATGGTTCCCATCACAATGACACCCGATGAAGCGATTCGAGATGATTGGCAACGTCAATTACAAAGCAATATCATCACCTTCACGAGCTCGATCTTCCGAAATTTGGGGCCGACCACAACGAGCCTCTCTACATAACAGCTCAACCGGACGAGCGCCGTCTCCCTCGGGTGTTGGTAGATGGAGGATCATCCATGAACGTCCTTCCAGCCAAAATGATGGATTTGCTAGGGATCAAAGCAACTGATCTAAAACCCTCGACTCAGGCAATCAAGGCATACGACTCAACATCCCGCCCAGTATTGGGAATAGCCACCTTGAACCTTTGGTTTGGAAAACAAATGGTCCCGACGGATTTCCAAGTCATCGACATCCCGATCACATTCACTGCCATTTTGGGACGCCCTTGGCTACACCAGATCAATGGGGTGGCATCCACTCTTCATCAGTGCGTAAAGTTCGTCCAAGGAACAGATCTTACCATCATCTACGGAGATAGCATAGTCAACGAAAGGACCGAAACAAACGGCGTCCCGGTCTTAGAAATCAAACCCGACGATGATGGCATGATGCTAACAGGGTTCACCATCGAAAGCCCAAAAGCCCAAGTGTGCCACATAGACCTGCCTTTGATTTGGGACAAGATCCCTCCCCCGATGAAAATGATGAAGCACATGAACTACATCCCGGGCTCGGCTTTGGGAAAACGCCATCGTGGCACTCAACGTATCATCAATATCAAAGAATGTAATACCCCGCACGGCCCGGGATACTCTCCTACTCCCGAACACATTGCGGAGGACAAGCGAGCTGCGCGAAAACGCTCCACGTATAACAAAAAGAGGCTTGCACGCAATCTCCGATCTTCGTCCTTACAGCTTCGACATGATCAAGTACTTCACAAGGAAGGCCAGCAACTTGGAAGAAGATCCGTAAAAGGGAACAGAGTTAATCGCCGCCAAACAAAGCCGGCCGACAACCATGGACAAGCTCCAAAGCAGTAACCCGGCAAGATTCAGAGGCCTCAAGCCAAATCCCCGTCCGAAGAGCATTCCTCGACACACCGCCCGCCGGATCCACAACCACCACTATTCACAATGAATTTTGGTTCGGAAAACTCCCTCTTTGGCGGAAGAATTCGAAAAACTCTCTCGTCAACACTCCCGCCTTCAACAAGCGAGACGAGTCCGCATTCGAGCTAGTAATGCCCAAGACAAAAGCAAGAGACTCCGCAGACGATGCTTGGGACGAACCACCGCTCCACCTGCTCTTCAAAGAAGAAATCGAGATGCCGGATCTAATCGATTTTGTTTCGATAACTCGTGATAGCAATGATTGGGAGCGGTGACGCAAAGCCTTTCAAGCCCCATCTCCTATCAAGCTCATTGCCACTCAATAACCGGGCCACATTCTCCGGACCTACCGCCAAAGAAAAAGGACATGATCGAACAACTTGGTCTCGACCCTCGAGTCCTAGAGTCTAGTGTCAAAGCTCATCCCGAGTCCATTAGCTTTGAATTTGAGTCTCTCGAGTCATCCGATGGCCTCACGCCGTAAGATTACGAACTCATTGCCAATAATGTATTCCCGTATGCTCTTAATGAATGCTTCGATCTTTCCGAGTATCTCTCTCATTGCATCTTTAACAACCGATAAATTAACTAACACACAAACAAGCTAATAACGATTCACTTGATAAAGAAGCGCATACATTAAACGAACAATACATTAAGCACATCTTTAAGCATGTTGTCAAACGAGAGAAAACCGGGCCCAAGCCGCCGAGGAGGTTTTAACCAAAGTGAATTTGGGAACCGCCAAGAGCCAAAAGAGACGCAAATCGGAAGTTTCTTCACCGGCACAGAGCAAGACGCATTGATCGCACCGCTCAAAGAGTTCGTGGACGTGTTCGCTTGGTCTTACCGAGACATGCCCGGATTAGATCCTAACATTGTAGAGCACCGGATCCCTTGAATCCCGAGGCTAAGCCCATCAAGCAAAAGCTACGCCGAATCAAGCCGTAATGGTCTTTACAAGTCAAAGAGGAGATCGAAAAGATGCTTCAAGGTCGGCTTCATCGGGGTGATTGAGTACCCCACATGGCTCTCCAATATCGTCACGGTCACCAAGGCCAATGGAAAAGTACGCCGTTGCGTGGACTTCCGAGATCTCAACAAAGCAAGTCCCAAGGACGATTTTCCACTACCCAACATCGACATGTTGGTAGACACTCACTGACTAATTTCGAGGTCAAGTCCTTCGTGGACGGTTTTGCCGGTTACAATCAGATCAAGATGGCCGAAGAAGACCAAGAAAAGACAAATTTTCACAACCCTGGGGAACCTATCGCTACACAGCAATGCCGTTCGGACTAAAGAACGCCGGGCTACCTACCAACGGGCAAAGCAACCGCCCTCTTCCACGATATGATCCATAAAGAGATCGAAGTGTACGTCGATGACATGATCGTTCACTCAAAGGGATCAGATGGACAACACCTCGCTGCACTGAGAAAATTCTTCAATCGCCTCCGAAAACACTCAATGAGGCTTAACCCCGCCAAATGCACATTTGGGGTTAGCCGAGGCAAGGTTTTGGGATACATGGTCACCGAGAGAGGCATCGAGGTGGATCCTCAAAAGATCAAAGCTATCATCGAAATGAGACCACCGCAAACTCGCACAGAGGTGAAAAGCTTCATGGGCCGCCCGCAATATATCGCCCGCTCACAACCAATTGACCTCTATGTGCGAGCCAATCTTCAAGCCGATGAAGAAGAACGCCGACATCGAATGGAACTCGGAATGCCAAGATGCCTTTGAAAAAATAAAAGCATACCTTGTGAGTCCTCCGATTCTCTCGTCCTCCCCACGAGGAAAAGCCACTGTTGCTATACCTAATCGTGACCGACACCGCAGCTTGGAGCCATGCTCGTCAAGAAAAGAAAGAGTCACGGGTCGAAACGCCATCTACTTCGTCGCCGAAAGTTTCAAGGCAAATAACTCAATTACTCGGCCCTCGAGAAAACTGGCGCAGCCTGGTATGGGTTGTCGGGAAACTACGGCACTACATGCACACACACACGACACTTGGTTTCCAAAATGGACCCAAGCCAAGTACCTCTTCGACAAACCATCTCTCACACGAGGCTCGCCAAATGGTCTTTCTTCCTGGCGGAATTTGACATCAAGTACGTAAACCAAAAATCAATCAAGGGACGGGCCATGGCTGAACAACTGGCTGATTTCCCAACCGACGAGGCTCGAGGCCCTGAACCACAATTTCCAGACGAGGGAATCTTCGCAATCGAAGGCGAAAACCGATGGCAACTGTTCTTTGACGGAGCGGCCAACCAAAAGGGAAACGGCATCGGTATGCTCTTGGTCGACCCCAAGGATGAGCACACCCCAATTGCTATAAAGCTCAATTTCGAGGTAACCAACAATGCCGCCGAATATGAAGCCTGCGCTGCTGGACTACAAGCCGCACTCGAGAGGAATGTCCAGAAACTCGAAGTTTATGGGGACTCAGCCTTGATCATCAACCAAGTCTCCAACAAGTGGAAAACCATAGACCCAGGCTTGCAAAAATACCATGCCTGCATAGAGGACCTCATCACACAATTCAAAGAGGTCACCTTCCATTACTTGCCAAGAGACCGGAACAGGTTTGCAGATGCCTTAGCCACCTTGGCCTCCCTTGTGGAAATCCCTGAAGGAAAAGCAATCAAACCCTTCAAAGTCGGACGAAAGGAAATTCCTGCCTACTGTTGTGAGATCGAACCAGAACCTAAGCCCGTCAATGAGCCATGGTATAACCAGATTTTCCAATACCTCAAGAACGGGGAAACCACCTTCATGAACAAGGAAGGACAACACACAGAAGGGGTCAAAACCAAGAGCATCATGGCTCTAAAACGCCTTGCCTCTCACTTCGTCATCCTCGGGGACATGTTATACAAGAAACGCTACCATGGGCCACTCCTACGCCGCGTCGCCCAAGAAGAAGCGTACAAGTTCATGAACGAAGTCCACAACGGGGTTTGCGGTCCCCACATGAACGCCAGTGGCCCCGATGCAAATCATTCTCGGGATGGGCTACTACCGGATCTCCATGGAGGCAGCATTGCATCCACTTTGTCCGAAGCCGCGACAAGTGCCAACGGTTCTCCAACCTCAATCATCTACCACCCCACGATCTCTACCGCATGACTACACCTCGCCCTTCGCCACTGGGAATTGACGTCATCGGGAAAATCGCTCCGTCGCAAAGAATCGGTCACGAGTTCATCTTAGTAGCCATCGACTACTTCACCAAATGGGTCGAAGCCAAGTCCTACAAGGTACTCACCTCCAAGAAGGTCGCACATTTCCTCAAGGAAAACATCATATGCCGATACGGCATCCCAAATGAGGTCATATCGGACAACGGCTCACACTTCGAAGGGGAATTCAAATGCATCGTCGGGCTGAATTCAAGATCACACGTCACAAATCTTCTCCCTACCGGCCACAAACAAACGGCGCCGTGGAAGCAAAGAAACAAAACCCTCGAACGGATCATCCGAAAAATGACCACCCGAGGACGAGATTGGCCCGAGAAGCCGCACCTTGCACTTTGGGGCTACCGCACATCGGGCCGAACAGCCACGGGAGAAACCCCATTTGCCCCGACATACGGGATGGAAGCAGTCCTTCCCATCGAGCTAGAAATTCCCTCACTCCGAGTGCCAGCTGGAAAATGACATCAACGAAGTCGAATGGCTCCGAAGCCGACATGACGAATTGGCTCGCTAGATGAGCGACGACTAAAGGCCACGGAACACGTCCGAGCCTATCAAAGCAGGATGGCTAGAGCTTTCGACAAGAAAGTCAAATCCCGAGACATCGTAGAAGGTGACTCAGTACTCAAAGAAAAGCCTCCCACTCGAACCAACCCACTCGGGAAAATGGGAACCCACATGGATCGGCCCTTTCGTGGTTCAAAAGATCTTCTCCGGAGGCGCCATGAAGCTACCGTACCTAGACGGCAATCCCTTCATGAATCCAAATAACGGAAGCAAACTTCGCAGATACTTCGCCCGAAGAAGAACAACTGTGCATCTCTTGGCACTCCATGTAGTGTCGAACTACGCACACCGAGCCCTCTAGTCCTGGGGAACGTAGGCAACCTTAATTGGTCCTGGTCTAAAAATACACAAAAAGTCAAAAGTTTGAATGTCAACCAAGACCTCCATCAAGCTCCGCACTTTTCAAGAACACGCCCCAAAGAAATCACCTTGACCAAGTCAAACGACGCGGCAACATCAAAGGACATCCGAGGGTCACTCAAGATCAAACGACCGACTCATGTCTACTTCCAAGCCAGGGCTTGTCTTCGCCCTCACGCGCTTCAAAAAAAAAAAAAAAAAAAAAAAAAAAAAAAAAAAAGAGAGCTCGAGCAAGGGCTCACAAAAAAAAAAAACAATAAATAAAAGAAGCTCAGCGTAAGCCGCAAAATTGAGGTCAAGAGCCCCACGCCAACAAGCGGCAAGGAAGCTACGAAAAGACCGTCGTAACGACTTGTCGTGGGAGCATTCAACCTCTCGCCCAAGCACAAAGCCTCAAAGAAAGGGGATTGCCGTCGGCCTGCACCGCTTCGGGCCCGCAAATGCAATGTAAAAGTCCAAAGATGGACGCCGACAAAGTGCACAAATGTGAAGCAAAGGCAAACAAAAGATCTTGCGTCTCGACAAAGCTTTAAAAGTAAATCACAAATCACTAACGGTTACAACATTTCTTGATGAGTTCAAGCACGGTCTACTCTCAAGTTCACAACATGCTAAAAGACAACTTAATACATTTAACTAATAATGTGTTTGCAATGCAATGAATGGATACCTAGGAGGTCATTCCGCGCCATCTCGCGCTTGTCCCCTCGCCATTCTTTCCTTTCTTCCCTCGTCCCGGCGAGTCTTCTTTCGCTCCACGTGAACCAACTCTCGCGTCTCTCGCCCAGAGATCCGGGGTCCTCCCCGTAGAGTCAAATAATCCAAGAGCTCTCGTGGCTTCATTCGCCCGTGCTTCGGCTCGGATCTCCTCCTGCGAGTCCGTAAAAGAGGACCTCTCCTCGTCGCCGGTCGACTCTAGTCTCGTAGTCAAACAAAGCGTCTCCCGTCACATCCAAAGGGTCGACTGTGCTTCGGCACTCCTAAGGCAATAGCTACTACGGCAACCGGGTCCTGCACCGCTGCACGCCTTCTCTCCAAGACCACTTGGGATCGCCCAACACGCCGCTCATACTGTGCCGATACCGAGTCGTCAATACAACGCTCCCGACGTCTAAGGAGTACCACAGAGGGAAAGCGGAATACTTCCATACCCTCGTAAAATACAAGAAGGCACCCGAAGCCGCCATACGTAGGGAACTACCTCCGCAGCAGCAAGGTCATCCCACCCCAACAAAGGCTCTCGCTTCATCCCAAACCGCCGGGAAACAAGCGACGGAATATAGAAGGAGGACCAAGACAAACCCGGAACTCGACAACGCAGACCCTTCCCGCAAGATCCTCCCGGTCTCAATCCTCCAGCCAAGGAACCCACCGGATCTCGATGCGTACCAAGCCGTGCCATCCATCTCTCCTGTGCGGACCGATCCATATCCAACACAAGAGGTCGCCGAGCAAAGGACCACGGGCTAAACGACGTCGGAGCCTCGGGCATGGCCTGAAGTCTCTCTCGCAGCCACAAGGTGAGTAAAGCGGGGCTTCCCCTCTCATAAAACGATCCCTGCCGCTGCACGGTCGATACCATGAAGAGTCTCCCCAAGACCAACGGGACAATATCCTCTCCAGCCTCTGCAAAGGCCCTACCACATCTAGCAAAGCGCCATCACAAATGCCAAGGGAACTAACCGTAAAAGCGTCGCCATCACGCACAAGGCAAATACATCCCAAGAGACGTCACTCTCATCATCAACCATGAACCGCTCCTATAGCACAGTAAATGTCGATATGACCCGAAGCAAGGATCATGCCCCGCACTTCTTCCAACGAAGTACGAAGAAAGTCCGCAAGCTTCACGCTCACAAAGAAGACCACCAACCAAAGGAAGCGAGATGGCCTCCACCTCCGGCCCTCCAATCAAAGCCCGAAAATCTTCAAAAGTGGGCACCATTTCATTGTAGGAGAAACAAGACACGTGCCTCCTAACATCCTGTAACTTCGCGCGGGCACCCGCAACAAATCCCAATCAGAACCAACTCCTTAAAAGACCAAACCGAGCAAAGACGAAACCTTACCTCGAAAGCCCGTCTTCGATGCCTCATACGGCGCCGCATCCACGTTTTCAACGCTCAAGGAAGTGTGCTTGCCTCTCCCGCGAAAGCCTCGGCAAAATTCTAGGGACATACGAAGAATCCATGGCAAAAATGGAGGTTCCTAGAGAAAATGGGGAAGAAAGCTCGAAAATGGCCGCAAATGGGGAAATGAGGAAGAAACAGCACTGAAAGCATTTATGTCCTTCCCAAAAGCAAGGTTGGTCCGTACGGACCTCTTTGCATGCTAAGTATGTCCGTACGGACCTCTTTGCAAACAACCCATTTCCCGTAAAACAAGATACAAAACCACCGTCCCCAAAGAAACCTTGCTCCAAACACCCAAACACCGGCCAAAGCCATTCCCGGCAAACCAACACTACCCACAAACGCACTCTCAGCTCATGTGGCATGTACGAAAAAAAAAATAATAATAGCAACAATTTCTAGGACAATTCCCGGAATCACAAAAATAAATGACATTACATCTTAAAATAAAATACTGTTTGCCATGCAAATACATGTGTTTTATTACAGTGTACCCAAAAATGTCTGTTGCTAAACAAAAAAAAAGAGAGAGGGATATGAAAAGAGGGAAAGCAAATGAATACTACTCGTAATCCTCATCATCATCATCCTCGCCAAGATCCTCCAAAGAAAAGTCGGGCATCCCAGCGAACTCGCCGTCACATCCTCATCGTCGGAATACCGAGCACCCGCCCGAGGCTCCCACGAGAAGTACTCGAAGGATCAAATCCGGCGAAAGGATCAAAGAAAGAAGGCTCGAGGAACCCTCACCCGTGCGCCGTGCGGAGGCATGAACCGATAAAAGGGCCGCTCCTCGAAGGCCCCGCAGCCTCCCGAAGACGCCCCGGCATCCATGCTATGCCGCCCCCTCAAAGGCCCCTCCCGCTGCGGCTCCGGCTCGGCTCTAGGCGGAGGAACGTCCACGAGAATGCCTCGAAGGCATAGGCTCGACAGCCGGCACACGACGCGAAGACCGACAGACACCTTCGACGCCATCTTCTTAGCGAAGGAGCGCATCGCCACGTAACGGCGAGTCAAGCATATCGTAGGCTCTCCCCGGGACTCCGCACCAACAAGAAGCCAAGGAAACGCTCATCAAATGCGCTTATACTCAACAACAAAAAGAGAAAACGCAGTAAAAGATGCCAAGATGGAAAAGAGTCGACACTCACCGATCTGTCGGGGTCCACTCGTATGCAGCAGAGCTGCTCGGGAACGGGTACAGACACCCCCATCCTCGATCCGTCCCCGCGGACGTACGTGAAATCCGGTCCCGGCATCGGAACCTCGGGGGAGCACTGCGGGCCAGCCTCTCTCTCCCGCGCGCACTGGGGCGTCCTCAGCTTCCTCCTCACGAAGGCCCCGTACTCCTCGCCGTATAAAATGAACTCCTCGGCGCCCACACCGCCCAGGTACCTCTCAAAATCAAGCACATCCATGTCCCGGGAATCAAGCATCCCAAAGGGAGGGTCCCTCGGAGCCACGGGAAGCACACCAGGGCCATGCCGCGAAGACTCGCTCCCCTGTGCACATGGCGTCACAAGTCAAGCCTCGCAAAGCATCTTCCGCCGCGCCGTCACCTCGGAGCCCTCAAACTCATCCCCTCATACCGAGTCCACGGAACAAGACAAACCCCTCACGGCTATCCCGCTCCAAACGCTCCCCGCACATCCCCATAGGCGATGGTGAGCTTCCCCGCCGGGTCCTCCTCTTCCTCGCCGTACGGGCCCATCCCAAAGATAAAGGTGGTACGCAAAGAATGCCCCTGTGGATCCCTATCCCACGGGAAGCACCGGAAAACCTCATAAAACCACACTCGCGACAAAAACAGAGAAGGCTCGGTGCAAAAGACAACGGAGAAAAGACAAGTTGCTAAATCAAAACAAAGAATAAACTCATACCTCCAAAGCAAAGTCAAAGCAGCCAACGAATCAAGCACCCCCGCTAAACCGGTCCAAGGAGAAGTAGAGCTCGCCCAAGCCCGCCTCGCCCCAAGCAATGTCGTGCACCCTATCCAGATCGGTCAAGCTCTCCAACAGCAAAGGGAGGCTGCGGTCGCGTGGTTCGAGAACAAAGTCTCTGACAAAGTGCATACCACAAGAAGGAGCGCGCCAACCGCTCCATTGCCACCCGGCCGGTACCCGGATGTAGGCCCCAATACCGGCCGTGATCCTCATCTCCACGTCGCCAGACAAAGATCCCTGTGCCCTCGCGAGGACGAGGCTCAAAGCCCAGCAGCTCGGTCAACACCACATCGTAGATCATATCTCTCCACCGTACATGTGCTCCCACTTTGAAGGAGAGCCCGGTAATAGCAAAGCAAAATCGGCTGGCGTCACCGTCACCTCGCCCCCACTCGTGTGGAAGGTGTGGGTGGTATCCCACCAATACTCGGATAAACCCAGGAAGACACTCTTGTTCTTCCTCGTGTCAGACACTCCAGCCAGGTTCTCAACGAACACACCTAGGCCATCAGCGTAAGACCGGTCCTCGCCCACTTCAACGGCAAATCAACCACCGGCCGTCAAGCGTAAGACCGGTCCTCGCCCACTTCAACGGCAAATCAACCACCGGCCATCAGCGTAAGACCGGTCCTCGCCCACTTCAACGGCAAATCAACCACCGGCCATCAGCGTAAGACCGGTCCTCGCCCACTTCAACGGCAAATCAACCACCGGCCGTCAAGCGTAAGACCGGACCTCGCCCACTTCAACGGCAAATCAACCATCGGCCATCAAACGTAAGACCGATCCTCGCCCACTCCAACGGCAATTCAACCAACGCCCGCTCAACGGCAATTCAAGAAGGAGCCAACACCTCCCAGCACGAATATCAAGGCGCAAGACGCCTCCAAACGCTCAACGACAACTCAACCACTGGCCCTCAAAAGAGGTCCGAAGTCATCTTCCCAACAGAAAAGGGCCCCTACAAGGTCATGCATCCCCAGCAATTCAAGCACCGGCAGTCAGATGTAAGCCCGAACTTCGCCCACCTCAACGGCAAAACAAGCACGCGAAGGAGCCAACACCTCCGAGTACAAGTCCCAAGGCACGAAGCGCCTCCCAAAACGCCAAATGGTGAAGCAATCATCGGCCATCATCCTTGCCCACTTCAAACGGCAGCTCAAGCACCGGCAGTCCTCGTAAGTCCGACCTTCTACATCAACATGCAAAAACACAAATGGCATCTACGCCTCTCGAATCACAAGGCAGCCACGCCTCCACAACCGCCGCCAGATGACGATTCAAAGTCCTCCAGCGTGGCACCAACCGCCGCCAGATGACAATTCAAAGTCCTCCAGCGTGGCACCAACCGCAATCAGAAGACGATTCAAGTCCTCACAACTATCTCCGGCCCGGAAGGCCTTAAACCACCCGATTAGGAAAATCGTAAAACTTCCATCCCAGACGCCACCACGCCCTTATCACCGACCTATACGGTCACCCAGACGCCACCACGTCCTTATCACCGACCTATACGGCCACCCAGACGCCACCACGTCCTTATCACCGACCTATACGGCCACCCAGTGACGCCACCACGTCCTTATCATCCGACCTATACGGCCACCCAGACGCCACCACGTCCTTATCATCCGACCTATACGGTCACCCAGACGCCACCACGTCCTTATCACCGACCTATACGGCCACCCAGACGCCACCACGTCCTTATCACCGACCTATACGGCCACCCAGACGCCACCACGTCCTTATCATCCGACCTATACGGCCACCCAGACGCCACCACGTCCTTATCATCCGACCTATACGGTCACCCAGACGCCACCACGTCCTTATCACCGACCTATACGGCCACCTGTGACGCCACCACGCCCTTATCACCGACCTATACGGCCACCCAGACGCCACCACGCCCTTATCGCCGACCTATACGGCCACCCAGACGCCACCACGCCCTTATCACCGACCTATACGGCCACCCAGACGCCACCACGTCCTTATCACCGACCTATACGGCCACCCAGACGCCACCACGTCCTTATCACCGACCTATACGGCCACCCAGACGCCACCACGTCCTTATCACCGACCTATACGGCCACCCAGACGCCACCACGCCCTTATCATCCGACCTATACGGCCACCCAGACGCCACCACGCCCTTATCATCCGACCTATACGGTCACCCAGACGCCACCACGTCCTTATCACCAACCTATGCGGTCACCCAGACGCCACCACGTCCTCGCCACCGACCTCGGCGGTCACACGACACTTCAGTGGCACCACCACGCCCGTATTCACGTAACACTCACCCCACACCCGAACTACGACTGTGCTTGATTCCCGCTGTGGATACGTAGGAATCCTATCACATGGTCCACCCTATTGACCTAAACGGTCACCCAAAAGGACACCACCACGTCCTCACTTTGACCCTCACGGTCACTTCCTCTCCCAAAGACGCGATCCAGATTAGGACCCTTATCTTATCGGCGACCCCACTTCTTTCATAAGTGACGTCGTCGAGGGGCTTCGTAAGTACCCCAACTGGATCACTCCCTTTCAAACACACGGGAAACACCGTAGACTCATCCACGCAGCCTCGTGGACCTCTCTCACTCAAAACCCTCTCAAAACCCTCTCAAACCCCCAACCAAACCAAGGGAGGAGCCTTTCTGGGATAAAAAGGGACAAAAGGACCTTTGGGGAATTTTCAGGAAATCAGAAAAGCAATTAAGGTCCGTACGGACCTCTTTGTTTTAATCATTACGAAAATCCCCTTAAAGTCCACGAGATTCCCTCAAATCCCGGAAATCCATCATTACCTAAGAGGTCCGTACGGACCTCTTGCGCTTTCCACTACTATAAATAGAGGGCTTCCCCTCCTCATTTTTACACACCTCCCACTTCTCTCTTCCTCCCTAAGCCTTCTCGGCTCCCCTTCTAAGACCTTTCGAGGCATTCCCGCCCCTTCGGATCCTTCCGAGGCCTTCCGAGCCCCTCGAGGTGCTCCGAAGCCTCTCCGAGCGCTCCCGAGACGCTCCCGCTGCCCCGAGGCACTCTCGAGGTACTCGAGGCCCCTCGTGGTACTCCGAGGCCTTGCCTCGGTCTTTCCCACGGTGTCCCGCTCTTTCCGAGTCAAACCGGCGATCCCAAACCTTGCCGAACCTCCGCCCGAATCCAACCAACGATTCCAACGCACGCCGAACCTCTCGCCCGACCGATCCCGACGATCCCCACGCACGCCGAACCTCGCCCAAACGCAGCCTACGCTTTCAACTCACGCCGAAACTCGTCCGCGGACAACCGGCATCCCCGAAGCAATCCGGAACGCTACTCCGACCTCAAACACTATTCCCCTGCGGAAGACAGACACGAACCAACATTGGTAAGGCTTCCTTCCTATTCTATTTCAATACATTTCAATACAATGTAGACATCCGATACAGCATGCATTTTTAAAAGCACACACACACACACACAACTTTTTAAAGGATATTAGGGGTATCCGAAAGACTCGTTTTACGAGGCGACTCGGGTGAGCTCTAATATTCTAATATTCTCTTCCCGAGGAGTCATCTGACCTCCGAACTCAAAATCTCATCACACAAAAACAGTTTAAAATTTATCTTTAAACTGATGCCCTTTTTCAATGTTTTGGGCTTAATAAAAACGGCGTGGCGACTCTACGAATGCGAAAACAAACGGCGAGACACCTCCAACGCGAAAGATGCCAGATGCCGGGGCCGCGAGGCCTGCTCGGATCCGGGTAATTTCAATTCCCAACAACCGTAGACCCAAGAAGTTCATACAATGTTCCCACCTTCTTTCCCTTCAGTGCAACCAATTCACCTTTAGTAGCCAATAGTTCACCATTAGCAATGGTGCAGCTATATCCAAGACTATCCAAGGTACCTAAGGAAATCAGGTTTTTCTTCAAATCAGGAACGTGCCGGACGTTGTGCAACTTTCTGACTACCCCATCGAACATCTTAACCATAATAGTCCCAATTCCGACAACCTTGCAAGCAGCATTGTTTCCCATAAAAACTGATCCACCAGTAATAGTTTTATAGGAACAGAACCATGCCCTGTTAGGACTAAGATGATAAGAACACCCCGAGTCCAAAATCCAATTGTCACGAATTTTGGAGCCCGAATCACAAGCAGTAAGAGCATCACAATCACTGTCATCACTAGTGTCTTCATGTACCACTCCAGCTTCACCCTTGCCCTTAGTGGTTGTATCCTCTTCCCTTTTAAAACCTCTCCGATTAGGGCAATACTTTCAAATGTGTCCCTTCTCCTTGAAACTATGACATATCACATTCTTTTGCCATTCACTTGAACTTGACTGACCAGAATTTCTTGAATTCAATCCTTTCCCTGACTTCTTACCGCCTTTAGCAATTAAGCCTTCACCTTGAGATTCAGCACTTTGAGAAATAAAGTGCGTTTCGATAACCTCACGACTTAATAAAGCAGACTTGATCTCTTCAAAATCAATCTCTTCCTTGCCATACAAAACAGTCTCGCGAAAGTGCATGTATTCCGACGGTAGAGAACAAAGCAATTTTACCGCCAATTGCTCATCATCAATTTTGACATCGACATTCTTCAAGTCCATGACCAAGCCATCAAACTCATCAAGATGTTCCTCCAAGGACCCACCCGCTTTGAGTTTACACTCCTCGAGTTTCTTCAATAGTAGCAACCTGTTACTAACGCTCTTAGTCATGTACAATTGCTCAAGCTTAAGCCAAAGCCTTGCCGCAGTCTTCTCTTCTACAACCTCTCTTAATACCTCATCTTTGAGGCTCTATTGTAAGAGAGATAAAGCCTTTTCATCCATATCATCAAATTGTTCATCCGTCAGACTTTCCGATTTCTTTGCCTTCCCAAGCAAAGCCTTGACGCAATTTTTACCCACCAAAATTGCTCGCATCTTTACTTTCCATAGCCCAAAGTTAATCTTGCGATTAAACTTCTCAATCTCGTACTTCCCAGACATCTTTAATCAATCAAGCAATATAGGACCCCTCTAAACCAAGCTTTGATACCAATTGTTGGGAAACAATGGCCTATAATTGCTATGCAAAGATGAACACAAATGAAATAGAAATACGAAAACAATAACAAGCAAAGAACACAGAGATTTACGTGGAAAACCCCTCAAAACAAGAGGAGTAAAAAACCACGGGCGACGGAGAACAATCCACTAAATCAATCAAGAGTACAAGGAGATGATCAAGGTGAAAAACAATCACACAATCTCACAATCTCTCAATGGTGAATCCCTAGCAAGTTTCTATCTCTCTCTATTCAAGGTTACAGGAGAAACAATGACAAACACAATATATTTATATCTAGGGCAAACTTCACGGCTGCACAGGAAACAATCAGGCCCGGCCCATGCTTGACGACGCCAGGCGCACGCACCAAACAAGGCCAGGCGCCGGTCTGGGAAGACCACAAACCAAGGCCAACATACGGCCCTAATTGAAGCGCCCGCCTGAGACAGGTTGATGCGGCCGCCTCAAGGCCAGAAACACGGCCTCCCTCCTCGGCCACTGGTGCGCCCGCCTCGGCCAGATGGGGCGCCCGCCTCGGCCCCTCAACACACGCAGCATCACAGCAACACTCAGCAGCACAGCAACTGCAATCCTTGCCCAAGTCCATTGCCCAAACCCATTTTGTCAATAATTGAGAGTCACTCAACAGAGCAGAATCTGGCAAAGATTAGACAGAGTGCTGGTTAATGGAGAGTTTGTGGTGAAGCATGGCCAACTTAAAGTAACTCATTTGGCAAGGTTTGCCTCGGATCATTTCCCTATGTTGCTAGAATTGAAGGATCTCCCAAAGCCCAAGAGTGTTTTCAGATTTCAAAAGATGTGGGTGGACCATCCCAACTTCATGCAATTTGTTACTCAAGTTTGGAATTCTGTGCGAAGAGAGGAGACAGCTGTGGGATGTTTACACAAAAAGTTATACCATCTAAGGAGAGCTCTTAAAGGGTGGAATTGGAATGTTATTGGAGATATAAAGAAAAAGATGGCTATTTTACAGGATGAAGTGATAAGATTAGAGGAGGTTCTGCAGCATGGAGGTAACAGAAACGTGGAGGAGAACCTTCAAAATGTTAAAGGGGAACTATATACAGTGTTGAAATGGAATATGGATATGCTGCAACAGAAATCTAAGACAAATGTGGCTGCAAGAGGGAGATAGAAATAGTGCTTTCTTTCATGCTTGTATTAAAGAAAGGAAAAGGAGGAATAAGATCAAAATCAAGCTGGTAGATGGTACTTGGTGTGAAAATGAGCAAGAAATTGGGGACTTGGCAGTTTTGTATTACTCCAACACTTTTACGTCTACTGAACATCAATTGGATGATTCTCTGTTTGATCATGTGGAAGTTAAGGTTACTGAAGATATGAATAATAGCATACAGGCTATTCCAGAGGAAGAAGAGATATGGAGAGCTATAAAATCTTTAAATCCTGACAGTGCCCCAGGTTGCGATGGTTTCACAGGTTCTTTTTTTCTAAAGTGCTGGTCAATCATTAAGCCAGAGGTGATAGCTGCCACTAAAGATTTTTTCAATGGTCAGATTATGCACAATGGATTCTCGTCTAATGTGATTGTGCTTATCCCTAAAGTTGATAATCCTGAGGACTTCAAGGATATTAGACCTATCAGTTTATGCTCTTTCTTCAGCAAGATTCAATCTAAAATCATTACTTTGAGATTGGCTGATTTCCTCTCAGATTTGATCTCCCCAGAACAAGCTGGGTTTGTGAAGGCAAGAAGTATACAAGAGAACATTGCGTTGGCTCAAGAGTTAGTGAACAGAATCGACAAAAGAGTGGCTGGTCACAATGTCATTTTTAAACTTGACATGTCCAAAGCTTACGATAGATTGGAATGGGATTTTTTACTGAGATCTCTGGAGGCTATTGGTTTCAATGAGACTTGTATCAGCCTATTCAGAAGAATTCTGGAAGGGAATAAGTATTCTATCAGAATTGAAGGAAAATCGTATGGCTATTTTGAATCTACTAGAGGTGTTAGGCAAGGTGATTGACGTAGCGGAAGACTTGGATAACGATTAATCGATGAATTTCGCTCGAGAAACTCAACAATCAATCAACAATTTTCGCTCGAGAAAATTGAAAGAGAATGAATTCATTCATAAAATATCAAAACTGAGTATTCAAACCCTAAAACAAGGTATAAATGTGATGGCCCAAACCCTAATTTGAAAAAACCCTAAAATAATCCAAAAGACGAAAATGCCCAAAAACTAGTAAAAACGGATAGAAAGCTTCGTCGGGCCTTTTGAGGCCTTTAGAAGCATTTTTCGGCCTTTTTTTGGCCTGCTCATGGGGCTTTGCCCATGAATCTTGTTCCTCTCGTCGAGACGGTCGTTTTGATATGCTGTGCGTCCCGTAACTCCTCCGGAATCAAAAGTTACGCCCGTTTCCGCGTTGACGCTCAAACGACTCCATAAATGACTCCGCAATTGTGTCCGCATCAGTGATCCTCTATCCCCTTTGCTTTTCATTCTGGCTCAAGAGATTTTGTCTTTGAATATCAAAAGAGGCCTTCAGATAGGCCTATTCAAACCTTATAATCATGGCAGGGGTGGTTCAGATGTTACCCATTTGTTATATGCTGATGACATGGTTATTTTTTGCAATGGGAAGCAAAGATCCATTGAGGGCCTAAGGGAAATCTTGAGCAAATATGAAGCTTCCTCTGGGCAGTTAATTAACTTAGAGAAGAGTGGTTTTTACACTGCTGCAAGAGTTAATGGTAAAGACAGAGGGAACATTGCTAGATGGTCAAGGTGTCAACAGAGTAATTTTCCGATGAAATATTTGGGGGTTCCTCTTTTTAAAGGGAGAATGAAGAGAGAATATTTAAGACACCTAGCGAGAGCCATAACAAGAAGAATAGAGGGATGGAAAACAAGATTGCTGAGCATGGGAGGGAAGTTGACTCTGTTGCAATCTATATTGAATAGTATTCCTATATATACTATGGGAGTCCTCAAATTGCCTAAGAAGGTGATATCTCAGTTGAACAGTCTATTTGCTGCTTTTTTGTGGAATAATGGAGGGGAACAAAAGGCCCATTGGATTGCTTGGAAAAAAGTTTGTAAACCAAAGGAAGGAGGTCTGGGAATCAGAAATCTAGGGGAAATAAATGAAGCTTTAAGAGCAAAATTAGCTTGGTCAGCTTTGCAGCAGCAATCTCTATGGTCAAAGTTTGTGAATGACAAATTTCGGAGACAGAAAACAACTGTGTCTTCTCACATATGGAGGTCAGTGGTGGGAATTATACCTGAGTTGGAACAACACAGTGTCTGGGAAATAGGTGAAGGTAATCGAAGCTTTTTGAATGACAACTGGATTGGCACAAGGATTGGGGGAGGATCTGATAGTAACCTGACAGTTAGAGAAGGTTTGCAACAACTTGATGAGATTCTTCCTTTCATTCCTTCAGAATATCATGAGGCTATAAAAAGGGTCAAGCTATCCCCAAATGAAACTGACGTGTTGAGATTCAAATTATCCAAATCAGGGAATTTTGAGTCTGGAATATGGTGGGATTTTATAAGAAAGAAAGAGAATAAAGTTAATTGGGGGAAAAAGATTTGGCATAAATGCATTCCGTCGAAAGTAAGTTGTTTTGGTGGAGATTAATGTGGAATGGGCTTCCTGTAGACAGCAATTTACAGAATAGAGGTATAACAATGGCTTCAAGATGTCTCTACTGTACGGAAAACCATCAACAAGAAACTACTCAGCATTTGTTTCTTGAGTCTGAGTGTGCTAAGAAGATATGGGAGTATGTAGCAGACATTTTTGGTAAGAGTAATACCTATACAAGTTTCTCAAATTTATGGGATGCCTGTATGATTAATAATTCTAGAAGATCTCAGCTTGGCCTTATAAAGTTAGGGGTGCTTCTTTTCAGTTGCTGGGAATTATAGAAAGTGAGGTGCAAGATGAAATATGAGGAGAAGCCCATTATAATTCAAGAGGTCTTAAAGCAAATCAGGAATGATTTACAGGAGATGTGCTCCATATTTCTTCCAAAGACTAGCCATAAAGATGGAGACTTGAACATCATGAGACAGTTAAATGTGACCATTAGAACCCCAAAAGCAAAAGTAGACAAAGCAATCAGGTGGGAAGCTCCTAAGTCACACAAGTATAAACTGAACACTGATGGCTCATCGAAAGCTGGAGTTTGCACCGGAGGTGGTGTTATAAGGGATGATAGAGGGGCTGTTATATCAGCTTTTTCAAATTTCTATGGAAATACAATACATGGAATATAAACAAACCACTATCCTATTTAGACTTCCATTGTTAAGCACATTGTGTATGGAAAGTATTGTAGGATTATTTTGATGGTTTGGGTCTACAATATATGATAACAAGTAAAAGACTACATTATAAATGGTAGATTCAACAACAATGATTCATGTTAGAAGACTTTAAAATGAAAGATTATGTGTTTTGGTGTTTGGAAGGAGATCTCACCAATATTGGATTTTTTTCTATCTTCCTATAGTTGGATTTTGTTGTGAAATTGTTTGATTTGTTTAAGGTGATTAAGAAGGAAAAAATTCTGCTTTCACTTAGGCAGAATGTCCCATAATGCTCAATCTTCTCAGATTTTTCTTATCCCAAATGAAAGAGCAAGAGGGCTGTATTTATAACCTCTGAAAATGACAAAGAGGTCTGTACGGAATTTCTTTTCCTTTTGCAAGGTGATCCGTGCGGACCAAGATTTGAAGTCAGTTGTTAGGACCTAACTTTGATCAATGTCTTAGTTAGTTGGTTTTGATAAAGGAATATATATATAGAACAGGGTTTATATCAAAAGAGGAAGACTGTCAGTCATGATCCTCTTCTCTGACAGCTAAGTCCATGACTGACCAAATCAAACTTCATATTCATTCCTCAGTGTATTCGATGACCATGAGTTTGATAGTTATGATTCTGTTGTATACAATGATTACAATCAATCAAAAACTTGAATCATATTCACTCTCTAAGTCATCAAGATCATCAAAGTGCATCTCAGTCCTTATTAGAGAACATCTCTGATAGCTAAGTCTTGTATGATCTGACAGCCATGACTTCATTCCTCTGATAGCCATCACTTTGTCTCAATCTCTGTTACCACAATCTCAACCAAAGTGGAACCTGGATCTTAAGAGCTGTCAAGTTCACCAATGAAGACCAATGAAGACCACTGAAGACCTTCTAGAAGCTCTCAGTTCAAGCCACAGCTCAAGCCAGCTCTTGAAGACCTGCATGTGGACAAGAATGACAAAGACCAGTCAAGGCTCATTAATGTAGCTGCAACAGTCATATTCCAACGGCTACATTGAAGGGTATAAATAGAGGAGTTCATCCTCTACACAAAATAACTGAAAAATACTCTTTTTCACAGTCCAAAACCTTTCCCTCACACCCACACACACCTCCTGTAATTCACACACACACTCACCAATCCTTTCCCTTTAAACTCTGTTCCAAACCAAACCCTCACCCCAAAACCTTTGCCTCCATAACAAAACACCCCTTAGTGTGTTAATTCACAAATTCCAAAATCCTAAGACTGTACTTTAGGTGTAGAATCAGTTTGTAATCACTCAAGACTGTACTTTGAGTGTATTATTTGTTTTGTAAAATCTTGAGACTGTACTTCAAGTTGTAAAAACACTTAAGACTGTACTTTAAGTGTATCCCTAGTTGACTGTACTAATTAGGAAGAGGAAGTTCAAGGAACTTGCCTGAATCAATCATTTGTAATTTTTGTTGATTAAAGATTATAATAAAATTGATCTCACTTGTCAAGATTGACAGGTGGGGGTGGATGTAGGAGGAGTGAACTCGAACCACTTTAAATTCTCTGTGTTATTACATTTTTGCAATCACATTCACACACTTGCATTATTTCTTTGTGTTTCTTATCCTATCATTATTTCAAATCTCTCTTATTCCGCTGCACAATTCAACTATCATCTGACAGCTAAGCCAAAACCATAGCTGTCTGATCATCTGCATATTAACAAAGGGCCTTTCAATTGGTATCAAAGCTTGTCTTCACATTCAAAAGTCTAACAACTTGTGAAGGATTCTCTTCAAACCCACCATGCCTCAACCAAGAAGAAATAATGAGAAAGACATCCCACACATTGACGACTGTGGATCTTTTGAGATCTATGCTTCAAAAAAAAAACATACCTTGATGCAAACGGTATATGGAATTGGTATGTTCTAGAGAATGAAGTGTCCTACCCAACTCAAATCTGTACTGATGGAGGACCTAGTAAGATCAAATCCCCAGAAACATGGTCTGAAGCTGAAAAGCAATTGATAAGTGTAAACTTGAAAGTCAAGAACATTCTTCAAAAGAGTGTAAATGACTCTCTTGCACAAGAAATTGCTAAGGAACCAAATGCCGTATCAAAGACGGGCTCTTATTCAAACCAAGTTCACTAAACACTCCAGTGTTAGGACACAAAACTTGTACAACTTGCTTAGGCAATTAGACAACTTCAAGTTCTACCTGGAGAAAAGGTGAGTCTTTGCTCGACCAAGGTTTGAGAACCTTGTTAGATCAATTGCCGACCATGGAAAAACCTTTGAACAACAAGATCTCTCGCCTCAAGATTTACTCAAATCATCCTCAAGAATATGAAAAGGTAGCATTACCTATTAGAGAAGGATCTGAATGGAGCACCATGACAGTTGAGCAATATTTTGGAAAGCTTGAAGCTTATGAATTGAAAGGTATGATAAAAATTCCATCAGTCCCTTCCATTTCACAAACCTTAGCTTTAACTACACAAGAAACCGTCCACAAGCCAATCACTCACCAAGACATTGAGACCAATGTCAACAATGCCCTTCAAAAGATAAACATCGGCTCCAAACCTGTCAAAGAAACAGGATCTCCCAAGAAGACATTCCAAGCCTCATTTCCATGGTACATCGAAATGCCATGAAATTTCAAAAGAAATCTTTTGACAAAAAAATCAATCCCTCCACATCTGATGCTCAGCAAGACAACTACAAGAAGACAATTGATTGCTTCAATTTGTGGAAAGCAAGGACATTACTCATCCGATTGCCTGAACCAAGGAAACCTAGTGGACAATAATACGGCTAAGAAGATGACCTACTCAAAAGAGATCATTCACGGTTCTAAGTGCAAGCTGCTTCAATTGCTCCAAAAATAAACATGACAAAAACAAAGAGCAAGTCATGATTGCCGACTCATCAAAATTCGGTGATGAAGAGTATGTGTCAAGTGATGACTACGAAATTGAAGGAGAAGAAGCCATGATATGCCTTATAGCCGAAGATGAGGAAGAATCGACAATGAGGAAGAGATGGAAGCACTTTGTCAGCTGGCGATGAACTAAAAGAGGTACATGATTTTAACTCTTTAAATATTGATGGTTTTAAACAATTAGTTTGCACTCTTTTAATTCAAACCAAAAAACAAAAAACTAGCTTTGCTTCACTGGTCAATGAAAATCTTTCCCAATCCTCAACCATTGACACCCTCACAAAAACCATTTCGAGCTTGAGAAAGCATGCCAAGGGCTAAGAGATCAATGCATCATGCTTGAAAAAACAAAACATGGATCGGCGATATGAGACATCAAGTAATCATGAAAACTGTCAAAAACTCAGTAATCTTGAAAAAGAAAATGATGCTCTTAAAAAGAAAATAGATTCATGGAACATGTCAAGCAAAGCGTTATCACTTTTCACCTATACCCAAAGGCGTCCCAGTGACAAAACAGGGATTGGTGCTGATAATCCATCAGCAAAAGTGTACTCTCCTCCCACTGGTGAAAGGGCCATTGAAAAAATGGTTCTAGAAAACCTAAGCTACGCGGCTATCAAACTCAAACCTACCCTGTTCAAACCAAAGAAAAATCAAAAGAAATCTTGGGTGGTCCTAGTCAACCAAAGGACCAAGTAGAATTCAAGGAAGGAAGTATATTTGGGTTCAAAAAGGAGCCAATATACAGGAAGAAGTCAAGCTGCAAGAATGTACTAGTCAGTCAAGTCCTGTCGACGCCGAAGGGTCGACAGACAGCCAAGGCATGACGAGAGACCAAGGCCTGACAGACAACCAAAATCTTCCAAACAACAAAGAACCCCAAGGCAACAAAGATTCTATAACAATCATAGATACACCAAACAACAAAAGCCTCAATGGCAATACTCAAATGGTAGAAGTCATGCAAATCAAAATGACTCTCCCAGATCATCCTCTTCAAATAGTTTTCAGTTTCAACCCCAATACAACAATCCAAATCACTTCTTCAATCCATCCCAATCCACTGTCCTCACACCTTACATGATGCAAATCATGTCATATTATCATACCCTAAACCAGTTCTTCAACAAGGGACCAATGAACAAAGCTAGGGTTCCAAAGAAAAACTAATCCTTTGGACCCAAAAGAATAAAAAAGGGGTACCATAAAATTTACTTTCTGTTTTGCAGGTACCCAGGAAAGGACTTTGGTATTTAGATAGTGGTTGTAGTAGACATATGACCTTCAATAAAGACTGGTTGCAACAATATTTCCCTAAAAATGGTCCAAATGTAACCTTTGGTGACAATTCCCAAGCTAAGGTCAAAGGATCAGGAAATCTTATTACAAAAGATATCATTTTTACAAATGCGTCCTATGTAGAGGGTCTCAAACACAATTTGATCAGCATTAGTCAAATCTGTGATAAGGGATATCATGTTGTTTGTACTAAGGATAAATGCACTGTAAAAGATAAAAACAACAAAGTCATCCTAACTGGATCAAGAAAAGGAAATCTCTACTGCTTAAACTTAGAAATTGTGGAAACCTCAAATGCTCACTGCCTTCTGTCTTTCAATCAATCTGATATGTCATGGCTATGGCACAAAAGATTGGCTCACCTCAATCACAAAACCATTTCCGAGCTTGCAAATTCCAATCTAGTCAGAGGTCTACCAAAGATCCCATTCAAAAAGGATAAACTTTGCAAAGCATGCCAATGTGGAAAGCAAAAGAAATCTTCATTCAAACCCAAGACCAAGTTGGACACCTCAAGACCTATTGAAATGCTTCATATGGATCTTTTTGGACCCATAAGAACTAGATCTTTAGGAGGAAAAAGATACTCCCTAGTTGTTGTTGATGATTTCACAAGATTCACTTGGATCATTCTTCTTGAATCCAAAAGTGACACCCTTAGCCGTACGATAAAGGTTTGTTCAATAAAATTCAAAATCAAAAAGGGACATCCATCATCAAGATCGAGATCGACCATGGGAAGGAATTTGAGAACACTGGAGTAGAAGAATATTGTGATTCCAAAGGCATTGATCACAATTTTTTAGCCCCAAGGACTCCCCACCAAAATGGTGTTCTTTGAAAGGAAGAATAGGACAATTTGTGAGGCGGCAAGAACAATCTTTGTCTGAACACAATCTCCCAAAGTATTTTTGGGGTGAAGCTGTTACTACTGCAGTGTATGTTCAAAACAAAACACTAATCAACAAATTCCACAAGAAGACTCCATATGAATTGTGGAATAACAAAGTCCCTACAATTTCTTACTTTCACAGCTTTGGAAGTAGATGCTTCATTCACAACAATGGCAAGAACAATTTGGACAAATTTGACTCCAAAAGTGATGAAGGAATTTTTCTTGGATACTCTAACACAAGAAAAGCTTATAGAGTTTACAACAAAAGAAGACTTGTTGTGGAAGAATCAATTCATGTTGACTTTGATGAAAATAATGATCAAAGTGTAACTGAGTTGTGTGATTTTGATGAAGGTTTGGGAAACCTAGATAATCTTCCTGAAGCATCTCCCATTCTTGACTCATCTGTTCTCAATCATGAACAAGATTCATCAAATCTTCCATACATGGTTCCAAGAAACTCATCTGACAGCCATCCTATGCCAGACAGCCATGAACTATCTCACTCTCATCAACAACCAATCCAGCCAACCAAGTCAACAGCAATCACTCCCACTTCCAATACAATTGATGAGGAAGAAAATATTCAAATAAATGGTCATCCCTTGACTGACCCTCCTCAAAATTTTCCCTTAGCTGACAGCCATCCCAATTCCTCATATAATCCATCTTCTAGCCACCTTCCATCTCCATCCTATAATCCTCTTTCTCCTCCTAAAAACAATGATGAAACTACCATTACCCACATCATTCCACTAAATAAAGATCTTTACATCAGCCTTCAAATTGATAAAACCCTTGTTCCAGACAACATCCCTTTTCTCATGAGTGCATTCATATCCCAAGTGGAACCAAAGAAAATAAATGAAGCACTCCAAGATGCTGACTGGATTGAAGCCATGGAAGAAGAACTAGAGCAGTTTGAAAGAAACAAAGTGTGGCAACTTGTTCCTAAACCAAGAAATCAAACTGTTATTGGAACAAGATGGGTTTTTAGAAATAAGATGAATGAAGAAGGTGTTGTAATTAGAAACAAAGCTAGACTGGTTGCCCAAGGATACAGACAAGAAGAAGGTATTGACTATGATGAGACTTTTGCACCTGTTGCAAGACTCGAAGCTATAAGGCTATTCCTTGCCTATGCTTCATTCAAGAAGATGAAAATATTCCAGATGGATGTCAAGAGTGCATTTCTAAATGGAGTTTTAAATGAGAAAGTGTTTGTATCTCAACCACCTGGATTTGAGCACCCAAAGTTTCCTGATCATGTATTCAAACTGAACAAAGCATTGTATGGACTTAAACAAGCACCAAGAGCTTGGTATGATACCCTATCTAGATATCTCCTTGGCAAAGGCTTTACTAAGGGCCATATTGATAATACTTTGTTTATCAAAAAATATGGAGCTGATCAGTTGCTCATCCAAGTCTATGTTGATGACATCATCTTTGGCTCATCAAATGAGGACTTGTGCACTGAATTTGGAGATATTATGAAGGATCAGTTTGAAATGAGCATGATTGGTGAGCTCACCTTCTTCTTAGGACTCCAGGTCAAACAAATGGAGGAAGGAATCTTCATCAACCAAGCTAAATATACAAGGGATATGATCAAGAAGTTTGACATGCAAATTGCTTCCCCTGCCAAAACACCCTTGTCAACCACAACCAAACTCCATGCTGATCTAGATGGTCAAAGTGTAAATCCAACACTTTACAGAAGCTACATTGGATCTCTTCTTTATGTAATAGCTTCAAGACCTGACATTATGTTTAGTGTATGTCTCTGTGCTAGATTTCAAGCTAATCCCAAAGAATCTCATCTCTCTCTGTCAAGAGAATTCTTAGATATCTCAAAGGAACCCACGATTTTGGCTTGTGGTATCCCACCGAATCCCCATTTTCTTTAATTGGATTCACCGACTACGACTATGCTTTGGATGTAATCTAGATAGAAAATCCACAAGTGGTGGATGCCAGTTTATTGGCTCAAGAATAATTTCATGGTCAAGCAAAAAGCAAACCTCAGTAGCCACTTCAACTGCTGAGGCTGAGTATATTGCTGCAGGCTTGTGTTGTTCACAAATTCTCTATCTTAAAAGTCAACTTCAAGACTTTGGAATTGAATTATCCAACATTCCCATCTTCTGTGACAACTCAAGTACTATTGCCATGACAGAAAACCCTGTCCAACATTCAAAAACAAAGCATATTGAGGTCGGACATCATTTCATCGGGGATCATGTTGAAAAAGGGAATATCAACCTTGCAAAAGTTTGCACTGAGGACAATGTCTCTGATATTCTCACAAAAGCCATGGATGAAAAGAGGTTTGAGATACTAAGAGCCATGCTTGGTATGATAAATATGCCAAAATAAAAGGTTGTTCTTCATATATAAAAAGAAAAAGAGGCTTACATACTGGGTAATGCTGTCACAATGTTTCCTGACAGCTATTCCCTCATAAACATTCCTGATAGCCATCCACCGATAGCTATCTTTCCAAAACCCATGAAAACCAAAGACAACAACAAAAACATACAAAAAAAAAAAAAAACATACAAAAACCCTTGAAATCTCTCTCTCATCATCCTTCACCCAACAAAAGCTTCCTCCAAACCATACAATCTTCAAAACCGGCTCCCCTCTTCAAACTCAAACCTTAGCCGTCGGACATTCTTTGGAAATGTCACGGCCTCCCTGCACCCTCCTCCAAAGCACTCATTCCTTCATTTCTAGCCTCCTGAGTTGATTGCAAGGTCCGCTGGGTACCTCTGCAACCACACTGGGTGCCTCTCCAAGAAAGGATCAATGGAAGTGACTGAATATTGGAGAGAAGGACTTGCCCTTCTAGGCCACCACTCTTCAACTGCATCATATGGCTGAAGCAATCCCTCCATTGGAGTCACAAAGCTAAAATCTCCTGAAAAAGAACCATTCCCTGTGATTGCAAATGGTTGACCAACACTTGACTCCACTCTCTCCACAGCAGGTACTCTTGCAGGGCTGAAGCAACCTATAACCTGGTTGAATAGGTATGAGATTGTTGAAGAAGGAGATATATGCACTCCTGCAAAGTTATCTCCTCTCCCCTCCAACAAACCAACTCCTGGAGAGAGAGAATCCCTGCTCACAGGTGTATAAAGCTTATCTTGCTCAACCTTCTTCCTGACAGCTAAGCTTCTCTCCATAGCTATCTGAGCCCTGTCCTGCTTTACCAACTCCCCCAATGTGTATACCCTTTCTACCTTACTCTTTCCTTTACTTGACACTCCTTGATCAACTTTGATTGTCTTCCCAAAAAGCCTTATTCCCTCTCCCTCTTTACTGTCAACCTTTTCCCTGACAGCTACCTCCTTCATCTCTATGTCTTGATCAACCCTCACTCTCTTATTCTTACCCTTATCATTCACTCTCTCTGAACTTTCAACAATATTGAAAGACTCTCTCTCTATCTCCATTTCATCACTCATCAAATCATCCTCACAATTTTTCCCAAAGACCAATTGTTTTGCTGTTTGAGCCATAATTTTTGGATTAAACTTTGAGGAAAATCTACCCATTTGTGTTTGTAAATAAATCTGAATAATTTTCCTCTGAAGTTGTCACTGTTTTATAGGCAATTTTCACCTAGCTATCTCAGACAGCCATCATCATTCAAACTAGCTTAACTGTCAGAGTTTTCTTTCAACAGCTAGGTTAAAGCAACCTTTAAGTGATTTGATTGTGTTAATTGCTCACAATTGTCACTTCCTTCGCCGTCTCTTCCCCTGCAAAACTCCTTGAAAAAGAGAATGTTCTTCTTGTGTTTTGTGGGAATTAATGTCTCAACGTGGGGAAGGGTAAAAACCACTGTTCATATGAACAGTTACTTAACTTTGAAACCCCCAATGCTCATTAAAACCCACGTTCCACTCATCATTTGTCTCTCTCTCTCTTTCGCATTCACCAAAATTCCTATTTCATTAATTCTCAGTTTAAAAATCATCTCTTTCCCTCTCTAATACAACATCGTATTCCTTCAACCCTAATTCCTTTAACCTTCAATGGCAGACCCAAAAGCTATTTACCTAGATGCTCATGGTTATTTCATCAAACCTTATTTCTATGAGACTGAAGTTGGAATTCTCATTAAAGAACTTCTTGAGGTAAATGAATTAATTGATTTCATGGGAGCTAGACCTCCAATTTATGAAGAGCTATGCAGAGAGATTTATTTGGTGGGCAAATGAAAGCAGAGAACAACTCAATAACTGCCACCATAGATAATGTAAAGATTACCATTACTCAAGAAATGGTCAGCAAGGTCTATGGGATCCCAAATAGAGAAGATGCTGTGAAAAATATTTGGGATAGAGGGTCAGACAGGTTGAAGACAGTTTATGAGAAATTTCTTGGTATTAAGGTCCCTGACTTCAAGGCTGTTCAAGACAAAATAATGGTGAAAAACAAAGATGATATCTTCAAGTCAACCCTGATGGATGTGGTCAACAAAGCCATTGATGGCAAGCAATCCTCATTTGATCAAATGGGATCAAATGAATGGAAGCAAATGCTGAGCTTGATGACCAAGGACACAAACTGGTGTATTAACCTCCAACTTTGTTCACCAAATCCCATCCTTTCCAAAGTTCATCACTCCCAATACTCTTCTTGATTGGGAAGTTCTTTTCAGCCAACTCATCTCTCCATCACTCAATTCATGCCTGTATATGCTAAAGGGTCTAGTCTTCACCCTCTGCATTGACCTTGCAAAATCATTTTTCCTTTCTCTGTTTGAACAAAAGTATGCCCTCATGCTTTTGATAAGCAAAATGGTCAACATCTTTCCCCCAACCCTTAATCCAGGAATTGAGCCCTACCTTTCTCCCTTCATCACTGTTGATCCAATGAACTTCACCTCACCCAATGAAAACTCTCACTTCATGAACTTGGTCTCTATTCCTGAGATCAAAGAATTCAGAGAATCCATAGCTGACAATCAAAACAGAACCAAAACTGTTATTGATCTTTCCTCAGACTCTGACAGTGATGATGATGATGCTCCTTCAAGTCCAGATCAAGAACCTCCTATTACAATCCCATCTCCTACATTTACCAACCCTCCTCAGCAATCCACTCATTCCTTTCATGAAGCTCAAGTCTCAGTTCAATCACAACCAGATCAAACCATTGTGCCCATGAAGAACAAAAGAACAAGGAACAAGAAGAAACATTTGTGGGGCACAATGAGAATCAGAAATGATCAGATTCCCCTTACAAGAGCTCAACTGAAATCAAAGGAAGATAAGTTCTTCAAGTATGATGAGAGGATGTCCTGGGAATGGAACAATGAGTTCTACTACAGAGGAGTAGAGCCAGATATGAGAAGAGAACTGGAGGAAGAAAGAAATCTGATTATTTCTGCCAGGCAAGAAAGAGAGGAGTTCTATGATCAACTGGCTGATGATTGAAGTGTAGTTTTATGGAACAATTTTTGGTGTGTTAAAACAATTTGTTTTGATTGGCTCAGTTTTTGTGACTGTAATCTGTGAACCTTTTCATCATGAGATTAAATTCATGCATTTCAATCTCATTCTGATTATTTGTGCTTGCTATAAATCCTTGTATTATTTCTTCTACTATTATTTCTCTTATCAAATGTGAAAACATGTTCTAAAATAGATCTTCCTTTTCCAAAAAGGGGGAAATTGTTAGGACCTAACTTTGATCAATGTCTTAGTTAGTTGGTTTTGATAAAGGAATATATATATAGAACAGGGTTTATATCAAAAGAGGAAGACTGTCAGTCATGATCCTCTTCTCTGACAGCTAAGTCCATGACTGACCAAATCAAACTTCATATTCATTCCTCAGTGTATCTGACAGCCATGAGTTTGATAGTTATGATTCTGTTGTATACAATGATTACAATCAATCAAAAACTTGAATCATATTCACTCTCTAAGTCATCAAGATCATCAAAGTGCATCTCAGTCCTTATTAGAGAACATCTCTGATAGCTAAGTCTTGTATGATCGACGGCCATGACTTCATTCCTCGATAGCCATCACTTTGTCTCAATCTCTGTTACCACAATCTCAACCAAAGTGGAACTGGATCTTCACAATCAAGTTCACCAATGAAGACCACTGAAGACCTTCTAGAAGCTCTCAGTTCAAGCCACAGCTCAAGCCAGCTCATGAAGACCTGCATGTGGACAAGTGGGACAAAGACCAGTCAATGCTCATTAATGTAGCTGCAACAGTCATATTCCAACGGCTACATTGAAGGGTATAAATAGAGGAGTTCATCCTCTACACAAAATAACTGAAAAATACTCTTTTTCACAGTCCAAAACCTTTCCCTCACACCCACACACACCTCCTGTAATTCACACACACACTCACCAATCCATTCCCTTTAAACTCTGTTTCAAACCAAACCCTCACCCCAAAACCTTTGCCTCCATAACAAAACACCCCTTAGTGTGTTAATTCACAAATTCCAAAATCCTAAGACTGTACTTTAGGTGTAGAATCAGTTTGTAATCACTCAAGACTGTACTTTGAGTGTATTATTTGTTTTGTAAAATCTTGAGACTGTACTTCAAGTTGTAAAAACACTTAAGACTGTACTTTAAGTGTATCCCTAGTTGACTGTACTAATTAGGAAGAGGAAGTTCAAGGAACTTGCCTGAATCAATCATTTGTAATTTTTGTTGATTAAAGATTATAATAAAATTGATCTCACTTGTCAAGATTGACTGTGGGGGTGGATGTAGGAGGAGTGAACTCTGAACCACTTTAAATTCTCTGTGTTATTACATTTTTGCAATCACATTCACACACTTGCATTATTTCTTTGTGTTTCTTGTCCTATCATTATTTCAAATCTCTCTTATTCCGCTGCACAATTCAACTATCATCTGACAGCTAAGCCAAAACCATAGCTGTCTGATCATCTGCATATTAACAAAGGGCCTTTCATCAGTATTTTATGTATTTTATGGAGATTTAGAAGAGGAGATTTGCATGTAACAATCAGAGGGTTTTCTGCTGCAAGGCAAGAAAATAAAGTGTGGGAGTTAGTGAAGTCATTGTATGGCCTCAAACAAGAACCAAAACAATGGCATCAAAAGTTTGATCAAGCCATGATCGAAAGTGGATTTAAAATCAATGAATGTGACAAATGTGTCTATATCAAAAATATAGAAAATGGCTATGTAATTTTGTGTCTTTATGTAGACGACATGCTTACCATAGCAAGTTGTGATAAAATGATTAAATCCACAAAAAATATGTTGAACTTGAAGTTTGACATGAAAGATATGGGTTTAGCAGATGTGATTCTTGGAGTGAAAATTTCTAGAATATCTGATGGACTTGTACTGAGTCAATTTTATTATGTGGATAAAATTCTAGAGAAATTTAACATGGATTACAATAGAACCGTGAATACTCCAATTGACTCAAGCTTGCATTTAACAAAGAATAGAGGCGAACCTATTTCTCAATTAGAGTATTCAAGGGTCATTGGAAGTTTAATGTAATGAATGAGTTGCACATGGCCAGATATTGCTTATGTTGTGAGCAAATTGAGTGGGTATACAAGTAATCTTGGGATGGGCCATTGGAAGGGTATTGTTAGAGTACTAAGGTACTTAAGATATACTCGTGACTATGGATTACATTATACATGACATCCGGCTATGAATGAAGGATATACTGATGCTAACTAGATATAAGATATCAAAGACTCTAGGTCAACATGTGGGTATTTATTCACATTAGCAGCTGCAGATATATCATGGAAATATTCAAAACATACTGTTATTGTTGGTGTTATGCCCTAGGCCTATGATTGATAGACTTATGTGTTGACATTATTTATTATTATATGAGATGTTTATCATTTGATTATTATATGTTTTGTATATTAGTTTATAATAATCTCCGTCCCTAATTATTAAGAGAATAATTAGTATAATTGTCAATGGATAATCATGTGATGATTATATGCATAGAGATGCACATTGAAATTATGGGTACTTGTTAGAGAACAAGTGACTGGACATGACCCGCATGAGATTTATGTCATGGTCAAATGTCATAATTAAATCTCATACGGTTACTTCATTTAGTCCCTAGACCTGAGATTATCATGACCTTACATATGATGAAAGTCATGTTTGATTTTAGTCAAACGATATCTTAACACGATATCTATAAAGACTATCATTGGCATGATCGGATTCATGATGGGAAGGATGATAAGTCAAGAAGGAATTTGTCCCTCGTAAGAGAGATGTTTTGCTCGGGCCCCTCGATGAGTGATAATGATGAAAGTGTATGGTTGTACCCCAATATGATTGGAATTATCATTATACTCAAGAATCGAGAAAGCATTGAACAATAACAAGTTGACGAGGACCATGACTTGTGTTCAATATAACATCGTGAGACAAAGGGAGAAATGAAAGTACACCAATGGAAATGTGAACTCTTACGTTACATTATTTGGGTTGACATAATGGCTTGCTAGAGTCCGCTTATGTCTTATGAGGTTCGATATGATCGAACTCATTGCCAACATAATGTAATCCTATTGGGTCACACACAACTAGAATGAATTGGTTAAATCGGAGGAAGAATGATTGAGAGTCTCAGTATCTGGCTACATATGTCACGCGACATAATAAGCCCGTACGCGGTTTGACAGCCTATCTCTCCTAATACGATTAGGAGACGTATTCTTACTATTATAGTATAAATACAAGGGGTCTGTCAGACCTAATTTTCTAGCCGAAATTTTCAAGAAAAATTCACAATCAAATACTCTCAATATTCTTCAAGGTTTTAGATCTAGCAATCATCAAGAAGTTATTCTTGAATTCATTCAAAGGTGTGGATACCGAAAGAGGCTCTTCGCTCATTCATCGATCAAGGCCTAGAGTTCAAGCAAGTTGAAGAACGAAGTTTGTGATTCGATATCACATAATCAAATCGTTCAATAGCTCAAGAACGGAAAGCATTCGAGGTTGGTTTAATTCTATCTCATAGGAATTTAAATTAATTGTATAGAACGGATCCTAGGGCTTCTTGGGTTTTATGTTTTTTAATGATTAATTCCGCTGCGCATGGACCCGTAAAACCCAACAGTGGTATCAGAGCCATGTTCGTATGGTTATCTGGCCTGTTAGGTCGCGCGACATATCAAGCCTCTGGCTGATGTTGTCACGCGACATAATAAGCCAAAACTGGGCAGAAACAGTTTGTTCAATTTTTCTGCTATTTTGTGATTGTGTTTACAATCTGATATGTTCATATGAAAATCTGGATGTTATAAAATTAAGTTTATAAGGCCATGCTAGATTGATTCATTGATATGCATGATTAATTGATTAAAATGTGATTTTAATAATTATTGCGATGCATGTTTTAATTGTTCTTACATGCTAAGAATTTTTTAATTAGATGTTTAGTTGAAACATGATATTTAGTTTCCTAATATGTTTAGATTTAGACATTGTAAATTTTGGATCTTATGATTGTTTATGGAAACAAGTCATAAATACGCGAAATTTAAAAGAAACTGATTGTTTATAAAAGGTAAGGATTATGTTGCCTAATCAGAGTTGATTCCCAATTATGCATGTCTAGGAGAGTTCTGTCTAAGGAAGAGTTGGTACTTAAGAAGTCCTTGTGGCTCACCTATCTTCCTGGGAACTTACACAGTGCATGATTTTGACTATCTTTCTGATATGCTTATAATCTACCTTTAAAGAACCTTCATTTAACTTTTAAGTTCTTTATGCAAATTCATGATTAAAAACACTTGAGACCATTCGGATAGTTTTGGGTGGGCTTGCCATAGCAAGGTGCTTTGATTCTATTCGAATGCGAGCAAGATGAGGAAATGGTGGTTCCTATACGTTTTAAAGTGAGTGAACTTAATTGGGTTATCAAAATGGTTTTGGACCCAAGACATAAGATGAGATTAAAATATACCTAGACATATGATGTCTTGAATAAATCTCATAAAAGATCTAAGAGTCATATAGTTGATATGATTGATGTTTTCTACCTAATTAATTTAATTTTGAGCGGTTTGCCATAGCAAACTTGAAATTAAATTAATGTTGGATCTTAGCCCATTAAATGTATATTACGCTTATTTGCATTTGAAGGTGTATAATTTAGTGGGAGCATTTATTTAAATGCATTATACTTCTCATATAATATGTTTACTTATATGTGTTCATATTTTATGTATATCTTTTTGTAGAATAAATGGCATCAAACAATAATCACTTTTCACTGCGATCTGTCCTTGAGAAGGAAAAGTTGGAAGAGAATGGTACAAACTATATGGATTGGATCCTTAGTTTGAGAATTGTTCTCAAACAAGAGGAGAAACTGTACATTCTCGATGAACCCATTCCACCTGAACCTGCTGCCAATGCTGCTAGAGCTATAAGGGAACAATATCTGAAGCACAAGCGTGACTCTACAGATGTTGGTTGCCTTATGCTCTCCGCCATGTGCAAGAACCTTCAGAAGGATCTTGAGCACTTGGGGACAGTCGACTTAAACAATCGGCTGATGGAAATGTTCCAAGTTCAAGCTAGGCAAGAAAGGTACAACACAGTTGCTGTCTTGACCTCATGCAAGATGAGTGAAGGGCAAGCTTTTGGTCCCCATGCTCTCAAGTTGAAGGGCCACATTGAGCATCTTGAAAGGCTCGATTTTCCAATTAGCCAAGAGTTGGCTACCGACATAATATTGAATTCATTACCTAAATGTTTTAGTCATTTCATAATGCACTATAACATGGGTGGAATGAATAAAAACCATTCCGAGTTAGTTCAAATGTTGAACACTGCGGAAACCAATATTGTCGAGAAGAAAACCGATCAAGTTCTAATGGTTAACAAGGGGAAAGGGTTCAAGGGTAAAGGAAAGGCAAAGGTTGCTAATCCTAAGGCAAAAGTTGCCAAACCCAAAGAGGCTTCCAAGCCTAAAGAGGCTAAGCCCAAGTCCCAAGAGGACGCAATCTTCTTCCATTGCAATGAGATTGGACATTGGAGGAGAAACTGCGCAAAATACAAGGAAGCACTGAAGAAGAGCAAAGGAGTTGCTTCGACTTCAGGTATCTTTGTTATAGATATATTCCTATCTACTTCTAGTTCTTGGGTATTGGATACCGGATGTGGAACTCACATTTGTTTAAATGTGCAGGGTCTAAAGAACAGAAGGATGCTTAAGGAAGGTGAAGTGGACCTATGTGTGGGGAATGGAGCAAGAGTTGCTGCATTAGCCGTAGGAACTTATGAAGTTACTTTACCTAGTGGGCTAATACTTGTTTTGAACAATTGTTATTACGTTCAAGCTTTAAGTAGGAATATTATTTCGATTTCATATTTGGATAATGAAGGTTTTAATTTTCTTATATGTGATAAGAAATTTTCTATTTACAAGAGTGAAATGCATTATTGTCTTCTTTGTTTCATTCAATGGCCTTTATATTCTTGATGTTGAAAATCATGATAATGATGTCTATAACATTAACAAGAGATCTAAACCCAATGATGTAAACCACACTTACTTATGGCATTGTCGTCTTGGCCATATAAACGAGAAACGCATTTCTAAACTCCACAAAGATGGATTTTTAGACTCACATGATTATGAATCTTATGAGACATGCGAATCTTGTTTACTTGGCAAGATGACCAAGGACCCATTTACCAAAACCGGTGAAAGGGCGGGCGACTTATTAGGACTCATACATACCGATGTATGTGGGCCTATGAGTAGCGATGCTAGGGGAGGATTTCGGTACTTCATAACATTCACTGATGATTATAGTAGATTTGGATATGTTTATCTAATGAAACATAAAAGTGAATCGTTTGAAATATTACGAATATTTCAAAATGAGGTGCAAAATCAACTTGGCAAAACTATTAAGGTACTTCGATCCGATCGAGGTGGTGAATATTTGAGCCAAGAATTTGACAGTCATCTTAAGAGTTGTGGAATCGTTTCAGAACTCTCTCCACAGGAACACCACAATGGAATGGTGTGTCTGAAAGGAGGAATAGAACTTTGTTGGACATGGTTCGTTCTATGATGAGTCAAGTTGAGCTTCCTTTATCCTTTTGGGGACATGCACTAGAAACTGCTGCTTTCACTATAAATAGAGTTCCTACCAAATCGGTTCAAAAGACCCCATATGAGATGTGGCATGGAAGAAAACCTAGTTTGTCTTTCATGAAGATTTGGGGTTGCGATGCATATGTCAAGAAGTTAACTTCCGACAAGCTAGCACCTAAATCTGATAAATGTGTTTTCGTGGGATATCCTAAGGAAACCAAAGGATACTATTTCTACAACCGAAACGAGAACAAAGTGTTTGTTGCTCGAAATGCTACTTTCTTAGAAAAGGAGTTTCTTCGCAAAGGAACCAGTGGGAGTAAAATAGATCTCGAAGAAATTCGAGAACCCGAAAACAACATTGAACCAATGGTAGAAACTGAACCAAGTTCACAAACCGTTGTGGAATCGGTTCAAGATGCACAAGTTCTTCGCCGAAGTGGTAGGTCACGATCCGAACCCGAGAGATATGGATTTCTCGTTACGGAAAGTGATGAAGTGGAGTTAATCGAAAATGATGAACCCACTTGCTATCAAGAAGCGATGTCCGCTCATGATTCGGAAAAATGGCAAGAGGCCATGAAGTCCGAATTACAATCCATGGCTGATAATCAAGTTTGGAACTTGTTTGATCCACCCGAAGGTGTAAAAATCATAGGGTGCAAATGGGTCTTCAAGAAGAAGACCGACATGGATGGGAAGGTGCACACCTATAAGGCTAGGCTAGTAGCTAAGGGATATAGGCAGATTCATGGCATAGACTATGATGAAACCTTCTCGCCTGTAGCTATGCTTAAGTCTATTAGAATTTTACTTGCCATAGCCGCATATTATGACTATGAGATATGGCAAATGGATGTCAAAACAGCTTTCCTTAATGGGAAGTTACTTGAGGATGTATACATGATACAACCTGAAGGTTTTGTCAGTCCAGAAAATTCTAACAAGGTATGTAAGTTGCAGAAATCCATTTATGGATTGAAGCAAGCTTCTAGGAGTTGGAATCTACGTTTTGATGAAGCAATCAAGGAGTTTGGCTTTATCAAGAACGAAGATGAACCTTGTGTATACAAGAAAATTAGTGGGAGCGTAGCACTATTTTTAGTGTTGTATGTCGACGATATCTTATTCATTGGAAATGACGTTCCTGCACTAGAGACTGTCAAGTCTTGGTTGGGAAAGTGGTTTTCAATGAAAGATATGGGCGAAGCCGCATATATCCTTGGTATCAAGATCTATAGAGATAGATCCAAGAGGATGATTGGTTTAAGTCAAAGTACTTACATTGACAAAGTCCTTAGAAGATTCCAAATGGAAAATTCTAAAAGAGGGAATTTGCCAATGTTGCATGGTATATCTCTTAGCAAGAATCAAAGTCCTAAGACTAATGATGAGCGAAAGAGAATGAATGGTATTCCATATGCTTCGGCAATTGGGTCTATCATGTATGCTATGTTATGTACTAGACCCGAAGAAGAAAACTTCTTTAGAAAACGTACGGATATTTAATTTTGTTTTGCACTATCCAAATGTCATCAACAATTTTCATGGTATTGTTCTTACTAATTTTTTAAATATTTTTGGGTTGCAATTATGTAGAACTTGCATCCAGGAAATCGGCTGGATGAAGTGTGTGCTGCGATTGACAAAATTGAAGGAGAAGCTGCTTTACGAAAGGTCTGAATTTTGTTTCCTTTCTCACAGTTTTGTGCATTCAATATATGGCTTACGTAAATACTTTTTGTGCATTCAATCAGAATTAGTGTGGTCAGTGATGGTGATGCATGGTTGATGGATGTAATAGTTTGGAATGGAGGCCTCGTGGAAAAATAATCAGTCTCAGACGCTAGTGTCCATCTCCTCTTTTTTCTTTTTTTTTTTTTTTTGGTAGTCCACAGTTTCCTGATTTTGTACTCCGAATGCTATTGGATGTTTATGTTTTCTTAATGCTTGTTCAGTTAAAAAAAAATGTGGAAATAGCAAATTAATTGTATCACTAGCCAGCTATGAGTATTATATCATCGATAACTTCCATTTGCCATTTTTCCATGTTGATGTTCTTATAAAATAAGCTCAATGTTATCTTGTTTTTACGCTCACCATTGTATAATATGAACTAATTCCTCTTACTTGCTATCATTTCGTTCATTAATATCAAGAGATCACCAACGTGCTTTCTTTTAGTTACGCAGAATAATCTGAAATCATATTAGTTTCTAATTCGATTGGACCTTCCTGAGTAACTTGGGTTGCGGTTCTGGTTTAAATCATATTAACAATAATATCAGCTAATTGAAAATTTTCTTGATACATATTGTGATCCGTTTTGGACAAATATTTGAAACTGGGGTGTGGTTTGTCGTGATAGAGTAGATTGTGTTTTTCCCAGTGTGAAGATAGCCACTAACAAACTGCCGAGAGAGCTACCAGCAGCTAATCTGTACTCATCTACTCCTCGTAGGCTGTTTACAAGAATAATCTGAAATCCAAATTTATTATAACTATTCTATTTCTCTTAAGTAGTAAGAATATGTAGATTTCAATATGTTCATCAACTCGTATGATAGCACCATCAAGAATAATCCGAAACCAAAAAATACATCTAATGTTAGATATTCTGTATTTATGATTCTGCTATGAGTATTTCGCTGTCATAAAACTGCTGATTAGAGGAAGTGCCCAAGCAGAAACGGGTGATTGAAGTTTCTGTCAGGTATTGTGCTAATACATCAATGAGTCTTAGTGAATGGTATAAAGAAAGCTCGAAAATCATTATCAATGCAAAAAAAGTATAACATGATTGTTTCAGAAAGTAAGATCTCTGCTCTGAAAAATACAATCTATTTACTTGTGAAAAGAACACATAATTTTAATGTGCCTCTGTCAAATTTTCTTCTTTTAACCGTTGGATTAGGCCTGAGTAAATAGATTGAGGGGTTCTGAGTCTGTGATATGGATCTTTCGGTTCTACTATGGAATAAACAGGTTTGGCATGTTATTTAATTTCTTAATATTTGGAGAAACAAATAAATTTGACAAGGCTTTTTCTAATATGAAATTCAGTAACGGTCTTATACACTACAAGAAATTTTGATTTTCCGACAGAAATACGCCGACATAGAAATTTATGTCATAAAAAGGCGGTGGAATTGAACAATGTCAGCGAAAAATCGTTGTTAAGGGTTCAATTTTTTCCAGAGCAGTCGAGTCCATAAGAAATAATGGCGGTGGACTTCCATCGGAACATGGGCAGAAAAGCCCAAACCAGGGTTCCCCTCAGAATGGTTTTTAAAAGTGTCAAGACGGATATTGAGTCAGAATTTGTAACCATATCATTATAGCAAACTAATAAAATTGGGGGTTTTATCTCAAAATCAATTGGTTATTAGAGAAGAAGCATAAAATCTTTATATATTAAAGACAATGCTTGTTAATTCCCAGATATATGCTTTAACGCAGCTTGTTTGGGCTTGCACATACGTGTAGAGAGTCTGTGCTATGGTACCATGATAATATCTAGGGTTGCGTCTCAAAATCAATTGTGAATAAAGGGAGTAGCCTCGTATCTTTATATATTGTAGTTAATGCTTGTAAAAGCGAGAAATTAAGAGATGAAAAGTGCCACTGCCTCTTTTATCTGTATTACTATCAAGAAATGTAAGAAAAAACTTGCTTGGTAGTTGATATTTCTGTGTTTCCTTATTAAGTTCTTTATATATGAAATTCCATGTACTATGGTTAGAAGTTAGAACATTTTATTTATCAGTCGATGTAGCCCAAATGTTGTTGCGGCAATCCATTAAACCTTGTATCTTGAGAGCTATTATTTTTCTATTATCGTGGTGGTTGATTAAGTATCGGAAAATATAACATATGTTTATACTATGAGCATGCAAGACTTCAATTCCTTGCCCAATAGTCATTAATAGATTTAATTATGTAGCAAGAGGCAAGAGATCTAATTAATAAAGAAAAATTGAAAAACTGCCGATATTTAGCACTTACGGAAAGAAATGGATGAACCGTATCTGGAAAATATATAGGTTACGATGCCTATTAGATTCCTCAATTCTCCTTGCTATCTCATTGCGGGTGGGAATGTTCATTGACTGATAGAAACTAGGTTTTTGGCAGCTGAATATTACAGACGGTTAAATTTCCGTCAAAAGTTGGCGAGGACATTTAGTTACCTACGGACTTCCATCGAAAAGTTATTTTGCCACGGATATCGATTCTGGGTGGCAACATCCCAGCCAGTGTCATTTCACCTTGGTTGGCTACCTCTCTTTCTCTTTCTCTCTCTCTCCCCTTTTATGATTTCCCTCTCCTCTTCGTCCCTCTGCTCCTGCAATTTCTTCAAATGTATAGGTAGAATTAACCAAGGGCTTTTGTTAAGTACATTTGTAGTTAATTATTTTAATTAAACAATTATCATCACTTTTAAGGTTGTGCCCTGAGGAATCTTTCAAATGCGTTCCTATCATCTCTAGCGGTTGCGTCTGCTCCGACCACTATCTTCATCTTCTGGGGCATAAATGAAGGTATGTTTTCGTCCGTATTTTGAAATACTTGGCCTATAGATCATTTGATGAGGAATGCTAGGGCACAAAAACTGTTCATAATTGTTTGGTCACACAGAATTGACAATAATCAATCAGACTAAATAATGAATAATGGGGCCTCACTACCAGAAACAGGTGTTTTAGCGACGGAATCAACAGCGACGGACTCATTCCGTCGCTATTTAGCGACGGAAATTAAGCTTTAGCGACGGAATTATTTTGGCATTAAATTTAGCGACGGAATTTAATTCCGCCGCTAAATTCCGCTGCTAAAACGAATATTCCTCGAATATTCGTTTAATTACCGCCACTATTTTGGCGCTTGATTTACCGACGGAATATTCCGCCGCTACTTCTTTATCAGCGACGAAATTATTCTGCCGGTGAAAATATATTTTTTTTTATTTTTTTTATTGATCAGCTGCGAAAATTGTCCGTCGGTGAAAATCAAATATTTTTTATTTTTTTTTGAAATATTAGACCGACGGAATATTTCCGCCGCTGATAAATTAAAAAAAAATTAATTTATCAGCGTCGAAAATATTCCGACGGTGAAAACAAAATATTTATTATTTTTTTTTTTAAATATTACACCGACGGAAAATTTCCGCCGCTGAATAATTAATTTTTTTTAATTTATCAGCGTCGGAAATATTCCGACGGTGAAATTAAATGTTTTTTTTTTTAAATTAAACACCGACGGAATATTTTCGCCGCTGATAATTTAATTTTTTTTAATTTATCAGCGACGGAAATATTCCGTCGCTAATAATAAAATGTAATTTTTGATTATTATATAACTAATTAACAAAATAACAAACTAAAAAACATTAAAATATTTAACTACACCCTAACCCCTAAATCCTAAACCCTAACCCCTAAACCCTAAACCCTAACCCCTAAATCCTAAACCCTAAACCCTAAACCCTAACCCCTAAACCCTAACCCCTAACCCCTAAACCCTAAACCCTAACCCCTAACCCCTAAACCCTAAACCCTAAACCCTAACCCCTAAACCCTAAACCCTAAATCCTAACCCCTAACCCCTAACCCTAAACCATAACCCCTAACCCCTAACCCCTAACCCCTAAACCCTAACCCATAACCCCTAACCCCTAAACCCTAAACCCTAACTGTTAACCCTTAACCCCTAAACCCTAAACACTAACCCCTAAACCCTAACCCCTAAACCCAAAACCTTAAACCCTATACCCTAAACCCTAAACTCTAAACCCTAAACCCTAAACCCTAACCCCAAAACCCTGTAGACACACATTATACACAAATGCATGTACAGAGCATTTAGGTGGACTCCAGATTTTGATTTGAGAGTTGAGAATCCTGTAGTTGCGGTTTGGATCAGATTGCCAGGGATTCCTTGGCCTTTCTATAATGGAGCTCTTTTGGAATGTATAGGCAATGAGATAGGCAATTTTTTGAGGGTTAATAACCGTACTTTAGGGTTAACAAATCAATTATATGCCAGGTTATGTGTGGAAGTAGATGTGTCTAAACCTTTGGAAAATGAAATATGGATTGGGGAGTCGAAAGAAAATGGATTTTGGCAAAAAATTATCTATGAAGGCAACATAGCTTATTGCTCCAATTGCGGATTGTTGGGACACTCAGTTGGTGTTTGTAGAAAAGCAAATGGAAGGAACAATTTTGTGAAATCCAAATGGGAGAAGGATCGACAAGAGAAGAAAGAAGGGAAGAAACCAATGAATGATGTTGGGGAGAGCAAAGATGATTCTAAAGTGAAACAAGTATGGAATAGAGTGGAAAAGAAGAGAAATGATGGGACATCTACTAGCAGTCAAGGGCTGGACAGTGAAAGGAACAGAAAAGAAAAATTGGTCAACATTGGAGGGAAGCAAATGAAAATGCTAGACAGAATTATTGTAGAAGAAGATACACAAGTGAACTTGGATAATGATGAGGGGGAGTTTTTAACTGATAAACAGAAAGAATCAAGCCAAGTAGATCAGGTTGATGAGAGGGGAAAAGAGAAGGAAAAAATAAAAGAAAATGTTATTACACAGGTAGTCTCTGCAGAAAAGCAACAGGAGAGAGGTGGAATTGAAGAATTACAAACACAAAACAGATTTGTGCTTATTACGGAGGAAGAAGATGGGATTTCTGATGAGCAAATGATTGGAAAAGAAATGGGAATAAATGCAGCAACAGAGAAGATTAATCAGAAGGAGGATATTACTGAAGTTGTTTTAGATAATGGGGATGGAGTAGTTCTTTCTGATGAGCAAATGGAAGACAAGGAAATGGGGAGATTGTCTGATGCAGCTAATTGGGGAAATAAGGATGATAATATGGTAAAGATTACAGAGGAGATTATGAAGGAAAAAGAAATTGAGCCAGGATTACAACCTTTGTGCAGTTTGAATAAGGGAGATTCATGTCACACAAGCAATACTTTTGATATGTCTTCAGAAGAGGGGGATATAAGTACTTTGAGGAAGAGAAACATTGGGGAGATGGATTATGGGAACTCAGAAAATGAAGGGGACATTAATGAAGATTATGCAGAAGATAGAAAAGAAGAAGATGATGAAGATTATCAGCCTTCAATCACAAAAAATAAAAAGAATGCAGGGGATAATTCTCAGAGTCAAAAGAAAGGGAAACAGAAGAGGAAAAGGCCCACTCCTAAAAAAGGAAGGTCCAGAGGTAGAGGTAAATGATTTAGTTTTCTAATGGCTGTCATTATATGGAATGCAAGAGGGGTGAACAATAATAAGACCATGGATTATCTGAGGTTATTGATCCAACAGCATAGACCTTGGTTGGTAGCTATTTTAGAACCAAAAGGTGCTGGGAGGAAGCTGTCGAAAGTGGCAAAAAAGCTGAGATTTAAAAATAATTTTCATGGAAATCCAACAAATATTCACATTTGGCTTTTATGGCAAGATGGTGTGAAGATTGATGTGATTCAAGTGACTAGACAATACCTGACTGTGAAGGTTTTGGTGGGATCAGATATGGCAGGTTTGGTAACTATAGTTTATGCTAGTGTGGAAAGAATAGAGAGGAGGATTTTATGGGATGACTTAGTGCAGTTTCATCAAGGTGTTCAAGATTCCTGGATGATAGGGGGAGATTTCAACATAATATCTTCTACAGATGAGAAAGTAGGAGGAAATGGCTGGGATTATGGAGCTATGGATGAATTTAATACTTTCATTATGGCTGCTGGTTTAACTGATGTAGGATATGAAGGAAGTAAATTCACTTGGTGCAATGATCATGACAATTTGAGCATGTTGGGAAACAATGGCCTATAATTGCTATGCAAAGATGAACACAAATGAAATAGAAATACGAAAACAATAACAAGCAAAGAACACAGAGATTTACGTGGAAAACCCCTCAAAACAAGAGGAGTAAAAAACCACGGGCGACGGAGAACAATCCACTAAATCAATCAAGAGTACAAGGAGATGATCAAGGTGAAAAACAATCACACAATCTCACAATCTCTCAATGGTGAATCCCTAGCAAGTTTCTATCTCTCTCTATTCAAGGTTACAGGAGAAACAATGACAAACACAATATATTTATATCTAGGGCAAACTTCACGGCTGCACAGGAAACAATCAGGCCCGGCCCATGCTTGACGACGCCAGGCGCACGCCCCAAACAAGGCCAGGCGCCCGCCTGGGAAGACCACAAACCAAGGCCAACATACGGCCCTTGAAGCGCCCGCCTGAGACAGGTTGATGCGGCCGCCTCAAGGCCAGAAACACGGCCTCCCTCCTCGGCCACTGGTGCGCCCGCCTCGGCCAGATGGGGCGCCCGCCTCGGCCCCTCAACACACGCAGCAGCACAGCAACACTCAGCAGCACAGCAACTGCAATCCTTGCCCAAGTCCATTGCCCAAACCCATTTTGTCAATAATTGAGAGTCACTCAACAATTCTCCATCTTGACGATCAATTCCGAAACAAGCTATCTCCAAGAGGACTTCTCTATCTCCGCCGCCACGCCCCGAAGGGCATCAATGACTAGTAACACCCACTAAGTCCAAGCAATGCTTGAACTTAGCATTCTGCAAAGGCTTTGTCAACATATCCACCGGGTTGTCAACTGTATCAACTTTCTTCAGAACGACCTCACCACTTGCAATTGAAGTCCTCACAAAGTGATACTTAATGTCAATGTGCTTCGTTCTCCTATGGAAAGAATTTTGATTCTTTGCCAAACAGATAGCGCTTTGGCTATCACTGAAAACTTCAGGAGCACCTTGAACCATACCAAGTTCACGAACCAAGCCACCAAGCCATTTGGCTTCCTTGACAGCCTCTGTTATAGCCATATACTCAGCCTCAGCAGTAGACAAAGCTGTGACTTCCTGCAGTCCGGATTTCCAACTAATAGCGGAACCACCAAGACAAAACACATACCCCGTTGTAGACTTTCTGTCATCAAGATTACCACCCCAATCTGAATCAACATGCCCAACAAAACCATCATGATTCCTACCATAGACAATGCATAAATCCGGAGCACCACACAAGTATCTAAGAATCCATTTGACAGCATTCCAATGCTCTTTACCCGGATTCCCCATGTATCGACTCACTACGCTCACTGCTTGAGCAATATCAGGCCGAGTGCAAACCATAGCATACATAATGCACCCCACGGCATTCGAATACGGAACACGTGACATATAATCTTCCTCATCTTTAGACTTGGGACAATCTAAAGAAGACAACCGAAAGTGAGAAGCTAGAGGTGTACTCACGTATTTGGCATCCTTCATGTTGAACCGCTCCAAGACCCTCTGTACATACTTTCCTTGCGACAAGTAAAGTAGTCCCTTTTTCCGATCTCGTTCAATTTCCATGCCAAGAATCTTCCTCGCAGCACCTAGATCTTTCATCTCAAACTCCCCTTTCAACATCAATTTCACCTGGTTGACATCATTAATATCTTTTGCAGCTACAAGCATATCATCGACATATAACACAAGATAAACTAATGAGCCATCACTACAGCCCTTCAAGTAGACACAACTATCAAAATCACTCCTAGCAAAACCATGGGTTACCATAAAAGTGTCAAACCTTTTATACCATTGTCGAGGTGACTGCTTCAAGCCATACAAGGATCTTTTCAACGGACAGACATGATCCTCCTTTCCTTCGACCATAAACCCTTCAGGTTAGCACATGTAGATCTCCTCCTCAAGTTCCCCATTTAAAAACACTGTTTTCACATCTAACTGCTCAAGCTCAAGATCCTTCATTGCCACAATGCTTAACAAGGTACGAATAGATCTGTGTCTAACAACCGGTGAAAATATCTCATTGTAGTCTATTCCTTCGGCTTGAGTGAAGCCACGAGCAACTAACCTTGCTTTATACCTTGCTTCCTCAATCCCCAAAGCTTCCTTGAACTTGTAGACCCACTTGCAGCTGACTAACTTCTTCTTTGGTGGAGGCCTCACAAGTTCCCATGTCTGATTCTTCGCAAGAGATACCATCTCTTCTTCCATAGCAACCGACCACTTTGCAGAATCTTCACAAGACATAGCTTCCTTGTAGGAGAATGGTTCATGCACATCAACAGTTTCAGCAGCGGACAGTGCATAAGCCACCATCTCCTCAAACCCATATCTAATAGGAGGTCTTTTATCCCTCTTACCCCTACCACGATCACTGGTAGTCTCCACCTGCACCGTAGTCTCTTCCTCATGAACTGAAACATCAGTAGGAGGTGCTTCATCAGACAAGTTATCCGCATCTAAGTCAAGTTCCACCCTATCATCTCCATCTAGCTCCACTCGCCTTCGTGTGCATTACGAGAACCAACTTTCTCATGGAGAAGTAGAGACTCATTAAATGTGACATCTCTACTCGTCGGGAACTTAGATGCAACCGGGTCCCATAACCGAAATCCCTTCACACCAGTAGTATAGCCAACAAAGACACACTTTTTGGCTCTTGGCTCCAATTTGTTTCCATTGTTGACATAAGCATATGCGGGGCACCCAAAGATACGCAACCTTGAGTAATCTCTGGAGAGCCGGACCACATCTCCACCTGGAGTCTTCATCCCAATACTAGAATTTGGAGAACAATTAGCCAAGTAGCGGTCATACTAATCGCCTCGCCCAAAATTCTTTACCCAAACCTGCTTGTGACAACAAACACCGAGCCCTTTCTAACAAAGTGCGATTCATTCTTTCAGCAACACCGTTACATTTGTGGTTTCCCAACACAAGTTCTATGTCGACCAATACCTTCATTTTTGCAAAATTCGGTAATCTCCTTTTCGACAAACTCAAGGCCATTATCTGTTCTCGGTTTCTTTATAGGTCTACTGTCTGTTTCTCAACTAAGGTTTTCCACTTTGCTTAAGATTCAAAAGCACATCATTCTTATGTTTTAAGAAATAGACAACCACTTTTCGTGAATAATCATCAACAAAAGTCAACAAGTAACGAGAACCACCCTTAGATAATTTTCTAGCAGGACCCCACAAATCAGAATGAATATAATCAAGAATACCTTTAGATGTGTGTACTCCATGTCCAAAGCTTGCCTTTGTTTGTTTTCCAAGCACGCAGTGCTCACAGAATTCCATAGGCCCTGTCTTCTGTCCATCCAATAAGCCGCGCTTCGAAAGTTCAGTCATTCCCTTCAAGCCGATGTGACCCAATCTCATGTGCCACAGCTGAGTAGTCTCCACCTCAGTCATAGATCCCTTTGCAACAGACACATCCCCAACAACCGTAGACCCAAGAAGTTCATACAATGTTCCCACCTTCTTTCCCTTCAGTGCAACCAATTCACCTTTAGTAGCCAATAGTTCACCATTAGCAATGGTGCAGCTATATCCAAGACTATCCAAGGTACCTAAGGAAATCAGGTTTTTCTTCAAATCAGGAACGTGCCGGACGTTGTGCAACTTTCTGACTACCCCATCGAACATCTTAACCATAATAGTCCCAATTCCGACAACCTTGCAAGCAGCATTGTTTCCCATCAAAACTGATCCACCAGTAATAGTTTTATAGGAACAGAACCATGCCCTGTTAGGACTAAGATGATAAGAACACCCCGAGTCCAAAATCCAATTGTCACGAATTTTGGAGCCCGAATCACAAGCAGTAAGAGCATCACAATCACTGTCATCACTAGTGTCTTCATGTACCACTCCAGCTTCACCCTTGCCCTTAGTGGTTGTATCCTCTTCCCTTTTAAAACCTCTCCGATTAGGACAATACTTTCAAATGTGTCCCTTCTCCTTGCAACTATGACATATCACATTCTTTTGCCATTCACTTGAACTTGACTGACCAGAATTTCTTGAATTCAATCCTTTCCCTGACTTCTTACCGCCTTTAGCAATTAAGCCTTCACCTTGAGATTCAGCACTTTGGGAAATAAAGTGCGTTTCGATAACCTCACGACTTAATAAAGCAGACTTGATCTCTTCAAAATCAATCTCTTCCTTGCCATACAAAACAGTCTCGCGAAAGTGCATGTATTCCGACGGTAGAGAAAAAGCAATTTTACCGCCAATTGCTCATCATCAATTTTGACATCGACATTCTTCAAGTCCATGACCAAGCCATCAAACTCATCAAGATGTTCCTCCAAGGATCCACCCGCTTTGAGTTTACACTCCTCGAGTTTCTTCAATAGTAGCAACCTGTTACTAACGCTCTTAGTCATGTACAATTGCTCAAGCTTAAGCCAAAGCCTTGCCGCAGTCTTCTCTTCAACAACCTCTCTCAATACCTCATCTTTGAGGCTCTATTGTAAGAGAGATAAAGCCTTTTCATCCATATCATCAAATTGTTCATCCGTCAGACTTTCCGGTTTCTTTGCCTTCCCAAGCAAAGCCTTGACGCAATTTTTACCCACCAAAATTGCTCGCATCTTTACTTTCCATAGCCCAAAGTTAATCTTGCGATTAAACTTCTCAATCTCGTACTTCCCAGACATCTTTAATCAATCAAGCAATATAGGACCCATCTAAACCAAGCTTTGATACCAATTGTTGGGAAACAATGGCCTATAATTGCTATGCAAAGATGAACACAAATGAAATAGAAATACGAAAACAATAACAAGCAAAGAACACAGAGATTTACGTGGAAAACCCCTCAAAACAAGAGGAGTAAAAAACCACGAGCGACGGAGAACAATCCACTAAATCAATCAAGAGTACAAGGAGATGATCAAGGTGAAAAACAATCACACAATCTCACAATCTCTCAATGGTGAATCCCTAGCAAGTTTCTATCTCTCTCTATTCAAGGTTACAGGAGAAACAATGACAAACACGATATATTTATATCTAGGGCAAACTTCACGGCTGCACAGGAAACAATCAGGCCCGGCCCATGCTTGACGACGCCAAGCGCACGCACCAAACAAGGCCAGGCGCCCGCCTGGGAAGACCACAAACCAAGGCCAACATACGGCCCTTGAAGCGCCCGCCTGAGACAGGTTGATGCGGCCGCCTCAAGGCCAGAAACACGGCCTCCCTCCTCGGCCACTGGTGCGCCCGGCGCCCGCCTCGGCCCCTCAACACACGCAGCAGCACAGCAACACTCAGCAGCACAGCAACTGCAATCCTTGCCCAAGTCCATTGCCCAAACCCATTTTGTCAATAATTGAGAGTCACTCAACAGAGCAGAATCTGGCAAAGATTAGACAGAGTGCTGGTTAATGGAGAGTTTGTGGTGAAGCATGGCCAACTTAAAGTAACTCATTTGGCAAGGTTTGCCTCGGATCATGTCCCTATGTTGCTAGAATTGAAGGATCTCCCAAAGCCCAAGAGTGTTTTCAGATTTCAAAAGATGTGGGTGGACCATCCCAACTTCATGCAATTTGTTACTCAAGTTTGGAATTCTGTGCAAAGAGAGGAGACAGCTATGGGATGTTTACACAAAAAGTTATACCATCTAAGGAGAGCTCTTAAAGGGTGGAATTGGATTGTTATTGGAGATATAAAGAAAAAGATGGCTATTTTACAGGATGAAGTGATAAGATTAGAGGAGGTTCTGCAGCATGGAGGTAACAGAAACGTGGAGGAGAACCTTCAAAATGTTAAAGGGGAACTATATACAGTGTTGAAATGGAATATGGATATGCTGCAACAGAAATCTAAGACAAATGTGGCTGCAAGAGGGAGATAGAAATAGTGCTTTCTTTCATGCTTGTATTAAAGAAAGGAAAAGGAGGAATAAGATCAAAATCAAGCTGGTAGATGGTACTTGGTGTGAAGATGAGCAAGAAATTGGGGACTTGGCAGTTTTGTATTACTCCAACACTTTTACGTCTACTGAACATCAATTGGATGATTCTCTGTTTGATCATGTGGAAGTTAAGGTTACTGAAGATATGAATAATAGCATACAGGCTATTCCAGGAGGAAGAAGAGATATGGAGAGCTATAAAATCTTTAAATCCTGGCCGATTGCCCCAGGTTGCGATGGTTTCACAGGTTCTTTTTTTCTAAAGTGTTGGTCAATCATTAAGCCAGAGGTGATAGCTGCCACTAAAGATTTTTTCAATGGTCAGATTATGCACAATGGATTCTCGTCTAATGTGATTGTGCTTATCCCTAAAGTTGATAATCCTGAGGACTTCAAGGATATTAGACCTATCAGTTTATGCTCTTTCTTCAGCAAGATTCAATCTAAAATCATTACTTTGAGATTGGCTGATTTCCTCTCAGATTTGATCTCCCCAGAACAAGCTGGGTTTGTGAAGGCAAGAAGTATACAAGAGAACATTGCGTTGGCTCAAGAGTTAGTGAACAGAATCGACAAAAGAGTGGCTGGTCACAATGTCATTTTTAAACTTGACATCTCCAAAGCTTACGATAGATTGGAATGGGATTTTTTACTGAGATCTCTGGAGGCTATTGGTTTCAATGAGACTTGTATCAGCCTATTCAGAAGAATTCTGCAAGGGAATAAGTATTCTATCAGAATTGAAGGAAAATCGTATGGCTATTTTGAATCTACTAGAGGTGTTAGGCAAGGTGATCCTCTATCCCCTTTGCTTTTCATTCTGGCTCAAGAGATTTTGTCTTTGAATATCAAAAAAGGCCTTCAGATAGGCCTATTCAAACCTTATAATCATGGTAGGGGTGGTTCAGATGTTACCCATTTGTTATATGCTGATGACATGGTTATTTTTTGCAATGGGAAGCAAAGATCCATTGAGGGCCTAAGGGAAATCTTGAGCAAGTATGAAGCTTCCTCTGGGCAGTTAATTAACTTAGAGAAGAGTGGTTTTTACACTGCTACAAGAGTTAATGGTAGAGACAGAGGGAACATTGCTAGATGGTCAAGGTGTCAACAGAGTAATTTTCCGATGAAATATTTGGGGGTTCCTCTTTTTAAAGGGAGAATGAAGAGAGAATATTTAAGACACCTAGAGAGAGCCATAACAAGAAGAATAGAGGGATGGAAAACAAGATTGCTGAGCATGGGAGGGAAGTTGACTCTGTTGCAATCTATATTGAATAGTATTCCTATATATACTATGGGAGTCCTCAAATTGCCTAAGAAGGTGATATCTCAGTTGAACAGTCTATTTGCTGCTTTTTTGTGGAATAATGGAGGGGAACAAAAGGCCCATTGGATTGCTTGGAAAAAAGTTTGTAAACCAAAGGAAGAAGGAGGTCTGGGAATCAGAAATCTAGGGGAAATAAATGAAGCTTTAAGAGCAAAATTAGCTTGGTCAGCTTTGCAGCAGCAATCTCTATGGTCAAAGTTTGTGAATGACAAATTTGGGAGACAGAAAACAACTGTGTCTTCTCACATATGGAGGTCAGTGGTGGGAATTATACCTGAGTTGGAACAACACAGTGTCTGGGAAATAGGTGAAGGTAATCGAAGCTTTTTGAATGACAACTGGATTGTGTAGACACCCCATTCTGAACTCATAACTACATGATTACACTACTCTTCATCTCTCTTTTGTGTTTTGATGAAAGCATATCAGTTTCGTCATGTTTCGTTAAGTTTCTAACTAACCTCGTTAGTTTTGGACCTAACTGACTAACGGAACAACTGAAGAGGACAAAATAGTCATCAGACTAGTTATCTCGCACGAGATATCATATCTCGCGCGAGATATCCCCTCGACAGGATGTGCAGAATCACAATTCTTCTCCGTTTCAAACTCTCTTTTTGGATAAAACCTTATCAATTCGGGTATCCAATCAGAACTGAGTTCTGGAACCTTCCTAGGGTAATTTCCCTCTCCACCTTCACCTCTCCAACCTCCTATAAATACTGGATGACTTTCAGTGTTTCAGGGGTCGACAATTCTGATCCTTGATCAAGAACACACACAACACACACAATTTGTTGGTTTCTTTCCATGAAAGACTCCTTCAAATCACTCACAAACAACTCCTAAAGTTTGTTCATCAACCACGTTGATTGACAAACATCGAAGCCCGAATCAAGGGAACAAGGCGAAGCTCCGTCCGCATCAAGATCCAAATCAAGGATCGAGGAGAAGCTCTGTCCAAATCAAGGTTCGACTCTAAACTTGAGTCGAAACTCTGTCCGAATCTCTTCTCAAAAGGTAATCATCCTTTAAACTTTCGTTTCTCTTCTCAACCTCTCTATTGATTTTAGAGTAGTGTAATCCCATCAAAAGGATTAGCCTAGAGTCCCTTCAGTCAATGAAGGCGATCTCGAAGCATACAATCCGACATTCCTAATCAAGAAATTGATTAGGGTTTATTTGTTCTTCTTTAATTATTTCATTAAAAAGATTGAAAACCTCTCTTTTCTTTAGCAAGACCGATCTCCGGATTGGGTGAAATGGATGCCTTCTAAACCTACCCATTTCATAACCTAAGCCCCGAACCCAAATCACTTTCAAAAAATGGTTTTCCTATGTTTCCAATCGAATAATATAGGTGGCGACTCAAAAAGATGAAAAGATGAAATTTTCTCACAACGCTACAGTTGGCGACTCTGCTGGGGACTTAAATTTAAGAGGCTTAAACTTGCGTCAAAATTAAAAGAGAGGTTTTCAAAAATTTAGTAAATTCAAATTTTATGCTCTCAGATGAATCATATCTCGCGGCGAGATATCATATCTCGCGCGAGATATGGCTTCGGCAATCTGGTTGTTTTCTGGTTTCTCCTGTTCATCCCGTGGTCCAAGACGAGGGTCGAACACGCAAGGGGGATCCCAGAATTCATTATCTGCAGAGTTCTCGCACCTTAAGGCCTCCCTTAAGATGTAGAACTCGAACCTTCGTTTCCTTTAAATAATTGATTATTATTTATAAACTGCGTGCGATTGGGTTTTATTTAATTAAAGTCCGGTCCATTGGGGATTCGGGAGTTGTAATTTAAATTATTTATTCCTCTCTCTCTCCTTTATGTGGAACTACGACGGCCTGAGTCTTCTTAAATTGGGAGAAACGTAGGCAACCACTTGGTGCGGCCATTATCTGTTTTCCTTTTGATTTTCAAAAAAAAATCTCTATTTTTATCTATCACCTAGATTGACTATCACACACGTGCACTCATATTATATCTGTCATTGCACTACATACCCTCTATAAACCCGGGACCCACACTAAGGACGGATGACGGTAACCACCTAGTCGCTGGTCTCTCCGAAGTTGGATCATCCCACTCCGCGTATTCAATCCACCTAGATTGTCATATCGCGGGGAGCCTAGCCTTCCAGCCCTGCATCGCCACATATCATGTAGATTGTCTTTCTAGGAACACTCCGTGACCGCTCGGTTTCGACTTGGTAATCTTTCTTGTCTTTGACCAAAGTAAAGCTAATATAAAATTGACGATCGAGAAAGGATTCGGAAAAGTCCCTTCGGAAAAAGAAAAAGTCCCTTCGGAAATGTCCCTTCGGAATGACCCTTTCGGAAGTCCCTTTAAAGAAAAAAAAATCCTTTCGGTCAATTTTACGTGGCTTTACTTTACAAAGAATGGTTAATTACCGAGTCTCTAGGTTTGGTTCGAATTACGTATGCCTGCAAGATTTACCTAGGATGCTAGATAGAAAACGGACCTTTGTCCGTCCGACCATGAATCTAGGAAATAAAAAGGAATGAAATCCATCTCTCCGAATGGTTATCTCGTGCGAGATCACCTAGTCTCGCGCGAGATATTATTTGCAGAATCTGTGTTTGTAATTGATGATCGATGTGCGCTCCCTCCTTGAGTCAAAACTCCGTCTCTAATAAAAATAAAATTTCAAAAATCACTCGTGAGGTAATTTTAACCATCATCCTTTCCTCCATCTAGGATCGTTTGGGGCTAATATTCGAAAAGGCGTTTCGTTGGGATATCTCTAGTTCATCTCTAAGGTCGTCAAGCTCCCTTACCTCTCCAATGGCAACTATTCCGTCTACTCTCTATGCAAGTGGCACCCCCAAAGAGGATAAGCAAGTCGTAGAATTCACATCCGAAGAAATCAAGACTCTCAAGAACCATCTCGAGCAAGAAAAAATGGCTCATATTCAACAAATTGCCACCCTCGAGACAAAACTCAACAAGCTAGAAATCATGGAGACCACGGATCCAAGAGACAAGCACACTCAAAGCAAGGAGCATGAGCATAAAGAGGTTGAGTCAATCATTAAGGCATGTATCATTGATGTGTGTTCCCAAATGGAGTCCAACATAAGGGCTCGAGTGGAAGTCGAATTAAGGGCCCAAATCGAGGATGAATGTCTAGCCTACATGCATGCACAACAGAACTACTATGAAGAAAAGATCAAGATACTTCACAAAATGGTCGAACTCAACGAGGAAAGGTCTCGACACGACAAGGGAGGAAAATATGGAGATCATGCTCACTTTGAGGAATCCAACCAAGAAAGGCTCCATGACCTTAGTAGATTCACCAATCCTAAGTCATTTGTTGCTCCCCATCCGGAAAGAAAGCGAAAAGATAGACGATATGTCCAACTCGAAGGAATTACCCAAGAAGGTCTCTTTGACATCCTTGTAGAAGAAGGAAAAGTTAAGCCTAGAGAAGGAAATCCTCTTGGAAAAAGCTCTCGTCTTGATCATGATCCCTACTTGTTTTGTATATTTCACAACTATAGTGGCCATGACACCAATGACTGCCATCATCTGAAGGATGTAATCCAAGACTTGTATGAAGCCGGCAAGATCAACTGAAGCATCACCACCTTGGGGCTCCGATTGTCCTCTCCCTTTTTCCTTTGAAAAAAACAAAAAAAAAAAAAAAAAAAAAAAAAAAAAAAAAACATAGATTAGGTAAACTTCCTAGTATGTTCTCGAAGAGTCGTTCTGTCATTCTAGTACATCTCTATCCTCTCTAGTTTGTGTCAAGTGAACTATCGAGTCTGTTTCGAATTTTCTTATCAATAAAAGTTATCTCTTTATCCTAAACACTTTCCCAAAAGTTGTTTTTCTTTATGAGTGTCATTTGATCCATGCTGAATAGTGGACCCTCATACCTTAAATCATCACGAAAATTAGAAACTTCTAAACAAGTTTGAAATGAAGACTATCCTTAGAAGGCTTAAGGCTAAACATTACTCATGTTGAAAGTCGAAGATCAACAAACGAAGGAAGCCAAAGGCGCTGCTATCAACATTCATCCCAAGAAAAGTGGGGCTACTCAATTCAAGGCTTTGAGAGTACAAAAATAAAAAGCTCGCTAGGTCGAAACTCCTCAAATCGTCCTAGGCAAAAATAGAGCATCAAAAAAAAAAAAGAGAAGAAAAACTCTCAAGCCTTCAGTACCCCACAACAAAGATGGAATTTCAAACAAAGGCAAGAAGGACTCTCCCACAAAGAAGAAGAGTCAAGTGATACCAATGAAGAAAAGAGGATCCCTCAACATCCTCTTACCATGAAGCCCGAATGGCAGCGCAAATGAAGAAGACTTTCAACATCAATCCATAAAGAGAAATGTTTAGCCTTAATTCACACTAATGATTGACTTTCTTTTCAAATTCGTTAAGAAATTTCTAGATGATACAAGGTCCATTAAAAGTAGAGCAACTTTTCTAGTCCTTTGAGCCATATAGCGTTCTTTGTTGAGTCTAGGGGCTTTCTCTCAGCCATTCTCATACACACTCTTGAAATCCAAGCATCAAAACTGGGGCTTCCTAACCTTTCCTCCCCCAGTCAATCTCTACTCAAACTCTCAAGAGTAATCAAATCTGCATTAGGGGCTTTCCTCCTCGCTTCTCACTATCATCATTAGAGAATACACTCCCCAAAAGAGTCAATGCTTGGATCATCTTCCAAAAAATAGAGTCCGTCTCTCCTCAACTAAACTTGAGATCTCATCTTTCTCCTTAATGAGATTCTTCCAACTGAGTCACCTTCGAGTACACATACTTTTCAAAAAAAAAAAAAAGGAGAATAGCTCGCTAGGTTGAAAACTCGTAAAGAGCGGCCTAGGCAAAAGTTAGAGCACAAAAACAAAAGACGCAAAAGAGATGCCCGCTAGATTGAAAACCTGAAAGGGCGGTCTAGGCAAAAACCAGGGTGCGTCACAAAAAAAATCAAAGGGAAAAAGGAGGGGATCCTTCTTCAATTCACGCAGCCTCACAAGCCTGTTCACGAAGTCATCTACAACATACAAGAAGTCTTGGGGCTTAGTGTCAAGAGAAGCCTTGGAAAATATGTGCTTTAGGTTAGACAGCATCAGTTCTACGTAGCAAAAGCCATTGGAGTGGTTTAAAACTTGTTCAGTAGATGATCATCACACGAGAAACTTAGGGGCTTGACGATGAAAAAGTCCTGCGACAACGAAAAATCCTTAAAGTATCCTTAGCGTTGAACTTGGGTTATCTCAACGGAATACTATTAGACGACTGTCTCATTCGATCTTTAGATGGACCTCACGAGTTGGCCTCCTAGACCAAAATCTAAATCACGAACGATTTTCAATTCTCACATAATAAAACTCATTCTCCCCGCTGATTCTTGGAGTCGAGTGCACATTGATCGTCTTGAACAAACAAATGCTTAAGTGAATGTATGTTGTTATGCAAATGATTTCACTAACCCTCTTGTAGGAATTAAAATGCGTAAGGCACGTCAAGTGCCTACTTTCAAAAATTAGATCAAACATGTTGAGTGTTTGGATTCCATCTACCTCCCCATATGTCAATTAAGTGCGTCAAGCATCTCTTCAAGCGTCAAGCATCCATTGCGTCAAGCAACCATCGCGTCAAGCAACCATTGCGTCAAGCAACCATCGCGTCAAGCATCCATCACGTCAAGTGCCATGCGTCAAGCATATTCCAACAAAAAGCCCGATTCAATGCCCAGACAGGGGGATCGTCAACAATTAGGTGTGTTAAACATCTAAGATGTGTCAAGCATCTAGGGTAAGTATGTCAAGTACTCACCATCAAAAGCCCGATCCAACGCCCAAACAGGTGGATCGTCAACAGTTAGGTGTGTCAAACATCTAAGATGCGTCAAGCATCTAGGGTCAGTATGTCGAATACTTACCTTATCAAAAAGCCTGATTCAACGCCCAAACAGGTGGATCGTCAACAGTTAGGTGTGTCAAACATCTAAGATTTGTCAAGCATCTAGGGTCAGTATGTCGAATACTTACCTTATCAAAAGCCCGATTCAACGCCCAAACCGGTGGATCGTCACCAAGTAGGTGTGTCAAGCATCTACAAGTAGTATGTCAAGTACTACTCAACAAAAGCCCGATTCAACGCCCAAACAGGTGGATCGTCATCAAATAGATGTGTCAAGCATCTAGGGTCAGTATGTCAAATACTTACCTTAACAAAAGCCCGATTCAACGCCCAAACAGGTGGATCGTCACCAAGTAGGTGTGTCAAGCATCTACAAGTAGTATGTCGAGTACTACTCAACAAAAGCCCGGTCTTGAATCGCCAGGATCGTCACCAAGTAGGTGTGTCAAGCATCTACAGGTAGTATGTCAAGTACTCACCAACAAAAAGCTCGGTCTTGAATCGCCAGGATCGTCACCAATTAGGTGTGTCAAGCATCTAAGATGCGTCAAGCATCTACAGGTAGTATGTCGAGTGCTCACCTCAACGAAAAGCTCGATCTTGAATCGCTAGGATCGTCACCTCAACAAAAGCTCGGTCTTGAATCGCCAGGATCGTCACCTCACTTCCACAAAAGACAGGTATCTTCAGAATTGGGTCATGATTTGATTCCTCAGTATGGATTTGCCTTTTCAAAAATAAAATCTCCTCGATTTTCAAAAAATGATTTTCAAAATACCTAAAGCAACCTTTTCGTGTTTTGGAGTCGAACTACGTTTTGGTCTGATTCTCCGATAGAGATACGTAGGCAGCCGTGCGGCACGACCATCCCAGTGTTCAGAATGATGTCTTTTCTATCGACGACACTTCTTCTTTCATAAGACCTGTCGCCGAGGGGCTCTGTAGACACCCCATTCTGAACTCATAACTACATGATTACACTACTCTTCATCTCTCTTTTGTGTTTTGATGAAAGCATATCAGTTTCGTCATGTTTCGTTAAGTTTCTAACTAACCTCGTTAGTTTTGGACCTAACTGACTAACGGAACAACTGAAGAGGACAAAATAGTCATCAGACTAGTTATCTCGCACGAGATATCATATCTCGCGCGAGATATCCCCTCGACAGGATGTGCAGAATCACAATTCTTCTCCGTTTCAAACTCTCTTTTTGGATAAAACCTTATCAATTCGGGTATCCAATCAGAACTGAGTTCTGGAACCTTCCTAGGGTAATTTCCCTCTCCACCTTCACCTCTCCAACCTCCTATAAATACTGGATGACTTTCAGTGTTTCGGGGGTCGACAATTCTGATCCTTGATCAAGAACACACACAACACACACAATTTGTTGGTTTCTTTCCATGAAAGACTCCTTCAAATCACTCACAAACAACTCCTAAAGTTTGTTCATCAACCTTGTTGATTAACAAACATCGAAGCCCGAATCAAGGGAACAAGGCGAAGCTCCGTCCGCATCAAGATCCAAATCAAGGATCGAGGCGAAGCTCTGTCCAAATCAAGGTTCGACTCTAAACTTGAGTCGAAACTCTGTCCGAATCTCTTCTCAAAAGGTAATCATCCTTTAAACTTTCGTTTCTCTTCTCAACCTCTCTATTGATTTTAGAGTAGTGTAATCCCATCAAAAGGATTAGCCTAGAGTCCCTTCAGTCAATGAAGGCGATCTCGAAGCATACAATCCGACATTCCTAATCAAGAAATTGATTAGGGTTTATTTGTTCTTCTTTAATTATTTCATTAAAAAGATTGAAAACCTCTCTTTTCTTTAGCAAGACCGATCTCCGGATTGGGTGAAATGGATGCCTTCTAAACCTACCCATTTCATAACCTAAGCCCCGAACCCAAATCTCTTTCAAAAAATGGTTTTCCTATGTTTCCAATCGAATAATATAGGTGGCGACTCAAAAAGATGAAAAGATGAAATTTTCTCACAACGCTACAGATTGGCACAAGGATTGGGGGAGGATCTGATAGTAACCTGACAGTTAGAGAAGGTTTGCAACAACTTGATGAGATTCTTCCTTTCATTCCTTCAGAATTTCATGAGGCTATAAAAAGGGTCAAGCTATCCCCAAATGAAACTGACGTGTTGAGATTCAAATTATCCAAATCAGGGAATTTTGAGTCTGGAATATGGTGGGATTTTATAAGAAAGAAAGAGAATAAAGTTAATTGGGGGAAAAAGATTTGGCATAAATGCATTCCGTCGAAAGTAAGTTGTTTTGGTGGAGATTAATGTGGAATGGGCTTCCTGTAGACAGCAATTTACAGAATAGAGGTATAACAATGGCTTCAAGATGTCTCTACTGTACGGAAAACCATCAACAAGAAACTACTCAGCATTTGTTTCTTGAGTCTGAGTGTGCTAAGAAGATATGGGAGTATGTAGCAGACATTTTTGGTAAGAGTAATACCTAGACAAGTTTCTCAAATTTATGGGATGCCTGTATGATTAATAATTCTAGAAGATCTCAGCTTGGCCTTATAAAGTTAGGGGTGCTTCTTTTCAGTTCTTTGGGAATTATAGAAAGTGAGGTGCAAGATGAAATATGAGGAGAAGCCCATTATAATTCAAGAGGTCTTAAAGCAAATCAGGAATGATTTACAGGAGATGTGCTCCATATTTCTTCCAAAGACTAGCCATAAAGATGGAGACTTGAACATCATGAGACAGGTTAAATGTGACCATTAGAACCCCAAAAGCAAAAGTAGACAAAGCAATCGGGTGGGAAGCTCCTAAGTCACACAAGTATAAACTGAACACCGATGGCTCATCGAAAGCTGGAGTTTGCACCGGAGGTGGTGTTATAAGGGATGATAGAGGGGCTGTTATATCAGCTTTTTCAAATTTCTATGGAAATACAATACATGGAATATAAACAAACCACTATCCTATTTAGACTTCCATTGTTAAGCACATTGTGTATGGAAAGTATTGTAGGATTATTTTGATGGTTTGGGTCTACAATATATGATAACAAGTAAAAGACTACATTATAAATGGTAGATTCAACAACAATGATTCATGTTAGAAGACTTTAAAATGAAAGATTAAGTGTTTTGGTGTTTGGAAGGAGATCTCACCAATATTGGATTTTTTTCTATCTTCCTATAGTTGGATTTTGTTGTGAAAGTGTTTGATTTGTTTAAGGTGATTAATAAGGAAAAAATTCTGCTTTCACTTAGGCAGAATGTCCCATAATGCTCAATCATCTCAGATTTTTCTTATCCCAAATGAAAGAGCAAGAGGGTTTTCTGCTGCAAGGCAAGAAAATAAAGTGTGGGAGTTAGTGAAGTCATTGTATGGCCTCAAACAAGCACCAAAACAATGGCATCAAAAGTTTGATCAAGCCATGATCGAAAGTGGATTTAAAATCAATGAATGTGACAAATGTGTCTATATCAAAAATATAGAAAATGGCTATGTCATTTTGTGTCTTTATGTAGACGACATGCTTGCCATAGCAAGTTGTGATAAAATGATTAAATCCACAAAAAATATGTTGAACTTGAAGTTTGACATGAAAGATATGGGTTTAGCAGATGTGATTCTTGGAGTGAAAATTTCTAGAATATCTGATGGACTTGTACTGAGTCAATTTTATTATGTGGATAAAATTCTAGAGAAATTTAACATGGATTACAATAGAACCGTGAATACTCCAATTGGCTCAAGCTTGCATTTAACAAAGAATAGAGGCGAACCTATTTCTCAATTAGAGTATTCAAGGGTCATTGGAAGTTTAATCTAATGAATGAGTTGCACATGCCCAGATATTGCTTATGTTGTGAGCAAATTGAGTGGGTATACAAGTAATCTTGGGATGGGCCATTGGAAGGGTATTGTTAGAGTACTAAGGTACTTAAGATATACGCGTGACTATGGATTACATTATACATGACATCCGGCTATGAATGAAGGATATACTGATGCTAACTAGATATAAGATATCAAAGACTCTAGGTCAACATGTGGATATTTATTCACATTAGCAGCTGCAGATATATCATGGAAATATTCAAAACAGACTGTTATTGTTGGTGTTATGCCCTAGGCCTATGATTGATAGACTTATGTGTTGACATTATTTATTATTATATGAGATGTTTATCATTTGATTATTATATGTTTTGTATATTAGTTTATAATAATCTCCGTCCCTAATTATTAAGAGAATAATTAGTATAATTGTCAATGGATAATCATGTGATGATTATATGCGTAAAGATGCACATTGAAATTATGGGTACTTGTTAGAGAACAAGTGACTGGACATGACCCGCATGAGATTTATGTCATGGTTAAATGTCATAATTAAATCTCATACGGTTACTTCATTTAGTCCCTAGACCTGAGATTATCATGACCTTACATATGATGAAAGTCATGTTTGATTTTAGTCAAACGATATCTTAACACGATATCTATAAAGACTATCATTGGCATGATCGGATTCATGATGGGAAGGATGATAAGTCAAGAAGGAATTTGTCCCTCGTAAGAGAGATGTTTTGCTCGGGCCCCTCGATGAGTGATAATGATGAAAGTGTATGGCCGTACCCCAATATGATTGGAATTATCATTATACTCAAGAATCGAGAAAGCATTGAACAATAACAAGTTGACGAGGACCATGACTTGTGTTCAATATAACATCGTGAGACAAAGGGAGAAATGGAAGTACACCAATGGAAACGTGAACTCTTACGTTACATTATTTGGGTAGACATAATGGCTTGCTAGAGTCCGCTTATGTCTTATGAGGTTCGTTATGATCGAACTCATTGCCAACATAATGTAATCCTATTGGGTCACACACAACTAGAATGAATTGGTTAAACCGGAGGAAGAATGATTGAGAGTCTCAGTATCTAGTATCTGGCTACATATGTCACGCGACATATTAAGCCAATGGCTTAATATACCGCGCGACATAATAAGCCCGTACGCGGTTTGACAGCCTGTCTCTCCTAATACGATTAGGAGACGTATTCTTACTATTATAGTATAAATACAAGGGGTCTGTCAGACCTAATTTTCTAGCCGAAATTTTCAAGAAAATTTCACAATCAAATACTCTCAATATTCTTCAAGGTTTTAGATCTAGCAATCATCAAGAAGTTGTTCTTGAATTCATTCAAAGGTGTGGATACCGAAAGAGGGTCTTCGCTCATTCATCGATCAAGGCCTAGAGTTCAAGCAAGTTGAAGAACGAAGTTTGTGATTCGATATCACATAATCAAATCGTTTGATAACTCAAGAACGGAAAGCGTTCGAGGTTGGTTTAATTCTATCTCATAGGAATTTTAATTAATTGTATAGAAAGGATCCTAGGGCTTCTTGGGTTTTATGTTTTTTAATGCTTAATTCCGCTGCGCATGGACCCGTAAAACCCAACAGTGGTATCAGAGCCCCGTTCGTATGATTAAGTTTGAATTAACATGCTAGATTTAAGATATAAATTGTTTATATGCTTATTGCATGTTTTGTATGCGATAGAATTTTTAATTGTTTATGTGAAACAATGTGAAAATCGTTTTCGAAATATGCTGAATTAAATCCGTAAAAAGGATGTTTTACGTGATTTAATTACATGTAATCTGTATTGGTTCGAATCTGGAAATCCTGTAACCTGGCTACTTAGGTCGCGCGACATGATGAGCCATGTGGAATTCTGGTTATCTGGCCTGTTAGGTCGCGCGACATATCAAGCCTCTGGCTGATGTTTTCAAGCGACATAATAAGCCAAAACTGGGCAGAAACAGTTTGTTCAATTTTTCTGCTATTTTGTGATTGTGTTTACAATCTGATATGTTCATATGAAAATCTGGATGTTATAAAATTAAGTTTATAAGGCCATGCTAGATTGATTCATTGATATGCATGATTAATTGATTAAAATGTGATTTTAATAATTATTGCAATGCATGTTTTAATTGTTCTTATATGCTAAGAAGTTTTTAATTAGATGTTTAGTTGAAACATGATATTTAGTTTCCTAATATGTTTAGATTTAGACATTGTAAATTTTGGATCTTATGATTGTTTATGGAAACAAGTCATAAATACGCGAAATTTAAAAGGAAACTGATTGTTTATAAAGGGTAAGGATTATGTTGCCTAATCAGAGTTGATTCCTAATTATGCATGTCTAGGAGAGTTCTGTCTAAGGAAGAGTTGGTACTTAAGAAGTCCTTGTGGCTCACCTATCTTCCTGGGAACTTACCTGGTGCATGATTTTGACTATCTTTCTGATATGCTTATAATCTACCTTTAAAGAACCTTCATTAAACTTTTAAGTTCTTTATGCAAATTCATGATTAAAAACACTTGAGACCATTCGGATAGTTTTGGGTGGGCTTGCCATAGCAAGGTGCTTTGATTCTATTCGAATGCGAGCAAGATGAGGAAATGGTGGTTCCTATACGTTTTAAAGTGAGTGAACTTAATTGGGTTATCAAAATGGTTTTGGACCCAAGGCATAAGATGAGATTAAAATATACCTAGACATATGATGTCTTGAATAAATCTCATAAAAGATCTAAGAGTCATATAGTTGATATGATTGATGTTTTCTACCTAATTAATTTAATTTTGAGCGGTTTGCCATAGCAAACTTGAAATTAAATTAAAGTTGGATCTTAGCCCATTAAATGTATATTATGCTTATTTGCATTTGAAGGTGTATAATTTAGTGGGAGCATTTATTTAAATGCATTATACTTCTCATATAATATGTTTACTTATATGTGTTCATATTTTATGTATATCTTTTTGTAGAATAAATGGCATCAAACAATAATCACTTTTCACTGCGATCTGTCCTTGAGAAGGAAAAGTTGGAAGAGAATGGTACAAACTATATGGATTGGATCCTTAGTTTGAGAATTGTTCTCAAACAAGAGGAGAAACTGTACGTTCTCGATGAACCCATTCCACCTGAACATGCTGCTAATGCTGCTAGAGCTATAAGGGAACAATATCTGAAGCACAAGCGTGACTCTACAGATGTTGGTTGCCTTATGCTCTCCGCCATGGGCAAAAACCTTCAGAAGGATCTTGAGCACTTGGGGACAGTCGACTTAAACAATCGGCTGATGGAAATGTTCCAAGTTCAAGTTAGGCAAGAAAGGTACAACACAGTTGCTGTCTTGACCTCATGCAAGATGAGTGAAGGGCAAGCTGTTGGTCCCCATGCTCTCAAGTTGAAGGGCCACATTGAGCATCTTGAAAGGCTCGGTTTTCCAATTAGCCAAGAGTTGGCTACCGACATAATATTGAATTCATTACCTAAAAGTTTTAGTCATTTCATAATGCACTATAACATGGGTGGAATGAATAAAAACCTTTCCGAGTTAGTTCAAATGTTGAACACTGCGGAAACCAATATTGTCGAGAAGAAAACCGATCAAGTGCTAATGGTTAACAAGGGGAAAGGGTTCAAGGGTAAAGGAAAGGCAAAGGTTGCTAATCCTAAGGCAAAAGTTGCCAAACCCAAAGAGGCTTCCAAGCCTAAAGAGGCTAAGCCCAAGTCCCAAGAGGACGCAATCTGCTTCCATTGCAATGAGATTGGACATTGGAGGAGAAACTGCGCAAAATACAAGGAAGCACTGAAGAAGAGCAAAGGAGTTGCTTCGACTTCAGGTATCTTTGTTATAGATATATTCCTATCTACTTCTAGTTCTTGGGTATTGGATACCGGATGTGGAACTCACATTTGTTTAAATATGCAGTGTCTAAAGAACAGAAGGATGCTTAAGGAAGGTGAAGTGGACCTACGTGTGGGGAATGGAGCAAGAGTTGCTGCATTAGCCGTAGGAACTTATGAAGTTACTTTACCTAGTGGGCTAATACTTGTTTTGAACAATTGTTATTACGTTCAAGCTTTAAGTAGGAATATTATTTCGATTTCATATTTGGATAATGAAGGTTTTAATTTTCTTATATGTGATAAGAAATTTTCTATTTACAAGAGTGAAATGCATTATTGTATCGCTTTCATTCAATGGCCTTTATATTCTTGATGTTGAAAATCGTGATAATGATGTCTATAACATTAACAAGAGATCTAAACCCAATGATGTAAACCACACTTACTTATGGCATTGTCGTCTTGGCCATATAAACGAGAAACGCATTTCTAAACTCCACAAAGATGGATTTTTAGACTCACATGATTATGAATCTTATGAGACATGCGAATCTTGTTTACTTGGCAAGATGACCAAGGACCCATTTACCAAAACCGGTGAAAGGGCGGGCGACTTATTAGGACTCATACATACCGATGTATGTGGGCCTATGAGTAGCGATGCTAGGGGAGGATTTCGGTACTTCATAACATTCACTGATGATTATAGTAGATTTGGATATGTTTATCTAATGAAACATAAAAGTGAATCGTTTGAAATATTTCGAATATTTCAAAATGAGGTGCAAAATCAACTTGGCAAAACTATTAAGGTACTTCGATCCGATCGAGGTGGTGAATATTTGAGCCAAGAATTTGACAGTCATCTTAAGAGTTGTGGAATCGTTTCAGAACTCTCTCCACCCGGAACACCACAATGGAATGGTGTGTCTGAAAGGAGGAATAGAACTTTGTTGGACATGGTTCGTTCTATGATGAGTCAAGTTGAGCTTCCTTTATCCTTTTGGGGACATGCACTAGATACCGCGCTTTCACTATAAAACAGAGTTCCTACCAAATCGGTTCAAAAGACCCCATATGAGATGTGGCATGGAAGAAAACCTAGTTTGTCTTTCATGAAGATTTGGGGTTGCGATGCATATGTCAAGAAGTTAACTTCTGACAAGCTAGCACCTAAATCTGATAAATGTGTTTTCGTGGGATATCCTAAGGAAACCAAAGGATACTATTTCTACAACCGAAACGAGAACAAAGTGTTTGTTGCTCGAAATGGTACTTTCTTAGAAAAGGAGTTTCTTCGCAAAGGAACCAGTGGGAGTAAAATAGATCTCGAAGAAATTCGAGAACCCGAAAACAACATTGAACCAATGGTAGAAACTGAACCAAGTTCACAAACCGTTGTGGAATCGGTTCAAGATGCACAAGTTCTTCGCCGAAGTGGTAGGTCACGATCCGAACCCGAGAGATATGGATTTCTCGTTACGGAAAGTGATGAAGTGGAGTTAATCGAAAATGATGAACCCACTTGCTATCAAGAAGCGATGTCCGCTCCTGATTCGGAAAAATGGCAAGAGGCCATGAAGTCCGAATTACAATCCATGGCTGATAATCAAGTTTGAAACTTGATTGATCCACCCGAAGGTGTAAAAACCATAGGGTGCAAATGGGTCTTCAAGAAGAAGACCGACATGGATGGGAAGGTGCACACCTATAAGGCTAGGCTAGTAGCTAAGGGATATAGGCAGATTCATGGCATAGACTATGATGAAACCTTCTCGCCTGTAGCTATGCTTAAGTCTATTAGAATTTTACTTGCCATAGCCGCATATTATGACTATGATATATGGCAAATGGATGTCAAAACAGCTTTCCTTAATGGGAAGTTACTTGAGGATGTATACATGATACAACCTGAAGGTTTTGTCAGTCCAGAAAATTCTAACAAGGTATGTAAGTTGCAGAAATCCATTTTTGGATTGAAGCAAGCTTCTAGGAGTTGGAATCTACGTTTTGATGAAGCAATCAAGGAGTTTGGCTTTATCAAGAACGAAGATGAACCTTGTGTATACAAGAAAATTAGTGGGAGCGTAGTACTATTTTTAGTGTTGTATGTCGACGATATCTTACTCATTGGAAATGACGTTCCTGCACTAGAGACTGTCAAGTCTTGGTTGGGAAAGTGCTTTTCAATGAAAGATATGGGCGAAGCCGCATATATCCTTGGTATCAATATCTATAGAGATAGATCCAAGAGGATGATTGGTTTAAGTCAAAGTACTTACATTGACAAAGTCCTTAGAAGATTCCAAATGGAAAATTCTAAAAGAGGGAATTTGCCAATGTTGCATGGTATATCTCTTAGCAAGAATCAAAGTCCTAAGACTAATGATGAGCGAAAGAGAATGAATAGTATTCCATATGCTTCGGCAATTGGGTCTATCATGTATGCTATGTTATGTACTAGACCCGATGTCTCGTGTACTCTAAGCTTGACGAGTAGGTACCAATCGGATCCCGGTGAACCACATTGGATAGCAGTCAAGAATATCCTTAAGTACTTACGAAGAACTAAGGATGTATTCTTGGTCTTTGGAGGAATGGAAGAAGATCTTGTAGTCAAAGGCTACACAGATGCTAGCTTCCAAACCGATAAAGATGATTTCAGATCGCAGTCTGGATTTTTGTTTACGCTTAATGGAGGAACTGTGAGTTGGAAAGGTTCCAAGCAAAGTACCGTCGCTGATTCTACAACCGAAGCTGAGTACATAGCGGCATCCGATGCAGCTAAGGAAGCAGTTTGGATCAAGAAGTTCATTAGTGATTTGGAAGTCGTTCCAAGCTTCAGAGACCCTATTGAACTTTACTGTGATAACAATGGTGCCATTGCACAAGCAAAGGAACCAAGATCACACCAGAGATCCAAACACATACTTCGATGTTTCCACATTATCCGTGAGATATGTGAAAGGGAAGACGTTAAGATATGCAGAGTAGACACTAATGACAACATGGCGGACCCATTAACTAAGGCTCTCCCGCAAGCTAAACATGATGGTCATGTTAGGTCCATGGGTATTCGATATTTGGTAGATTGGGCCTAGTGCAAGTGGGAGACTGTTGGTGTTATGCCCTAGGCCTATGATTGATAGACTTATGTGTTGACATTATTTATTATTATATGAGATGTTTATCATTTGATTATTATATGTTTTGTATATTAGTTTATAATAATCTCCGTCCCTAATTATTAAGAGAATAATTAGTATAATTGTCAATGGATAATCATGTGATGATTATATGCATAGAGATGCACATTGAAATTATGGGTACTTGTTAGAGAACAAGTGACTGGACATGACCCGCATGAGATTTATGTCATGGTCAAATGTCATAATTAAATCTCATACGGTTACTTCATTTAGTCCCTAGACCTGAGATTATCATGACCTTACATATGATGAAAGTCATGTTTGATTTTAGTCAAACGATATCTTAACACGATATCTATAAAGACTATCATTGGCATGATCGGATTCATGATGGGAAGGATGATAAGTCAAGAAGGAATTAGTCCCTCGTAAGAGAGATGTTTTGCTCGGGCCCCTCGATGAGTGATAATGATGAAAGTGTATGGCCGTACCCCAATATGATTGGAATTATCATTATACTCAAGAATCGAGAAAGCATTGAACAATAACAAGTTGACGAGGACCATGACTTGTGTTCAATATAACATCGTGAGACAAAGGGAGAAATGGAAGTACACCAATGGAAACGTGAACTCTTACGTTACATTATTTGGGTAGACATAATGGCTTGCTAGAGTCCGCTTATGTCTTATGAGGTTCGATATGATCGAACTCATTGCCAACATAATGTAATCCTATTGGGTCACACACAACTAGAATGAATTGGTTAAACCGGAGGAAGAATGATTGAGAGTCTCAGTATCTGGCTACATATGTCACGCGACATATTAAGCCAATGGCTTAATATACCGCGCGACATAATAAGCCCGTACGCGGTTTGACAGCCTGTCTCTCCTAATACGATTAGGAGACGTATTCTTACTATTATAGTATAAATACAAGGGGTCTGTCAGACCTAATTTTCTAGCCGAAATTTTCAAGAAAAATTCACAATCAAATACTCTCAATATTCTTCAAGGTTTTAGATCTAGCAATCATCAAGAAGTTGTTCTTGAATTCATTCAAAGGTGTGGATACCGAAAGAGGGTCTTCGCTCATTCATCGATCAAGGCCTAGAGTTCAAGCAATTTGAAGAACGAAGTTTGTGATTCGATATCACATAATCAAATCGTTCGATAGCTCAAGAACGGAAAGCGTTCGAGGTTGGTTTAATTCTATCTCATAGGAATTTAAATTAATTGTATAGAACGGATCCTAGGGCTTCTTGGGTTTTATGTTTTTTAATGCTTAATTCCGCTGCGCATGGACCCGTAAAACCCAACAATTATAGTCAGATCCACTACGGAATCAGAGTTTATAGATTTGGATAATTGTGGTGAAGAACCCGAATGGCTACGCCAATTTCTAGAAGATATTCCAAAAAGTGACGAAGCATGTGCCAGCAATTTCTATCCATTGTGATAGCCAATCTACAATTGGTAGGGCACAAAGCAACATGTATAATGGTATGTCTAGACATATATGTTGTAGATATAATACCATAAGAAAACTACTCTCAACTGGTACTACATCTATTGACTATGTGAAATCAAAACATAACTTAGGGGATCCTTTAACAAAAGGGGGCCAAAGAGGTAGCTGAAAGATTATTATTGGGAATGGGATTAAAGGCTCTTGAGAAGTTAAACACAACGGAAAACCCAACTTAGTTGACTGGAGATCCCATAATCTAGGTTTTTAAAGTGACAACCTAACCGTTAAAAGACTTGTAGTGTCACTGTGGGGAAACCAACCACAATCCCATTCCTTAAGTGACATCCAGAAAGGAAAGGTTAAGATTATAGCTTTTAATGATTTTTACACTTCGGAATTTCCAAGTGGGGGTAATACGGGTTACTTATAAAAATCACCTATGTGAGAGAAAAGTTTGGCCGCTTTGAGGAGAATTGCGTGAGGCTCAATTCTTATACCCTCTCACAGAATCAGGCATTATGGTCAGGGATTCAGGGCCATAAATGAACATATCTATGATAATTGAAGTGTGTTAGGGAGATACCTGTGTAAATTATATGACCGGCTATACAAAAAGCTGAACAGTTCAAGGACATCGCATATACTGATTAGCGAGTAGAGTAAATATATTTTACAAGGGAAGGTTCAAAGGGAAAATCCCTACCTATTATATGCATGCATCAACTGCCGTACTTTATCACCATTTCCTCATCATTTCCTTCATACGGGGGATTGTGGAAAATATAAGTGGGTGTGAATGAAATTTGAGATTTTTTCCTAAATGGGTTATTTGTTAAATGACCAAATTGAATGTGGGTTTGTGTTCTAGACCATGAGAACATTGAAATCAAATATTTATTTGTCCAAAATGGTTAATGGATGAATAAAATATTAAAGTTCAAAGTTAGTGAGTTGAAAGTGGGAAAATGTGGTTATCCCACATGAAATAGGAATGTAAAATCTAGCAAGTTTAAATACTCCAAAACTTTGATAAGGGGTATAAATGTGTGGCATAGAGGCTATCTCTCGTGCATAGGTACGCAGGGCGGGTACAAATCACGGACCGAAATGGGCTTTGGGCTACCGAACTCATGTGCTTGCGCGTCCAGCGGACACGAATGTGGTTACAAATTGGCCAGTTATGGTTATAAGATGAAGCCACAAACCATTTGAAGAACACCAAAAACATTTTCCCGCAGCCTCCCCTCTCTCTATCGTTGCATATTGTTGTATCTTTCCTTTGGTCTCTAAGTGCCCTCGGTCCGCACGTTCTATCATAGGAGAGACGCGTTCAATGCAGCCTCAAGCACTATCGGTGAGGGGGTGAATAAGCCTTTAAAGAGACTGATTCATCAGGGCTCATGCACAACAAGAATTGTTATCGCCGTTTTGTTTATTCAAATATATTCAATTTATATTTGTATTTCAATTTCTGTAATTCATTTCTTTCTGTTATTGTAATTTTGGCGAAACATATCACAAGTGGCATAAACAATAAAAAAAGAGCCCAAGGAAAAAGAGACTAGTTTAGAGCAGCCGGTCATGGGATAGCGAATGTCGCGGAAACTTGGTTAAATGGGCATTACTCATGAATTTAAATCTAAAACTGTAGATATTTGGTCACAAATTCCTCCTTGACAGCCATTTATTGGCGTTTTAACCAATTAATGGCTTAATCACATGCACGACAGTCAATCGACTGTCGTGCATCAATATTTTTTACACTTTTCCTATTAATGGCTAACAAGAATTAAAAATTTATTAAATTTTTTACCCAAATAATAACTCACCATAAACAATACTGTATTTATTTCCTGTTTGCCAAATTCTATCTTCGCATCAATATTTTTTACACTTTTCCTATGATAGATCAAGAAGACAAAATTGGTTGCATTTATTTCTTGATTACCAAATTTTATCTCCACAACCATTTTTTTTTTACACTTTTCCTATTAATGGTAGATTTAGGGTGGCTAATAATACAGCCAAAATTAGATGTTCAGAATCCTCTTCATCCCAATACTTTGATGCTCTATATATAACAGCTTCCCCACCCCAAATCTCTACACAAGCGCAAAGAAAATCTCCCGCTTTCTCCTCCCCCCCCCCTCTCTCTCTCTCCCTCTCATTCCAGCTTAAACATCCCTCACTTTCCAGACATTGGTGTGTGATTTGCCAGATACTTTTTTGAAGTTTTTATCAGATCATTCTTGGTTTTTTTCTTCTTCTATTTTATCTCTTTATCTCCCCAAATTGTCTTTCTATAAGCTTTTCTTTGTCTTTCAGGTGATTTTCTACCTAATTTTAAATGTCAAAGAATCTCATATGGAAGTTGGGTCCATCCACTGGCTCAAAAAATCAGCCAAGGGGAAGGAAGCCCGTCAAGCAGGCTGATCCAGCCCCAGAATCTGACAAACAACCTAGTCTTTTTCGATCACGTACAAATGTAGGTGGTCCCACTCAGAGCCAGTCCTCACCTGTCAAGATTTTCACCGCTCAAAGAAACACAAATACGTCTCCCCCTGGTACTGCAGCCACTAAATTGGTGGCTCCACGGGAACAAAGGGATCCAGGGAAACAGAAGAAACATGTTAATTCAAAGATGAAAAATCTCTCTGAGATAGGGGTGCGGAAACTGGAACTCGAAAAAACTGATCAAAATGAATATCAGGCTTCTGTGGAGGAAGTGGTGGTGGAGAAACATAAGGTTCCTGTGAAGGAGAAGCTTAAAATGAAGGTTTTGGAGAGAGTTCTAAATGATTTTTCTCTCTCTCTTACTTTTAAAGAGATTGAAGATGATTTTCTTCTAATGACGGGTAAAAGGCCTCCTAGTAACCCGAAGAAGAAAACTTCTTTAGAAAACGTACGGATATTTAATTTTGTTTTGCACTATCCAAATGTCATCAACAATTTTCATGGTATTGTTCTTACTAATTTTTTAAATATTTTTGGGTTGCAATTATGTAGAACTTGCATCCAGGAAATCGGCTGGATGAAGTGTGTGCTGCGATTGACAAAATTGAAGGAGAAGCTGCTTTACGAAAGGTCTGAATTTTGTTTCCTTTCTCACAGTTTTGTGCATTCAATATATGGCTTACGTAAATATTTTTTGTGCATTCAATCAGAATTAGTGTGGTCAGTGATGGTGATGCATGGTTGATGGATGTCATAGTTTGGAGTGGAGGCCTCGTGGAAAAATAATCAGTCTCAGACGCTAGTGTCCATCTCCTCTTTTTTTTTTTTTGGTAGTCCACAGTTTCCTGATTTTGTACTCCGAATGCTATTGGATGTTTATGTTTTCTTAATGCTTGTTCAGTTAAAAAAAATGTGGAAATAGCAAATTTATTGTATCACTAGCCAGCTATGAGTATTATATCATCGATAACTTCCATTTGCCATTTTTCCATGTTGATGTTCTTATAAAATAAGCTCAATGTTATCTTGTTTTTACGCTCACCATTGTATAATATGAACTAATTCCTCTTACTTGCTATCATTTCGTTCATTAATATCAAGAGATCACCAACGTGCTTTCTTTTAGTTACGCAGAATAATCTGAAATCATATTAGTTTCTAATTCGATTGGACCTTTCTGAGTAACTTGGGTTGGGTCCGGTTCTGGTTTAAATCATATTAACAATAATGTCAGCTAATTGAAAATTTTCTTGATACATATTGTGATCCGTTTTCGACAAATATTTGAAACTGGGGTGTGGTTTGTCGCGATAGAGTAGATATTGTTTTTTCCCAGTGTGAAGATAGCCACTAACAAACTGCCGAGAGAGCTACCAGCAGCTAATCTGTACTCATCTACTCCTCGTAGGCTGTTTACAAGAATAATCTGAAATCCAAATTTATTATAACTATTCTATTTCTCTTAAGTAGTAAGAATAAGTAGATTTCAATATGTTCTTCAACTCGTGTGATAGCACCATCAAGAATAATTCGAAACCAAGAAATACATCTACTGTTAGATTCTCTGTATTTATGATTCTGCTATGAGTATTTCGCTGTCATAAAACTGCTGATTAGAGGAAGTGCCCAAGCAGAAACAGGCGATTGAAGTTTCTGTCAGGTATTGCGCTAATACATTAATGAGTCTTTGTGAATGGTACAAAGAAAGCTCGAAAATCATTTTCAATGCAAAAAAAAAAAAAAAGTATAATATGATTGTTTCAGAAAGTAAGATCTCTGCTCTGAAAAATACAATCTATTTATTTCTGAAAAAGAGGCATTTACCAAATAATCCCTCTATAGAAACAAAACTACTTCCTAGGACAATTTCTAATTTGTTTAACCACTTAGTCCCTGTGAGTTAAATTACATCTGCGTCCATGCGTTTTCGACCTTATTACAATTTTGCCATTGTGTAAATGACCGGCACGTGTAAGCGACATGTTCAAATATCAAAGCACTAGTAAAAGCCCGTGTCCAAGGACACGTGTTTTTTGTTTTTTAATTTAAAAAAAAAAAATTTAAGGGCAAAATGGGAAAGGGACAACTTAGTGAGGGCAAAATGGGAAATTTGGCACTTGAAACTGTTCATTGTACTGTAGCAAGGAGGGGTGCCATTTATACTATAGATTTTCAAACGCCAAAAGCCAAAAACCCAAAACCCCAAAAAGGCGACTTCTAGAGCTTCTCTCTCTACGACTCTCTCTCTCTCTCTCTCTCTCTAGAAACCGCCATTGTTAAAGCTTAGGAAGTACGTATTTTCGTCAATTTCTTGAGCACATTCATCATCAACCTAAAGGTAATGCATAAACTCTCAATAATTTTAAGTTCAATGTTTTTTTTTTTGGTCCAGATTTCCTAATATTCTTCGTTTTATTTTGTTTATTAAGTAGATAATATGAAATATTACTTATTCTAAGTTGTTGAAAGTATATTATTTAGGTTTCGAGTGATTTTTTGTGAATAAATTTGCAAATATGAGTGAGAAATGATTAGACCTAGTTTATTCTAAGTTATTTTGTTTTAAAATACATTTTCGTCATAAATATAAAGAGTACATGTTTAATATTGTTTATGAGTTCTCAAATGTTTTCAGATTTTTTCTCAGTTATTTATTGTTAAAATAGTTATCTGCTTTTGTAGTTATAAGTTCTCAGAAATGAATAGACCTAGTTTATTCTCAGTTATTTTGTTTTAAAACACTTTTTCGTCATAAATATAAGAGTATTTGTTTAATATTTTGTATGAGTTCTCAAATGTTTTCAGATTATTTCTCATTAATTTGTTGTTAAAATCATTATCTGCTTTTGTGGTTATATGTTCTCAGTCTCAAATTTTTGATGAGTAAAAGTATGTTTTCCACATAAAAAAAAATATGAGAACTAGTAAGTTCTCAACAGTTTTTATGAATTAATCAATATTTTCATAAGTTCTCATTTGTTTTTGCTGTTTTTATGAGTTCTCAATTATATTATTTTAAATTCACTTATTGAGTGAAAGTTCTCAATTATATTCAGTTATTGTTGCATAAGTTATCAATTTTTATTCATAAGTTCTCAATTTATTTCTCAATTTTTATAAGAAAAATTCTGATTTCCTCCTAAAAACAATTGAGATCCAGTAAGTTCTCAATTTTATTTTTAATTTTGTTGTATATTAGTGGCTTTTATGCATAAGTTTTCAATATTTTTATAAGTTCTCAATTATTTTTTAGTATTTATGAGTAAAATTTAGAAGTAGTAAGTTCTCTATTTTTTTAATTATCTATTGTTTTCATTAGTAAAAACTTATTTTGCTGTTTTTTGTGATTTTGTTTTATATTATTGTCTTTTATTCATAAGTTCTCAATTGTTTTCTCTATTTTTATGAGAAAAATTCTGGTTTCATCATAAAAAAAATTGAAAACTTGTAAAAACAATTGAGAACAAGTAATTTCTCAATTGTTTTTATTTGTAAAAGTTATTTTTGAGAATCTGTTTGATTTTTTTTTCTAATAGATGTCAATTAAAAAAGCTGCAAAGAAGAACAAAAAAACTGAAGCTGTCAAATCACCAACAAAGAAAGTCGTCAAATCATCATCGAAGAAAGGGAAAAAAACAAAAAAGATAGTGAAGAAGACAAAGCATGCTATGACCTTTACATATAGGTCAAACCTTGATGCCAGCTTGTCACTAATGAAGCAAGCTAATTTGGGAGTGAAACAAATGAAAATGTTGAAGAAGTCACCCTTCATCAATATGTTTAATGCTTTAAATAACAACACTGATATTACAATTCGGAAATCAGACCTTGTCCTTAGGGACATAATAAATTGTTACAGACTTGGCACACAAAGTTTCAAGTTAGGAGAAAAATACGTCAGTTTTCACTCCAAGTGACGTAAAAATTTTATTTGGGATATCATGTGGAAATGAGATTCTTGAGTTGACTTCAAGAGGAGGTTTGTTTGCTTCGAGTTTTGTGAAAAGAAGATTTTCAGATGATCCAAAAAAAAATCAGAATTTCTAAAGTAAAGAAAATTATTTTGGAACTAAAAGATAGTGACGAAAATCAGGATGTGGAGGATCTTGTAAGGTTGATGACTCTTTATGCTATTGGCTCGTTGTTTTTTGCATCCACGGGAGAAGTTATCCCAAATGTATTTTTTTATTATGTTGAGGATTTAAAAAATTTGAAAAATTATGACTGGGCAAATGCAATTCATGAGAGGCTTATAAAATCCATCAGGCAAAACTCTGGAAATCCTGTTGGTGTTACAGGATGTGTAGCAGCACTTTCTGTAAGTTTTTTTTTTGTAATATTTTCTTTATCTGTTATACTAATACTAAATACAGTGTTCATAATATGTTTTATTTTGTAGTATTGGTTCCATGAGCACGTAAAGATTGGAGATGCTCCAACAAGGAATATAATCCCAATGTTTATGAAATGGGGATTGCCATTGAAGCTAAACAAATTCAAGGAGTTAACGATTGATAAACTAAAAGCTGCTAAGGTTAGTTCTCAAATAAAAATAAATTAGTTCTCAATTTTTTATTAGGAAACGCATCTTTTCCTCATAAAAACAATTGAGAAATAATATTTCTCAATTGTTTTTATGATAAAAAGCCATCTTCTGAGAAATATTATTTCTCAATTGTTTTTATGAGGAAAGCATCTAATCATAAAAACAATTGAGAAATAATATAGTTCTCAATTGTTTTTATGAGGAAAGCCTCTACTCATAAAAACAATTAAGAACTATTATTTCTCAATTGTTTTTATAATGAAAGCTGATTTTTATAAAAACAATTGAGAACTATTTAATTCTCAATTGTTTTTATAAGTTCTAAATTGTTTTTTTGATTCATCGATTGTTTTTTCAGTAAAAGCCTGTTTGGAAATGATTTTAGTAATTTTGTTTTTTATATAATTCTTAAATAGGTTTCTGATGAAGAGTTAATTTTAACAACTGAAGAAATAAAAATATTTGATGAAAGTGAATTTGTTGATGAAAATCAAGAGAGGAATGAATAAGGTGTAGAAGTGAGAGCAGAAGAGAGAGAAGATGAGAGAGAGGAACAAAGAGAAGAAGAGAGAGAAGAAGAGAGAGAGAAACAAAGAGAGGAAGTGATGGAAGAAGATGTGAGAAAAGAAGAAGATAGATTGAGAAAAGAGAAAGAATTTTTGGATGATCTAGATCAAATAGATCAATAGACTTCTGAGAATGAAGATGTTGAAGCTAATACTATTCCCTCTGAGACTTCAAAAAAATACAAATATGAAATCAGGGAACTTAAAAATGAAAAGGAAAAATTGGTTGCTGAGATGGAAGAAATTTTTACTTCGAAGGTTGAATTTGAGGGGAAATGGTCCAATATTTTAAAGGAAAAGAAAGAATAGTTTGAGAAAGGAATTGAAGATTTGAATGAAGAGCTGAAACTTCTGAAGGATTTGAACACTGACAGGGAATTTACAATTTTTACTGAAAAAGAAGAAATGAAAAAAGATTTTGAAAAACAATTAAAAGAATTTAAAGAAAAAGTAGAGAGGCTTGAGAAGGAGAATGAGGATTTGAAATGTGAACTTAAAAAAAATGATGAATGTTGGTGTGTCTATGGAGAAAGAAGCTGCAAAAGACAGCGTTCCTTCTCGAATTCTCAGACTAAAAGCAAGGAAGAGAACAGCAAAGGAGGTGGATGAAAACTTTAAGTTTGGGGATGTGAGTAAAAATAAGAAAAAAGGTGAGAAAAAAATGAACAAGCATAAAAGAAAAAGAAAATTGTTGCGGAGAAGAAAAAACAAACTGAAATGGAGCCTTTTATAAGACAACGCAGAATTATGTTTATATCAGACCGACATCCAGGCATTATATCAGCAGTGAAGAGTATTATGCCTCACTGCTTTCATTCGTTCTGCTTATGTCATTTGAGGAACAATTTGAGGGATAAAATGAAGGGATGTACTGCAGACCTTGGGCGAAAAATGATTTTTAAACTAGGTCAATGTGCATCTGCTCCAACAAAAGAAATTTTTCATACTCTTTTGGATGAAATGAAGCATGAAGGTGGGGATAAAGTATTTGCTTTTCTAGATAACCTTCCTCACGAGAATTATTCAAATGCATATTTTAAGGGAAATAGATATGCGAGATGACATCAAATGCGGCAGAATCTTTTAATTCTCAGTTTAAAGATGCTCGCTCACTTCCTGTTTGTGAATTAATTGATCAAATTCGCTTGAAGTTGATGGGGCTGATGTCTAGTTGTAGAGCAGAATCAATTAATTGGTCATCTTCCTTATGTCCAACATAAGAGAAAAGGTACAGAAATAATGTAGAAAGAGGCATTTACCAAATAATCCCTCTATAGAAACAAAACTACTTCCTAGGACAATTTCTAATTTGCTTAACCATTTAGTCTCTGTGAGTTAAATTACATCCGCGTCCATGCGTTTTTGACCATATTACAATTTTGCCATTGTGTAAATGACGGGCACGTGTAAGCGACGTGTTCAAATATAAAAACATTTTCAAACGCCAAAAACCCAAAACCCCAAAAACGCGTCTTCTAGAGCTTCTCTCTCTACGACTCTCTCTCTCTAGAAACCGCCATTGTTAAAGCTTAGGAAGTACTTATTTTCGTCAATTTCTTGAGCACATTCATCATTAACCTAAAGGTAATGCATAAACTCTCAATAATTTTAAGTTCTCTGGTTTTTTTTTTTGTCCGGATTTCCTAATATTCTTAGTTTTATTTTGATTATTAAGTAGATAATATGAAATATTACTTATTCTAAGTTGTTGAAAGTATATTATTTAGGTTTCAAGTGATTTTTTTGTGAATAAATTTGCAAATATGAGTGAGAAATGATTAGACCTAGTTTATTCTATGTTTTTTTTTTAAATACATTTTCATCATAAATATAAAGAGTACATGTTTAATATTGTGTATGAGTTCTCAAATGTTTTTAGATTTTTTCTCAGTTATTTATTGTTAAAATAATTATCTGCTTTTGTAGTTATAAGTTCTCATAAATGAATAGACCTAGTTTATTCTCAGTTATTTTCTTTTAAAACACATTTTCGTCATAAATATAAGAGTGTTTGTTTAATATTTTGTATGAGTTCTCAAATGTTTTCAGATTATTTCTCATTAATTTTTTGTTAAAATCATTATCTGCTTTTCTGGTTATATGTTCTCAGTCTCAAATTTTTTATGAGTAAAAGTATGTTTTCCTCATAAAAAAAAATATGAGAACTAGTAAGTTCTCAACAGTTTTTATGAATTAATCAATATTTTCATAAGTTCTCTTTTGTTTTTGCTATTTTTATGAGTTCTCAATTATATTGTGTTAAATTCACTTATTAAGTGAAAGTTCTCAATTATGTTCAATTATTTTTGCATAAGTTATCAATTTTTATTCATAAGTTCTCAAAAAAAATTACAATTTTTATAAGAAAAATTCTGATTTCCTCCTAAAAACAATTGAGATCCAGTAAGTTCTCAATTTTATTTTTAATTTTGTTGTTTATTAGTGGCTTTTATGCATAAGTTTTCAGTATTTTTATAAGTTCTCAATTATTTTTTTAGCATTTATGAGTAAAATTGAGAAGTAGTAAGTTCTCAAAATTTTTTTATTCTCTATTGTTTTCATTAGTAAAAGCTTACTTGTCTGTTTTTTGTGATTTTATTTTATATTATTGTCTTTTATTCATAAGTTCTCAATTGTTTTCTTAATTTTTATGAGAAAAATTCTGGTTTCTTTATAAAAAAAAAAAAAACTGATTTCCTCCTAAAAACAATTGAGATCCAGTAAGTTCTCAATTTTATTTTAAATTTTGTTGTATATTAGTGGCTTATATGCATAACTTTTCAATATTTATATAAGTTCTCAATTATTTTTTAGTATTTATGAGTAAAATTGAGAAGTAGTAAGTTCTAAATTTTTTTTAATTCTCTATTGTTCTAAATTTTTTTTATGATTCCTCAATTGTTTTTTCAGTAAAAGCCTGTTTGGAAATGATTTTAGTAATTTTGTTTTTTATATAATTCTTCAATAGGTTTCTGATGAAGAGTTAATTTAAACAACTGAAGAAAAAAAATGTTTGAGGAAAGTGAATTTTTTGATGAAAATCAAGAGGAATGAAGAAGGTGTATAAGTGAGAGCAGAAGAGAGAGAAGATGAGAGAGAGGAATAAAGAGAAGAGAGAGAAGAAGAGAGAGAGAGAGAAGCAAAGAGTGGAAGTGATGGAAGAAGTTGTGAGAAAAGAAGAAGATAGATTGAGAAAAGAGAAAGAATTTTTGGATGATCTAGATCAAATAGATCAATATACTTCTGAGAATAAAGATGTTGAAGATGATACTATTCCCTCTGTGACTTCAAAAAAATACAAATATGAAATCAGGGAACTTAAAAATGAAAAGGAAAAATTGGTTGCTGAGATGGAAGAAATTTTTACTTCGAAGGTTGAACTTGAGGGGAAATGGTCCAATATTTTAAAGGAAAAGAAAGAAGAGTTTCAGAAAAGAATTGAAGATTTGAATGAAGAGAGTAGAAACCGAGGATTTGAACACGAGACGAGGGTGTTTACAATTTTCTTTGAAAAGAAGAAATGAAAAAAGATTATGAAAAACAATTAAAAGAAATTGAAGAAAAAGTAGAGAGGCTTGAGAAGGAGAATGATGATTTGAAATGTGAACTTAAAAAAATGATGAATGCTGGTGTATTAGTGGAGAAAGAAGCTGCAAAAGACAGTGTTCCTTCTCGAATTCTCAGACTAAAAGCAAGGAAGAGAACAACAAAGGAGGTGGATGAAAACTTAGAGTTTGGGGATTTGAGAAAAAATAAGAAAAAGGGTGAGGAAAAAAATGAACAAGCAGAAAAGAAAAAGAAAATTGTTGCGGAGAAGAAAAAACAAACTGAAATGGAAGTCGATGAATATGATGATTTTCAAGTTGACAAACCTACAGTCCCAAGTGATGTTTTTGATGTGAATCACTGCTTGACAACAAAAACAATCAACGAAGCAAGTTCTCATCTTTTTGTGCGACTTGTTGGAATTAAAGAATTAAGGTAAGAAATTACAAGTATAAGTTCTCAATTATTTTCTGTTATTTGGATGTGCTCTTATTATTTGGATGTTCTCTGTTATTTTTAGTTATTGTTGTGTATTCTATGAAACATCTCATTTTCTTTTTTTTGTAAGTTCTCAATTACATTTTAAAATATGTTACAGTGGCCTTGTCTGGGAGAAGTTTGGAGAGGGTGTGGGGGGGAGCACAAATATGATTCACATGAATCTTAAACAGTTGAAAGAAATAGCCTATGATATGGAAACAGAGGATTCTGTATGTTCTCATTTATATAAAAAAAAAATTGGTATTGTTCTATAAGTTCCAAGATATTTTCAGTTGATAATGTTCTATTAATTTTGTTTTAACAGGTAATTAATGGTTATTTGGATATACTGGAGAGAAAATACAAAAACAACAATTCTGAGATGACTTTCGGAATAATTACGGCAAATGGAATGGTATGAAACATAATAATTATTAGCTATTCAAATTTGTTAATAACAATTTATATGCACTATCTGAATACTTTAATTGAGATCTTACTAAACTATGCAGGAATATTTGACCAACCCAGTTTTTTATGAAGAATAAAGAAAAGTCCAAATCGCAGATCCATTCTTGAAGTTAATAGGTGAAGGAACAAAATTTATCATTTTCCCCATTCATTCACAATTAACTGGTAAAACTGTTGGACATTGGACTCTGCTTGTGTTGAACACGGAAGAAGGAAAATACCGATATTACAATTCCTTGCGTATCAACAGAAAAAATGCAAAAGACAAATATGTTGTTGATGCAAGAAAAATGGTACATATTTAAATGCATTACAGTTAATTTTATTTTAAATACTATTTCAAATTTACAGTTTTCTAATTTTTATTTTATTTTTTTCAGTTTGAATTTACAAAGAACTTGGTACCAGAATCTTTGTCTCCGTCTGTAGAACCATTGGAATTTGTTGAAGTAAAGAACGCACCACAACAACGAAAGGGAAGTGATGATTGTGGAATAATAGTGTTGAAGGAAGTGGAGGAACTTCTTCTAACCGGAAACATCAGCAAAAAATATGACGCAAATGATGGCTATATCTATAGAGCAAAGATGTTTGAAGATTTTCTAAGAGACAAGTTTACTTTGTTGTGATTGTGTTTCTTTGAAATTTGTGAGCAGGTACAAATTATGGTTCTTTTGGTTAAAACTTCGTGGAAAAGTTGTACATTTTAATTTGTAAGCACGTACAAATTATGGTTCTTTTGATACAGTTAATGGGTTTGGTTTAAAATTTTAATGTTTTTGGTTTACAATTGTAACTGATATTCATGACTGCAAGTGGTCCTCGAAAAGGTTGTAGTTCAAAATATGTCGTATTTAATTTTGTTATCTAAATTAGAATTTGAGCAGTTCATTATAAATTACATTAAAAGGCATGTCCTAGAATTTCCTGACTATTGAAAAAAATATTACTCCCTCCGTCCCAGACCAAGGGTTCATCTTTCCCTTTTGGTCCGTCCCAGACCAAGAGTTAATTTCCATAAATGGCAAGTTTTTGAATATATTTATACCCTTATCAACTCCATATATTTACAAAAAAAACCATTCATTATACCCTTATACATTCTCTCTCCTATTCCCTACCACACATTTAACTACAATTCCTCCCACTCATTCTCTCTTTAACTTTTACATTCTCTCTCCTATTCCCTACCACATATTTAACTTTTACATTCTCTCTCATATTCCCTACCACACATTTAACTACTATTCCCTATCTCACATTTAAATTTTATTCATTTTTTAAAAAATTTCTTAAGAAGCGTGAAATTCACCCCATATACCCATGGTCTGGGACGGAGGGAGTATTAACTGTGTATAAACATGCAATTAATCATGATTATATGTCATTTATGACAACTGAAATCTTAAGTTATCAATTATAATAACAAAAAACAGTAATAAGTATTTTTAAAACAATTGAGAACTTATTTTATCAAGTATTCAAAAAAATCTAATAATTGTTCACATCTTCAAACTGTAAAAACCAAAATTTATGACACAGTGCTGTTATGATTTCCTACTCGTAAACACAGTGCTGTCATGATTAAGTGTCATTTATGACAACTGATATCTTAAGTTATCAATTATAATAACAAAAAACAGTAATAAGTATTTTTAAAACAATTGAGAACTTATTTTATCAAGTATTCAAAAAAATCTAATAATTGTTCACATCTTCAAATTGTAAAAACAAAAACTTATGACACAGTGATGTTATGATTTCCTACTCGTAAACATGAAATAAAAAATAATAAAAAATTATTCCAAAGAAACCTTGCATGTCTTCATGTTATGATTTCCTACTCTGTCGCAACAACCACATTTCATTTTTCTTTTAAAAACTACCTCTCCTCTTGAAACTATGCGATTATTTTTTGGTCTTCCCGGTTGACGCTTGGATAATGGAGGAAGTATGACCGCCTCTTCATCTGCTGCAACAAATGACAAGTCACCTCTAAATGAAACGTGAGGCTGAATTGTAAGTTCATAGCAACTTTGATAGCTACTAGTGTGAAAGTATTTATCAATAAATTCAAAAGAGTCTTTGTTGCATTTAGACAACACAACAGTTGCATGGACACACGGGAAACCTTCATGCTGCCACTTTCCAGAGGTGCATGTAAATTCATCTATGTTAACAACCATTGATGGGCTCGAATGAACTTTAAAAACATATTCAGAAGAGGAGTGAATAATCCATGATCTGCCCTTTTCTACATTATTTGTGTACCTTTTCTCTTGTGCTGGACATAAGGAAGATGACCAATTCAATGTTTCTGCTCTACGACTAGACATCTGCCCCATAAACTTCAAGCGAATTTGATCAATTAATTCACAAACAGGAAGTGAGCGAGCATCTTTAAACTGAGAATTAAAAGATTCTGCCGCATTTGAAGTCATCTCGCCATATCTCTTTCCCTTAAAATATGCATTTGAATAATTCTCGTGATGAAGGTTATCTAAAAAAGTAGATACTTTATCCCCACCTTCATGTTTCATTTCATCCTAAAGAGTATGGAAATTTTCTTTTGTTGGAGCAGATGCACATTGACATAGTTTAAAAATTATTTTCTGCCGATGGTGCGTTACATCCCTTCATTTTATCCCTCAAATTGTTCCTCAAATGACATAACCAGAACGAATGAAAGTAGTGAGGCATAATACTCTTCACTGCTGCCTGGATGTCGGTCTGATATAAACGTAATTCTGCGTTGTCCTATAAAAGGCTCCAATTGTTCAAGGAACCATGTCTAATTTTCTATATCCTCAGAAGAAACAATAGCATGAGCAATGTTAAAGAGACCTATAAATAAGAAGAATAAAAAAATATAAGTCGTATTACAAGAAATATTCATTATATTAGAGATATATACTGATATTCACAACTTTATGAAAAAAACTGAGAACTTTTATAAAAAAAATATGAAAATTAGTAAGTTCTCAATTGTTTTTATGAGGAAAAGTTGAGATTCCTCATAAAAACAATTGAGAACTAATAAGTTCTCAATTGTTTGATTCAGCAAACACAACAGACAAACATATTCCAAATATGCTAAAAGTACTAAAAACAAAGAGATCAATTGAATTACCATTGTTTCCATCTTTAGCTGTTGCAGCCAATAACACGCCCTTATACTTTCCCGGCAAATGCGCCCCAACAAGAAACAACAGAGGACGACAAGATTGAAAACCAAATAGACAAGCCCCAAACGAAACAAAACATCTCTTAAAGTCACTAGTACAAATTGAATCTTAGGAAACGCACCTTAGATAGCACTTTTTAAAAGAGCTATCTAAGATACGCACTTACATAGCGCATCACGTGTTTATATTTAATAACGGGCCCAAAAAAAAAATTACTTGTATAGCGCATACTTAAAGGAGCGCTGTCTTGGCAAAATCTTAGATAGCGCTTAATCAAAGCGCTGTAGAAGTTAACGTTTCCTAAGCATATGAGGTTATTTATTTATTTTCTTTGATTTTTAGGCATAAATTCAGCGCATTAATTCCAAAATTCAGCGCATTCCATAAGACGACGGAGAAACCTTCAACACAGAATCTGACGAGGAGCACCGATCGACGCAAGAGCAAAGCCCCAACCGCCACCAGCCATCGCCACCACCACCGACGAGGACGAGGACAGAGCAAAACAACCGACCGCCAACAGCCATCGCCATCGCCACCAGAACATTAAGCCGACCAAAATATTCAACACAACCGAACTAGCACAAAATTTCGAGGTTAGTATTATAATTAGGGTTTATATTTGGGGATTTATCTTTTCTTTCTTGGCAATTGCCCTTTTTATTGAGTTTGATTTTAATTTTTTTTTTTTTTGGGATTTCTCCACAATTGAATCAATCAAACATCTTTTTTTTGGGATTTCTCCACAATTGAATCAATCAAACATATGCTATTGGTGAATGTTGTTGTTGGTGATGTATGGTGTTGTTGCTGTTTTTGTTGTATATTGCTATATTCAGTTGTTGTTGTTATTGTGTTCTAATGTTTGTTTCTGGTTGGTGTTGTTGTGTTTATAATGGTTAAACCAGTAATTGAATAACAAGTTGGTTAAATGTTGTTAAACTCATTGATGATATGCTAGAAACATTAGGCCCTCTGTTAAATTCCAACACAATACTCACAAATATTTAAGAGCCATACTCTCAGAAACAACGCCTAATCTTGCCTAGTCTTGAAACAAGTTCATAGTTTCTACTTGTTGTTGGTTATGTGCTGGCAACATCAACATGGTTCAGCTGTGGTCAATGTTCATGGTAATGGCAGTTATATGGTGTCAGTTGCAAATAGTTATTGTAGTGATTCTTGGCAGCAGATTACTGTTTTTAGACATCATTGGATTCTATTGTTTGGTGCAGTTGTGAGCATTGGTTACGGTGTTTGTCATCTTTGCTATATTCCCTTCATTTATGTTACAGATCATAGTGATGGGTGGTGTTATGGTTTGGCAGAATTTTGCTGGTTCTTGGCTGCTTTGGGTTATGGTTGTGGCAGTTTTGTTCAATGTGCAAGCTTTAAGTCGGTTGTTGACAACTTTGGTTTATTCAGACCCTTTGGTTGTTGGTTTCATGAATAATTGGAATTTCAGTCTTGAGAATTGCTCAATTCATGTGGCTGGATTTATGGTTTTCTGGTTGTGGTTTAGTTGGGTTTGTTGAATTTATACGAAGTTGCAGTTGGTTCTTCAGCTAAGTTGCAGGGCAATATGATTCTTTTGCTCTGTTATTTTCCAACTTTGATTCAGTTCCAAAGTCTTGTTGTTGCGTTTTTTTGTGGCTGTTGGCAGTTTGTTGTTGGTTTGGCTATCGATATAAGGTTGGAAGTTGTTTGTTTTTGGCAGCATATGGTGATTCAAATTCATATCTCCCTGATTCATCTATTTCTTGGTTATGGGCAATTATTGGATATAGTGGCAGGGCTATTGTGCAGCTATAGTGGTTGTGTTGTGTGGATTATCTTGCATATATATTCCAATGGAAGTCTTATGGTTTATCTGGATGTTCAAAGCTCTAATTAGTTTTTGGGTAGTCACAGTTGGTTGCTTGGATATAGAATTTGTGATTGTATAGGCAGATTTGGTATAAGTATAGTGAGGTTGAGGTTTAGGCTCCATTTCTCTCATGAAGTGAATGGTTGTTCCCCTCTTGTAATTTTTCTTTCTTTTGTTTTTTAATAAAATCCTCCCAGGTTTTGTCCTGGTTTGAAAAAAAAAAAAATCTTGCCTAGTCAACGGGTCCTGTATTGTCCCGCACCCCTCAGTAGACTTGGGATGGAACGGAATATTTTAGTCCCGTCCCGTTTCGTCCTGTAATATTATGTGATAGAAATGAATTCATATTTTAGAAATTTTTAATACAAACATCAATTGTTATTAATAGTGCCCGAAGCAACCTGATGGAATTCATTGTGGCCACTATGTTGGATGCTTCATTGAGAGTATATTGCTCGCCGGTGAAACAAGTATCCCTATTTCTGTAAGTAAATCGCTCATTTGTACTCCTTGTCCCCGAATTTGGTTTCCTTTCATTTGTACTCCCCGTCCCCGAATTTGGTTTCCTTTCATTGGTACGTACTCCCCGTCCCCGAATTTGGTTTCCTTTCATTGGTACGTACTCCCCGTCCCCGGATTTGGTTTCCTTTCATTTCTATTCCCCGTTGTTGTTGTTGTTGTTGTTGTTGTTGTTGTTGTTGTTGTAGTTGTTGCTGCTGCTGGTGTTGTTGTTGTTGTTGTTGTTGTTGTTGTTGTTGTTGTTGTTGTTGATGTTGCTGTTGTTGCTTTTGTTGCTGTTGTTGTTGTTGTTGGGATTGGAGTCCTAAACTATGAGGAAAAGGAGTCTAAGTCGGAAGAGTTGGTGAGATCAAGAAGGAAAATCCGGAGGTGCTTCTGTTGTACTGGGCGACCGCCCATGGTGGTGGTGGGCGACCGCCCACATGGTCAGAAGGTTAGCTCGGGAAAATTTCATCTTGGGCGACCGCCCATGGGATGGTGGGCGACCTCCCACGTGTCGGGGAGGATTTTTCTGCAGCAGATTTTGTTTCCTATTTTGATACAAACTCTTCTTAATTTGATTTAGGGTTTCCTTGTACTGCTATATAAGCATAGATACGACCTAGAACACATTATAGTTGTAGTAGCAACATATTAGAAGGTGTCTAATACAATATTGGCTTGGCAATTGCCCCCGGACGTAGTTCATGTGTTGAATGAACCGGGTAAACAATTTCTTGTGTTCTTGTGTGTGTGTTTCTTCCATTATTGTGCTTGTGGGTATTTTGTTCTTTGTCTAGATTGCAATGGGGTACCACCAAATTCACAACAACTGGTATCAGAGCTTTGGTTCGGAGGATTCAAAGTTTTTTCATTAGTTGATTAATTTTGAATCACGTTCTTGGGGACTTGGTGAAGCAATCAGATGAAGAAATCGTGACGGGGAAGGACCCCCGCCACCGGTAACAGATATGACTTTGGAAGAAGCCATCCGGGCTTGTGAGGTTCACAAGAGGCAGAAAGAAGATCAGCAAAATTTCGTGGTATAGCTTCTGAATGAGCGAGGTATAGCAGCTATCCCCCAGTCAGACGGTACTTTTGTCCTGGTCGAGGATGACGATTCCCCAAAACCAGTTCCTCAAACCTTCAATCAGGTTCCTCCCCCGCCAACTTACGGGATGCCTTCGAACCTAGGAAACAGTCAACCTAGGCTTCACATTGCCACCTCTCAAGGCAACCCTGTCATATTTGGCCAAGCCAGTGCTACTCCTATCACTCAATACCACCAGCGCACCGCTGGACCATCTCAGACAGATGCTAATATCCTTCAATACCCTCATGGGTTCATCCTATTGCCTATACACGAATCCCAAAACACCGGGGACAAACCCCGATACAGTTCAGAAAAGGCCCCCATATATCCACATATATCAAGCCTTCCACCTCCAACCACTACCGTTCACGTGGTAGCACCCGGCGCCGAGCCTCACAGTCCATCACTGGACCCAACCTTAGCTTGGATGGTCGAACAGATGAAAGACCTGAAAGCCACCATGAGCAGCTCAAAGCAGGAAACGCTCAAATCCACAGATCTGGGAATGGTCACGCCTCTCCCTGCCAAGTTCCGAATGCCGGAGATGGACCGATTCGATGGAACCGAATGTCCTCAAACGCATGTCGACACCTACGTTCTCGGTATGAGAGCGAAAGGAGCAACCCTCCAGCAAATGGCCGACCACTTCCAGCATACGCTCAAGAGTTCAGCGTTACGATGGTTTCTAAGGGTCAAACTGCGGATCGCCACACTGGATCGGATCGGTAACATCTTCACAGGCAGTATCGATCCAACTTAGAGTGGGAAACGAGTCGCGAGGACTTAATCACCACGAGCGTAAAGCGGACGAAAGCGTCGGAGAATTCTACAAGAGGTGGAGTTGGAAACTCTCCGAGATCATGGAGCCACTCTCAAGGATGAGCAGATGCGGATCTTCAAGTCTGCTTAAGACCGTCCATCAGAACTCTCATCGATCATCATTTCTTCCCAGATCTCCGGGCCATGGTCAATGCCGGCTCACGGTTTGAGAAAGGTCTCAAGGAAAAGTTGGCTACTGCACGGCCCATACGATACCGCTCAGGCGGTTGCATTCAATCCTGCACCGGCCCCGGCAAAAGGAAGATACGTCTGTCAACTACATCCATCGGGGACAGCGGTCGGGCAACGAAACCCAGTCCCAAAGCAACAACTCCACTTCGAAGCGATGCAGGTGCACTTCGACAAGTTGGATATGCCACTGAGCAAGATGCTAGAAGGGTTAATCAAGGAAGGTCTCCTTAAACCCGTTGCAAATTACAAACCCAAGAATCCCGTAGTCAACGCTGACAAGAGCAAGTATTGCGCCTTCCATTAGTATCACGGCCATACCACCGACAACTGCGTGGGGTTACGATACGAAATTCAGAACTTGATAGAGGAAGGAAAGTTGGAGCGCCCCCGTGGGCCCAATACAGTCGGAAACCCTTTTCCGAACAACAACAACCGTGTAAATTCCATTGAGTGGGTGCCCAAGAAGATTGCCGCAGAGCCCGTTCCTCCGCCTCTTCCAGCCGGGTCCTCATCAAATGTCCACATCAGCTACGATGTCTGTGACTGCTCCGCCTGCCTGGAGTACGAGTCCCAAGATATGGTCCGGAGCAATCCTCCGAAGAAACAGAAGAAGAAGTCCTCTCAACAGCAACTGAGAGAAAGATACGAAGCTGGAGACACCAGTGTGGGTACACTCGGAGAGCCATCTGGGAAGTTCGAATACTACGTACTCTACTCCAGTGAGTCCTCCCTTCCTCCGAGAGCCATGTACGGCTTTAGAAGCGAGACGGGGGTGGGAAAGCCAAAAAGTCCCGGCGACACGAGTTCGGACCTTGGGACACCGGAATACCTCGAGATCTTGGTAATCTCACTACCGATCGAAGCCTAACCCCCCGGGATCGTAAGGTTCAACTTGTCCGGCTTAGAGCCCGGTGACCGGCAAGGAAGATCAAAATCAGCTTGGCACTCGCACTCGATCAACGTGCTAACCAAGGGCGGCAACCGCCACAAACGGCCTCAACACAATCCCGAGGCTCCATCAAAGGCTTTACCTCACAAGAGGAAGACAGGAAACGGATGGCTTGATGACTCTCCTTCTCCGGATAGAGACCAGATCTACGATTCTCGACTGTATGGCAGTATGATCACGTTCTGTGATGAAGACCTACCGAGAGATGCCTCGGGGCACAGTGAAGCTTTGTACATTACTCTCAAGCTCAACACCATATCACTCCCCGGAGTATTGGTAGACAACGGGTCAGCCGTTAACGTTCTCCCTCTCAGCATGATGCGAGCCCTCCGTATCAACGAAAGCCATCTGATTTCGTCTACTGCTAGGACTATCAAGGCCTACGGCAAGACGTCTCGTCCCATCACAGGGACGGTGACTCTGGAGCTACGGTTCGAAACCCAAATGGTGCCGACAAGATTCCACGTGATGGACATTCCATCCGAATTCACGGCTCTGTTGGGACGCCCTTGTTGCATCACATGAAAGCCATAGCTTCCACTCTCCATCAGTGCGTTAAGTTCATTAACCGGCGGGGAGATCTTGAAGTTATCAGTGGGGACAGTTTCCTCATAAGAAAGACGAGCTAGAGGCAGAGCTAGCCAAGTGACTGCCCTTGATCGGGCACCTCCTGGGGCTACCTCCTTCAAATCAACCAAGGGACTACCGGGGCAAATCTCATTAGAACCCCTCAGAGTCCGGAGATGCTAACTATGTAAATGTACTCGAGCAGGCAGACCCTGAAGCAGTCCGATAAATCAAGTTCAACTGTCGTTTCCAACATTTGGAGTCAGATTGGAAAGAAACACTGAGCATCGCCATGATGCGGGCACATAAACCCCCTGTCTCCAGTCGGAGATTAGTCAGCATTCTTCAAACCAACTCTTTGGCCCCACCAGGCGAAGAGATTTTCGTGATAAAGGTCAACAAGCACCGTCACACTCATGATGAATGCGTGGAAGTCGTATGGGATGTCCTCCATGAGGAACTACCCGCTATACCCCTCTTCTCCAGTGAAGGGCATGATGTTTTCCTAGCAGCTCCTGCAACGCACCCGGACGAAATACGTCCCTACGTTTGGGTTGAGCCATCAGACGATGACGAGTCAGGACTCTCCGGAGTCGAGGACGCGCAGCACCCGCGAAACAGAGACCTCTGCATTCACATGCTCGGTTCGAGGACGGCACCCGTTCCGATCAGGTCACCTATGACCAAGGCTCCAACACCATGGAAATTGTCAAGCTCAGCGTCCGGTACGCAGCGGCTATCAGAGCAATTGGAAGTTACTAGTTGACACGACGAAGAATCCCTCGATCAAGTATTGACGACGACTTCGTCAACATCATCTATTCCAGATATCCTGGTGATACCAAGGATCCTGTCCTTATCATCGATTACGCAACGCCAAAGTTACCCTCGACGACCGCCCTGCTCATGGTAAACGAGGCCTGGCTAACCGAGCTCGAGCTCATCATCACTTTCGACTACCGGCCCGGTGGTGGCCGGCCGTGCCGTCGGTTAAGCTTAAAGCCACAAGCGCCGTCAAGGCCGAGGGCAACAGTGAAGGAGACAAAGATCTCACCTGTCACAAGTCAGATCAACCTCGGGAACGCTTCTGGCAGCCACCCCGAAAACATCTGTGAAGGTCTTCCCCGCAAGACAGAGTCAGCTTCCGACATTGGAAATGACCACCTCAGTATCAACATGCTCCAGTTCGATTCTGCTCCCAGTCGTCACAGTCATGGATTCAGACATCCCGCCAGCAGACTACTAGCTCTGATAGACTTGGCGATCGAGCGAGATCACAAGACTGTCAACATTGCAGAGTTCAACACTCCCGTGTGTTCAATCAAGCAGATATGGGCGAATTTCGTGGTAACGGAGATCAAGGAAGGCCGCATGGAATGTCCCAGTTCGACTTCCTTCGTCAACATCATCCAAGTGTTTCCGCCATTTGGAGATTTGGATGTTATTACAGTTCTGGACACTAGTCAGACGGTGCGTACCTACGGAGACTGTTTAGCTCTCACAAGGAAGGCCCTCATGGAACTAGCCGCTCAAGAAAACCGTCTCTGGGACGAAAACCAAGCTCAAAAGACCGACAGGGACCGAGCCCTTAAAGTGTCACAAGCAGCTTCAGACAGAAAGCTAGAGGCCACTCTAGATCAGTTCAACCTCAGGGGTTTTGCTCATGGCAACTTCATCGACTACCGTCTGTTCTCATCTAACCCCCTCTACCAGACGAGGGTGGTCAACGGTCCCGATGACCTAGGAGATGGAATGGCACGGCAGAACAAATCTCAGCGCTTACCTCCCCGAGGAAAGCAAGATCTCCATGAAAGCGACGACGAAGACGATGAAACCATTCTCTTCCAAGTCGGGCATGAAGTCAACAAAACTGGACTCCCAAGGGTCCTGGGAGGATGGGGACGGATCATTTCCGCACTCAAATTGAAAGGCCAACTCAGGGAGGAAGGTCTATTCAAAAGAAACAAGAGGAAGATGGAAATTCGTCTCAAGCAACTACTCAGGGAAATTCCACAGACTACAGCATTCGTTTACAGAAACGATCAACTGGGACGACAACCGATCACATGGGCGAGATGTTCGGGAAGCCGTGTACTCACCTTCCGACATACCCGCCACTCGAGATAAAACGAAGGAAAACTCTCCCCGATGGAGGTTTACCTAGGCCGCATACCTTGAAGTTCAAAGAAGCAACGGCCATTCTCACATGGGAAGAAACGCAGCACTAACTCTCGACGCGAGGCTCCGCCGCAAGAAAGTTGATGCGGGCCAAGAGCGGAGGAAAATTAGCAAACCATGAATATAGCCGGACCCAACTCCGAGAATGCCACGAGTATGCTCGGCAAGAAGGAAAGGAGCGCGGTATACCGTGAAGAGATCAAGGAGGCTGTTCGCTTGAGGCAAGAACTCTCCAAACTCCCGGAGGGTCAGCAGACGCCTGATTCGAGTTCAGGCGACCATTGTTGTTGTGCGGCGTTCGAACATCTGCGTCAAACCGTAAACTACCTCCCGCGAGAGGCACCCAAGCCGGTATCTGGGGACGAGAATCCGTCAAGTTTGCCGAAGCTCCCGGGAATACATCTACGGTCAATGAGTTGAGGGAAGACATATGGCCACTACAGCTACGAGGAATCCTCCTCTAACTATGGCTCAACTCGAGAGCGGCCTGTTCGAAGGAACCAAACGATGTCGGCGTTCTAACCCGATCGGGTCAAATCCATGCACTACCACCTAAGGCCACTAAAAAGCCGACGGGCGGAGCTGCAACCAAGTCTGCCCAGAAGACACAAGTTTCGTGAAAGAGGACCCGATCCTCACTCGGCTCAAAGCAAACCCGGGCGAACATTTCCCTTTGGTCCCTGCTCACGTCCTCTTATCCTCACAAGCTCAAGCTAGAGGAAAGCTGGCTGTACCATGGTCCCCGTGGACGCAACCCCAGACGAAGTCATTCGGATGCTCGGCCACATCCACTACGGCAACATTATCACCTTCACAGATTTGGACCTTCCAACATTTGGGGCTGATCACAATGAGCCGCTCTACATCATGATCCAGTGGACGGCGTCGCCTTCCGCGTGTTGGTAGACGGAGGTTCCGGAATGAATGTCTTGCCCGCCAAGATGATGGACCTACTTGACATCAAGCCTACTGATCTGAAGCCTTGATCCACACTTTGTCAAGGCCTATGACTCTACTTCCGTACGGTTCTCGGGGTTGCTACTCTTAATATTTGGTTCGGCAGCGGATGATCCCCACCGAATTCCAAGTGTTGGACATTCCAATCACTTTCCACGGCCATCTGGGGCGTCCACAGGCTGCATCAAATCAATGGTGTGGCATCCGCCCTTCATCGGTGCCTCAAGTTCATGCAAGGCAACGAGCTAACCACGATCTACGGCGACGGCGTCACCACCAGGGGACCCGGCACCAACGACATTCTAGTGTTAGAAATCAAGCATAATGACGACATGGCATTAAGTGGATTCACTCTGGAGACCTCCAAGATCCAAATATGCAACGTGGACCTTCCACTGTCTCACGACAAGATTCCTCCCGCCATGAAGATGATGAAACTCATGAACTTCATCCCAGGAGGCGGGGCTCGGCAAAAGATTACAAGGCCAACACCAAGTCATCAAAGTCAAGGACCACACCACGGTCCGGGGGCTTGGCTACGTGCCAACACCGGGTGACATCGGGGAGAACAAAGGCTCGCCCGCACCAAGGCGGCGGCCGCAAAGGGGAACCTCAGACGGCACACCCAATCTCCGACCTTACGGTTTCAACCTCGCTCATTACTTCACCAATGGAACCAACGGCGAGCGGGGACCGACGGGGGAACCAACGACAAGATGGGACCAACAGCAGCGAGGGGACCGACGGCGGAAGCGGCAGCGGGCGAGGGACCGGCGGTGGACGATGAAGATGAGAAAGAAGCGGGGATAGTCGGCACCGAGACTACGAAAGGATGGAAAAGCTAGCACGGGACCTCAAGCATTTCGAGGGCTCAAGGCCAATTCGATAAGGAGCGTTCCTCGACATCACGGCTCTACCTGGACCAAGCGCCACGCGATCCGGCATGAGTACACATTCAAGGGAATCCCGAGATGCGGAAGAGCAACTCGGGGTACTCTTCATGGGAAGCAGATTGTTCGGATCGGCCGCCGAGGCCACATTCGAACAGTAACTCCAAAGCGAAGGAACCGGGAATTCATAGAAGACGCTCTCGGTGGACCGGCTCTCTGAGAGTCTTTTTGAAGAAGTCATGGAGGTGCCAAACCCGATTGACACAGGCTCCAGAAATAGCATGATCGCCATGATTGGGACGGCGAAGCCAAGCCTCTCGATCCCCGCACCCTCATCGAAGCATCCGGCAATGCCCTTTGAAGAATTGGGTAACTTTCACCGGACCAAGGGCAAGCCGGGCGAAATGGAAGACAAGGCTGGGCCCGTACCCACATCTCCTAAACCCGGTCTCAAACCCTCTGAGTCAGTCCTTGTCGAGTCCATTCCTCGAGTCGTCCAACGGCCTTACGCCAGAAAGACTATGATAATGTAGCCAACCATGTATTTCCGTTCTTGCTTCAATGAAAAGTCGACCTTTCGGAGTATCCTCTCATTGCCACTTTAACAGCGATAAGTTAACAAACAACTTAAAAGACGTTAATAACTCAATTGATAAAGAAGCGAGACACATTAAGCGAACAATACATTAAAGAAGTTCTCGAGCGTGTAGTTGACCAAGAGGACAACCGGGCCCCGAGGCCGAAGAGGTTATGACCAAAGTGAACACAGGGTCGGTGCAAGAGCCTAAAAAGAGAGACACAAGTGGGCGGTTTCTTCGCCGATGCGAAAAAGAAGCCACGATAAGCCTCCTCAGGGAGTATGTTGACGTGTTCGCACAGTCGTACCGGGACATGCCGGGACTCGATCCCTCGATCGTGGAGCACGAGAATTCCCCTGGATCCCGAATCCAAGCACATCCAAACGAAGGCTACGCAAGATCAAGCGAGTGGTCCTTGCAAGTTAAAGAAGAAATTGAGAAAATGCTTGAGTTGGTTTCATCGAGTGATTGAGTACCCGACTTGGCTCTCCAACATCGTGACGGTCACCAAGGCCAATGGAAAGGTCGAGATCTTTGTGTGGATTTCCGGGATCTCAACAAGGCCAGCCCTAAAGATGATTTCCCACGCCTAACATCGACATCTTTGGTCGACACCACGGCAAATTTCGAAGTAAAGTCCTTCGTGGATGGGTTCGTTGGATACAACCGGATCAAAATGTCAGGAGGATCAAGCCAAGGCTTTCACCACTCCGTGGGGACATATTGCTACACGGTCATGCCGTTCGGTACGAAGAACGGCGGGGCTACTTACCGGCGGGCTGCCACGGACCCTCTTCCATGACATGATTCACAAGGAAATCGAAGTATATGTCGACGACATGATCATCCACTCCGAGAGGATCGGACATGCGGCACATGACAGATGCGAGAAAGTTCTTCAACGGACTCGAAAGCACTCCATGAGATTGAACCTGCGAAGTGCACCTTCGGCGTCAAGCGCGGCAAGGTCTTGGGGTACATGGTCACGAAAAGGTATCGAAGCCGATCCCAAGAAAATCAAGGCCATCATCGACATGAAGCCGCCTCGGACTTTGACAGAAGTGAAGAGCTTCATGGGAAGACTTCGGTACATCGGTCGCTTCATCAACCGGATTGACATCTCTCTGCGAGCCCATGTTCAAGCGATGAAGAAGAATGCCGAGCATCAAATGGGACTCCGAGTGCCAAACGGCTTTTGAGAAGATCAAGACCTACTTGGTGAATCCCCGATTACATTGCCCGCCACATGAAGACAAGCCACTACTCCTATATCGACGATATGAGACACGTCAATCGGAGCAATGCTGGCACAAGAATAGAAAGATTCCAAGGTTGAGCATGCAATCTACTTCGTAAGACGGAAGCTTCAAGGAAGTGAACTCGGCTACTCGGCATTAGAGAAAACTTGTACCGCCTTGGTATGGGTAGTCGGAAGCTGAAACACTACATGCGGTCACATTCGGTGCTCCTGGTCTCCAAAATGGACCCGTCAGATATCTCTTTGACAAGCCATCCTGTCCAATGCGACTAGCCAAGTGGTCATTCTTCTGGTGAGTTCGACATCAAGTACATGGTCGAGAAAAATCAACGAAGGGCGAGTAATGGCGGATCAGTGGCCGACTTCCCGAGCGGTGAACCTAAGGGTCACGATCCGCAATTTTCGGACGACGGAATCTTTTCACTCGACGGCGCAAACCGCGGCAACTCTTCTTCGATGGGGCAGCCAACAAGAAGGGAATGGTATTGGAATGCTCCTTGTCGATCCCAGGACGAGCATACTCCCATAGCCATCAAGTGAATTTTGAAACAACCAACAATGCGGCGAGAATACGAAGCTTGTGCGGCGGAGTGGAAGCCGCCCTCGGCGCAACATCTCGAAGCTGGATGTATACGGAGACTCGACGTTGATCATCAATCAAGTGTCCAACAAATGGAAGACGGTAGATCGGCCTCCCGGAGAAGTACCACGCGTACATGGAGGAGCTCATTGCTCGGTTCAAGGACATCTCTTTTCATTATTTGCCAAGAGACGGGAACCGCCGCGTACGCCACAGCAACCCTCGCCTCTCTTGTCGAAATTCCCGATGGGAAAACGGTAAAACCCCTCGAGAATAGGCGGACGGGAAACACCCGCCTATTCTTTGTGAGATCGAAATAAAAAGGAAATGATCGACGAACCTGGTACAATCAAATTTACCGGTACCTCCAAAACGGAGAAGCTTCCTTCACAAATGAAGATGGAAAATACAAAGAAGGGATCAAAGCCAAAAACATGATGGCATTAAAACGCTGGCATCCCATTTCGTCATTCAGGGGGTATGTTGTACAAGAAGCGCCACCAAGGGCCACTCCTTCGGTGTGTAAACAAAGAAAAAGCCGGCGAGCTAATGAGCAAAGTTCACAACGGAACTGCGGTCCGCACATGAACGCCGAGCATTGACACGAGATCATTCTCCGTATGGGATACTATTGGATATCGATGGAAACAGGGGTGCATCCGGTTCGTCAGAAGGCTGCGACAAATGTCAACGGTTCTACAACCTCAATCACATCCCTCCTCATGAACTCTATTGCATGACTACACCATGGCCTTTCGCCACATGGGGAATCGACGTCATCGGCAAGATCACTCCACCGGGAGCAATGGTCACGAGTTCATTCTAGTCGCGATCGACTACTTCACCAAATGGGTAGAAGCCGGATCGTACAAGTGCTTGAATTCTAAGAAGGTGGCCGAGTTCATCGAGAGAACATCATGTGCCGATACGGAGTGCCCAGCGAGATCATATCCGACAATGGGACCCACTTCGAAGGAGATTGTGACCAACTTCGACCGGGTCGAGTCACGCGTCACAAATCTTCTCCTTACGAGACCACAAACCAATGGTGCGGTAGAGGCGGCCAACAAGACTCTCGCCATGATAATTAGGAAGATGACCACCGAGAGGTCGGGAGCGGCCCGAAAAGCTACATCTAGCCCTGCAGGGATACCGAACATCGGTCGAGAACCGCCACGGGGAGACTCCGTTCGCACTTACCTACGGAATGGAAGCGATGTTGCCCGTGGAATTGGAAATTCCATCCCTCGAGTCCTCTTGGAAACGGGATCAATGAAGTCGAATGGCTACGAGCCGTCACGACGAACTTGCTCTACTCGACGAGCGCAGATTGAAAGCCATGGAACACACTCGAGCCTACCGGAGCGAGAATGGCCCGAGCATTCGACAAGAAAGTCAAGATCCGAGACATCGAGAGAAGGCGACTTGGTGCTAAAGGAAAAGCCTCCTACGCGAGACCAATCCCCTCGGAAAGTGGGAGCCTACGGATAGGACCGTTCGTGGTACAAAGAATCTTCTCAGGAGGAGCCATGAAGTTAGCGAGACTTGGACGGGAACCCTTTCGTTAACCCCGTGAACGGAAGCAAGCTCATGAATACTTCGTTTGAGGAAGAGCACGAGTCAACTCTCCTTCCCCATACACCACCCCTCAGTAAAATTAAAGTGCTAAAAGAGTAATACCCAACTGGATACATTCCCGCTAATGATCCAGGTAAAAAACAGGGTCGCACTTCTTTTGTCTTCGTTTTCTCAAATTCACCTAAAGTGTCGAACTACGGTGACCTGAGCCCCTTAGTCCAATTGTAAAAGGGAACGTAGGCAGCCATCATTGGTTCGGTCTAAAAAACAAAAAAAATACAATAAGCATCAATTGCTTGTGTTTCGAAAAACTCTTTTCATTTAACCTACAAATTCATTACGGTTAAAACAATCTTTGATGAGTTCAAGCACGGTCAACTCTTGACTCGCTACACGCTAGCAAAACTATAATAAAACATTAATCCGTTAATGTGTGCGCAATGACAATGGGTGGATACTACGGGCAGCAAGGTCAACCTAGTTTCCCGAACTTGGTCCTTCATCCTTCTTCCCCTTCCCTTTCCCCAGGCGAGTGTTCTTCACCTTCACGGGGAATACTCCGGTAGTCCTTCTACGGCTCGGGGACCCTTCCCGACGCCTCCGTCAAACTTTGTAGGCTGTCAGCTGACCCTTTCCCTAGCTCTGTCTCGAGTGCCTCGCTTCGAGCCATCATACCGTGCTTTGATTGGCCTCCGATCAGGCATTGGCCTCATAGTCGGCCATGTCATTCCCGATCCCGGGATTAGCTCTCGCTTCGGTCCTCCTCAAGGTCGGCTGTCAAGGTGTCCGACCCAGACGGCTCACTCCGTCTCCACAAGATAGACATCGTGTCTCCCCTATACACTCTTCGTACCGGTTCGAATCTGCGTCGGCAGAACAGTGCCCCCTCTCAGGTGAAAGAGAACCCTGGCGGGAAAGGACGTGTATTGCCACCACCGTGTGGCGGCAATAGCGTCGAAGGATCTTCCATCGAGAGATCCCACCTCGAAGGTAGCGGCATGAACTAAACCCGTCAATGGCTTTGCTCCGGCCGTCTTGTCGCGAGAACCAACGATGGAATGTAGAAAGACGTGCGAGGCCCCGGCACTCGACAACCAATAGACCCTCTGAGCGGTCCGACAAGTCTGTAACTTCCAATGGGGAACCCACCATCGCAAGTGATGCGTGCGGAGTGCGGCCATCGAGCTCCGGCTCGGCTGATTGCCCCCTATCACCGGAGGACGTCGAGAGAAGGACCAAGCGTCACAAGACATTGGCACCTCGGGCATCATCTGCGGTCTCTCCCTCAACCACATGGTAAGCATAGCGGGACTCCCTCCCCGCATGTATCGGCTACCGGTCGCCATCCGACCTATGCCCGGGAACGTCTCGCCCAAGACCAACGGCACGATGTCTCCCCGCTCGGCCTTTGCCTCACCAGGTCCGGTCTGCTGTGATGGCACACACCCGGGACGTGAACGTGAGCGAGTAGCGATCGCGCACAGGAAGCAAATGCGTCCCACGCAAAGACGCTCCCCTCGGCTCCGGCAAATCTATTGGGTAGTCCCGAAATGTCAACATAATCAGTATTCTGTATCAGCAACCCGTATGCTTCTCCAGTAGAGATACCAAGCAAAGACACTAGCTTCTCAACGGTGGCCATGCCACCGGCATACGGAAGAACTATTTTCGAGTCTCGGGTCCTCCCGAATGGCCGGAAATCTTGAGCGTAGGAGTGATTTCGTTGTACGAAAAGATGTACACATTCCTCCGTACGTCCCGAGAAGCGAGCCGCGGCTCTCAAAAGATCCCAATACGCGCATGAGCTCCTTCAAAGCCCAAACAGATTTCATCCGTAACGGCCTTCGAAAAACCCTTTGTTACGCCTCGTGTGGTTCCGTACCCACGGCGAAAATTTTCCAGGTATCGCTCTTGCATCTGAGACGATATCTTAGGAAAGGGATCCATGACAGAAAATGAAGGAAGCCTTAGAAATTTGAGAGAATTCAGCTAACTGATCAGAGGCGAATGCGCAGTTCTTAACAAATTGCAAAGCTGACGCAATTTAAAAGAATGCGGAAATTCACTCGGTCAGTAGGACTCCCCTTGCAGTTGACTGGGTCAACTCTGCAGCCAGTTGCTCCTAAATTGGAAGCAATTCCAAACAACGCCCTGTTCATGCCTTGTGAATCTGCGTGCTGCCCCTAGTTTCATTTAACCAATATCAATATCCCTTCCGCCCCGGGCTCGTGCAACAGTGCAATTCATTAATTATCAGTGCATATAGACTTAAATTTTGACCCGTTCAATTTTTAATGCATGTTTCATTTTATTTATTTTTTTGATTAACCTACTTCCTTATTTGCCGAAAATAACAGAAGGTGATCACAGAATAAATGTGCGAAATACAGGTTCCGCCCCACGGGCGCCTTTACAAATACAGTTCAAATCAAATCGTTCCAGACGATACAAAAAAAAAGAAAGAAAGCAGTAAAGAAGGACTACTCCGAGTCACGCTCGTCATCACGAGCACTCGACGCCTTGCTGCTCATGTGCCGGATCCGTCGCAAACAAGAAGTCGGCGAATTCCTTCAGGCGGGAATACGCGAAAGGCCTCCTCGGCGTCTGCGAACTCGAGGACTCTCCCCTCTCGTGCCCCGAGTGCGAAGGAGGATGAGCTCCAAACCCAGTCGTTCCGCCGCGAGCGGCCAAATCCTGTCTGAAAGTCCTCCCCGCGGCCGTGGGAGCGGGCGAACCTCTCGGCCTAGACGGCCTCGGCTCACGGACATCCACGCTCCTCAGGGAGGCGCACCGCATGAACGCCACGAGCCTCCTAGCGTAGGCGGCCCACCCAGATCCACCGGCCTCTCGCGTCGTTGTACGTACGGCCGGACACTGCGAACCGGGAAAGTCATCGGAAGGACAAGCGAAAGTACGAGATGCAACATTTGCGAGAATGCTACTATCAAATACGAGAAAATCAAAAAAGGCACTCAGAAGTGTTGGGGTCAACCCTATACAGTGGTCTCGGCTCATCAGGAGTGGGATCACCCGGCCGCTGCGCGAACCGTCCCGGCCCCTCGTACGCCGGCCTAGCGCGTGGGAGGCGGGAGATCTCGGGGATATCCGGGGCCATCGCCCTCCTGTCTTGCACTGTGGGCTCCTCGGCCTCATCCTCGAAAGTCTCATAGTCGGCCCCCTATGACGTACTCGGTGTAGAACACGCCCTGTCTATACCTCTCCAACTCCTCCGTCGGCATCGACGAGAGGATCTTTGCATGTGCATAGGAGGATCCACCGGCACCATCGGAAGTGACCGGGCCATCTTTGACGGGGTCACCCTCTCCCAGATACATAGCGTCGCAATGAAGTCCCACCGGGAGCTTCCGCCGCGCGTAACCTCGCTAGCAGCCTTTGAACCGCGACGGCGTGGAACCGACTCCACCGGAGTCGGTTTGGATCCTCTCGAGAGAACTCCCGGTTCGGGGCTGGGACACCTCCTCGTACGTCGGTCAGTGCCCACTCTCGACGAGACCGCCTTCTTCGCCCTCTTACGCCCGAGCCGGCATGGCGGGGAACGGGGAGTCGATACGCCTCCCTAATGTCCCGCTCTGTGAGATTTGAACACCTCATAGCACCCGGACACTGCCAAAGCAAATGGAAAGTTATGTCGGCTACGGAGCGAGATACATACGAGTACATAAAAGAGACAAGGAAGAGAAAAGACGTAAACTTACATCCAAAGCATGCGGCTTGACTCAAGGAATTCTCCTCTCCCAGTGAGAACCTGTCCGAGGGAATGGTAGAGCTCGGCCGATCCGGCCTCCCCAGGCGTATCCCCCTCACGGCATCCAAGTACGTCGGCGACCCGAGCGAGAGGAAGTGACGGGATGTGTCGAAGTCGGGAACAAGAAGTCGGCCCGACAACGCTTGAACCAAATGAACCCTCGAGCCGGGCGCTCCGCGGTCATCCTCGAGATCCCGGCCAAATAATCTGCAATACCCGTCTGCGAGATGCACCTCCATCGGCACATGTACCGAATGCCTAAGCCCACTGGCATCGGTAATATCAAAACCCGGCGGCTCGACAAGCTGCCGGGGTATAACCATCCACCCACACCGGCGTGTTGCCCCGGGAATGGCAACCCGGTGATAGCGGCAAAGTCGGTGGGAGTCACAGTCGCCTCCCCATCGAAATGGAAAGTGTGGGTCGTATCCCACCGTGCTCGCTCGAGCCACGTACATGGACCTGGCCCTCGCGTATCGGCTATCGCGGCTACCGCTGATAAACCCGGCCCGACCCGGAGTTGACCACCAGCTGCCGTGGACTCCTCTCTCCCTCTCGAGCATCATCCGGGAATACCTCCCACAGCGCTCGCACTGCCTCAAAGGCACCCCGAATCTTCTGGTTGTGGGTATCAATGGTCCCTCGCCCCTGCAGGTGAACACAGCAAAAATACGTTAAAGCACAGAAGCAACGTCAACAGGATGCATGAACGCATGTCAAAAGGATGCAATGCAGATACGATTCTCATTCATTTCCTACAAATATTTCCATCCCTTCGAAAACTCTGTCGAATCTGGAACTTTCAAAATCCTTCGAAAACTCCGTCGAATCTGAAACTTTCAAAGCATTCCGAAAACTCCGTCGAATCCGGAACTTTCAAAATCCTTCGAAAAACTCCGTCGAATCCGGAACTTTCAAAATCCTTCGAAAAATCCGTCGAATCCGGAACTTTCAAAGCATTTCGAAAACTCCGTCGAATCCGGAACTTTCAAAATCCTTCGAAAACTCCGTCGAACCCGAAACTTTCAAAACATTTAGAAAACTCCGTCGAATCCGGAACTTTCAAAATATTTCGAAAACTCTGTCGAATCCGGAACTTTCAAAGCCCTTTGAAAACTCCGTCGAATCCGGAACTTTCAAAATCCTTTCAAACATTTCAAAAATTTACTCCGTCCCGAATTAAAGCTACTTTAATTTTGGAAAATGCATCTAGACATGGAGTTTTGCAACCAAAATTTTTATGTTATCTACCCATAGTGTCAATTGAACTACATCCTAGTCAAAAGCCCCAATCCGGACACCAAAACCCCTAACTCATTCCTAGTCAAATTTCTAACATTTAAAGAATGCACATTCTTAAAATTAATGGAATTTGAGGGAAGCTTACTTGTCTCTCGATCCCTCCTTTGGAGTTGTGTTTATCCCTAGCCGGGTAGAACTCCGCCGGATTCAATGGATGAACATTGGTTCGAATGGTCCGAACCAACCGCGTTCTTTCGTCATCGGTCCTTCCATGGCGAGCCATTGGTTCCCAATCACCTTCCATAGCAATTTTCCTTCACAAATCTGAGCAAATCTCACAATTTGGGGTGAAAATTTTCTCTCCTTTCTCTCCTCTCTCGTCGGAAATGATGGTGGAAATGGTTTGGTTTGCGTCGGACTTGGAGCTGATTTGAATCTGGTCAAACTCAGTCCAAGTCCGGCCGGACTCTTGCTGCAATTTAAAAGATTCCTTCCAATTCAGCCCCTCAACTTTGGGCAGTTCCAATTTTACCCCTTTTGGCCTCCAAAAGTGTAAAATTTCCCCCCAGTTAGACATTTCTAACATCCCATCCCCCGAGGATAAATTCCCAGTTAGTTTTCACTAACGCTCGTCTCCAGACGTTAAATTCCCAGTTAGTTTTCACTAACGCTCGTCTCCAGACGTTAAATTCCCAGTTAGTTTTCACTAACGCTCGTCTCCAGACGTTAAATTCTCAGTTAGTTTTCACTAACGCTCGTCTCCGAACGTTAAATTCTCGATTAGTTTTCACTAACGCTCGTCTCCAGACGTTAAATTCCCGATTAGTTTTCACTGCTCGTCTCCAGGCGTTAAATTCTCGATTAGTTTGACATTCAGCTAACGCTCGTCTCCAGACGTTAAATTCAATCCTCAGTTGACGTTTGACATTCAAACGCTCAATCATGTCTCCGGACATTCCAGTTACAATTCCGTCTCCAGACGTTAAATTCAATCCTCAGTTGACGTTTGACATTCAAACGCTCAATCATATCTCCGGACATTCAGTTACATTAGTCTCCCGATGTCAAAATTTCCATTAGTTTTCACCATCGTTCACTTCCCCGGCCGCCAGTCGTAAGCCCGATCGTCCCACCTCAGCGGCCATCAAGGTAAGCCCGCACAACAATCCCTCTTCGGCCATCAAGGTAAGCCCGAATGCTCGTCCCCGCAGGATTCTAAAGAAGAAATGTTGATCCTTCCGAGTTGTTAATAACGCCAGTTTAACACAACCGTTCCACGTCATTGCCACCCTATCCCCGGGATAAACCTGGCCGTCATCGTAAGCCCAGCATCCAAGGCACGAACGCCTTCGTCTCAGGATAAACGTATCCTCGCAACTCCGGTTTGAGGCGCCACACGCCCTCGTATGTTTCAGCAACTCCGGTTTGAGGCGCCACACGCCCTCGTATGTTTCAGCAACTTCGGTTTGAGGCGCCACACGCCCTCGTATGTTTCAGTAACTCCGGTTTGAGGCACCACACGCCCTCGTATGATCCAGCAACTCCGGTTTGAGGCGTCACACGCCCTCGTATGTTCAGCCACTCCGGTTTGAGGCGCCACACGCCCTCGTAAGCATCAGCATCTTCGGTTTCAGGGGCCACACGCCCTCGTATGATCCAGCAACTCCGGTTTGAGGTGCCACACGCCCTCGAAGGTTTCAGGAATCCCAGGTTCAGACGCCTCCTAATAGTCTCCATTCAGGTTTCGGTACCTCGCAATGGTCTCATTCAGGTTTAGACGCCTCCCAACAGTCTCGCTCAGGTCAAGGTCCCCACGCGCGGCTCCTTGCACCTACGAACTACGATCGGCTTGATTCCCGCTCGGGATACGTAGGAATCCTTTCGCTAAGGGTCCAGCCAGCTGACCGCCCAGGTCTCTTCCAAAGTAAGGCATCCCGATTTGGATCCTTATCTTTTTCAACGACCCCACCTCCTTCGGAGGAGGCGTCGGCGAGGGCTAGCGTAAGTACCCAAATCCGGATCGTCAAAATCCGTTAGAAAGTTAACCGAAATCCGTTAGCGGCCGCTCCGGAGTTAATCGGAACTCGTTAAGCTCCCGTTGCCATGCCCAAGAGACGTCCGGGACTGCCCCGAGCATCCCAACGTCGAAAGCGTACTTGACACGTGTCATCGCACGTAAAAGTACGGCTTTCTCTAAAACGCACTTTTCGGCACTTTCGGGGCATTTCGGACATTTTCGGTTTGTTATTTAAAAAATGGACAAAACCGGGACCGGGGAACGAACTCCCACGCATTTGGTGACTCACAGGGACACTTGGCACGCATGCCACCTCCCTCTAGTCACCCTTCAATCAGAAATCAAAGGGAAAAGACTAAAATACCCCTGGTATACGATCTCGGTCACGTAGGACTCCTCTGCGATCTTCGAGATATTGCCGACAAGCCCCTCCAATTCCAAAGTTTCCACAAAACCCCACGGATTTCGAGTCTAAGTCCGGCCGGACTCCTGCGAAAATTCACCTATAAATAGAAGTTCTGTCAAAACGAAAGGATAACAACAATTTTACTCCAAAAATCACTCTACCCCACGGCCCAACTGAGTTTCACCCCTTCTCGAGCTCCCGTTTGTCTCGATTCGCTTGAAACTTTCGTATTTCGATCAAATATGCCCCTCACCACACCGAAACACCGTTCCAAACTAATTTCCGTATCCCGTATACACCTCCCGAGTCAAAGGAGTCAACCCTAGCCATAGGTACAACTCCCTCTCTCTAATCTCTCATTTCGTCTTGATTTACGTGCCAGTCGCTACAACCGTTTCGAACCACGTTATTGAAATGTAGACGCCTCCGTCTAAGGGGGTCCAATACGTTTTAGCTCCTCGATCCTCTTCTCTTCCCGTAAGATAAGTAATCACGGGTTAAAACGGCGTTCCGACCCCGTTTCGTTTTACTTTTATGTCATTTACAATTCCGGATCGATCGATCCGTCGATTTTTATTTACTTTTCTGTCATTTACAATTCCGAGCCATTTTGGCTCGTCGATCGTCATTTACAATTCCGAGCCGTTTTGGCCTCGTCGATCGTCATTTACAATTTCGAGTCGTTTGGCTCGTTGATCGTCATTTACGATTCCGGATCGTTCGATTCCGTTGATACTGCTTTAAATACTGTCATTTACAAAGTCCGACCCGTTTGGATCGTGATAGTATTTACTTTTCAAAGTCCGAGTCGCAACCCGATTCGTTGATCGCAAAATCATTTAATACGTGTTTTCCCGTAAAAATCGTTAACAATGTAATGCCCGGTTCAAAACCGAAGTTCGTCCTTCGAACTCTCTTTCAAAACGCGAGAAATGACATTTGGCATCCAAACGCTCATCTTCAAACTAAAAGCCGCCATTTGACACTCAAAATCATTTAATACGCTTTTTCCCGTAAAAATCGTTAACAATGACTCGCCCGGTTCAAAAAACCGGAGTTCGACCTTCGAACTCCTTTTCAAACCCAAAATCGATGTTTGCCACGCAAACGCTCATTTCAAACTCAAAATCAACGTTTTTCATTCAAACGCTCGTCTTTTCAAACAAAGTCACCTAATCAGCGTTTGACA